>BJBW01000723.1:269707-357559 GCA_004320125.1 Scolopax mira | reverse complement strand
GAGACCTGGCAAGGAAAGGTATTTTCCTAAGCTCACATTGGGAAGTTCTGGTCAAAACCAAGGGATGGCGCAGAGCACATTCTAAGCACCACTTTGAATCCATGAAAAGTGGGTAATGAAGATCCACTTTGTTTGCCAATCAAATTCTGGAGGCCATTTCTGGAAAGTGAATGAGATCCAATGGTTAGAATAGGATGGGCTAGAAAATGAAATGAAATGAAATGAAATGAAATGAAATGAAATTAAATTAAATTAAATTAAATTAAATTAAGGAAGGAAAGAGTGATATAGCAGAAGGGGGAAGCTAGTGGGCAGACACAAAGGGAAAAACAAGGTGTTCAAATTGACGAGTTCACAGTAACATTTTAAGTACATAGCAGTGAGCCAAAGCTTGTCAAGGCCAGAGAAGAGAATGTTCCAGCAGTTGAGGTGAATAGTGATCATGGGCTAAGGCTTCTGAAGATACTTTGTCACATTCAACCACATCCACACTAGGATGTGGTGTGGAAATATCAAAGGGCTCTTGATGAGATGGAGATAGGGAAATAAGAATACCAAGAGGTGAAAGGATGTTTTGGGGAGACATAGGAGTGGCTGGATCAGTGAAGGATATATGTAGCTTCTCAGTGCTTTCAGGTGTCACTGTTAGGCTGTGAATGAAGCATATTCCCAGACAAAACCTGCCCAGAAGCCACTACCAATGAAAACATGTTTTAGTAATGACAAGATAGCGCACCACCTACATGCCTGTCAGTACTACTATTTAAAATTTGCATGACAGAGCAAGGTGGCATGGAAACACAGCACTGAGTGATGGGGAGACCACTTCAGAATCCCTCCTTGCTATAAACTCGCCTCACTTTTTTGCTTCCTACTCCTTCTCCTTGCCTCTTTCCTTGCAGCTTTACCTACAAAACCCACAGAAAGAATAGTAGCTTTACTATAGATTGTCTGTTCAGAGCTTGTCAAAGAACCTGTTCCTGGGAATTGTGTCTCAGATCTGTAGGCCTGATGCCCCAATGTATGGAAGTGATATGCTCGATCTGTTTGCCATTGGCCACCATGTGTTATTGAAAGTTTACAGTGATGTGTGCAAGGCTTGACAGTTTTCATTAGAATATGTGTTAAATCATAGGCTGGAGGCTCTGGAAAGCAAAGATAAGGAATTTCTGGCAAAGGATTGTAGAATAAATCCCATACTTTGCAAGAATCTTATTGCTTTTGAAGTATAGCGGTTTCAAAAAAAATATTGAAATTGTTACCCTGCAACCCAGACGTCTCTGCAAATGGGATACTGTAGTCAAGCACAGGGTTTGTGACTGGCATCATGTGAGTCAGCAAACTAAAAGCAGGTGATATACCTTCCAAAAAAGTATCATCTGCAGGATTTGTTGTTCAACCCACTCTTCACCGCAGAATCTTATCTCATGTACAAAGCCTTACCCTTACCTTAGTGCTAACTCAAACTCCCTTTGTCTTCCCTAGATTACGAAGTACTTGAAACTACATTTCTAGGACTTAGCAATTCTCCTTTCCCGAAGTCTCTACCAGGGCTAGGTATGAAAACAAAACCCTAAAATGCCAGGGTGGCTGGATGAGGTGGAGTCTTTCATTAGCCAAAGTGATAGTTTGAAAAAGCTGACAATCCTCTATCTCTCTGTTCAGAAGCTCTTTCTTACTATACCTGTTTGCTGACAGATATTACCACTCCCTAGAAGCTTTATCTTTTTCATATTCTTATATAATCACCTCTATAGCAACTCTAAGAATATTAACTTGGATATGTGATTGTGACCAGCTTGCATTCCTTGTTATTTGAGTTGAGCACTGATTACTGCCTGCTATAAAGCCTCTGATTGCAGTGAACACACAACTGAAGTGCTTCTTCACAGCTCCAGATGCCTCCTCCCACTATCATCACCTGAAAACCCAGCTAGGAAATCCTACACTTTAAAGTTCAGATCCAGCATCCAAAAGAATTCTTGATGTTTTGCCCACAGACATAACAGATAGAGGGCAGTTTGCTGCCAGAGTGCTAGGGATAAAGGGGAAAATTAAGGAGGCTTGAAAATATGTTTCTAGGGGGGAAGAGATTGTGAAACAGGGCTGAAAAATCAGTAAGAGGGCTTAAAAGGGAGGATGGGCTTGTGGGTAACACAACAGTTGGGGAATTTTTCTTTTAGATAACAGTGAGATTGTATCTGGTTCATACAAAGAAAACGAAAGTGTTGAATGGGGTCCAATGAAAACCAAGCCCTATGCAAAATGGGGGGAAATGTTTTGAATTTTATAATTTTGGTGAAATTTTGAAGGAAAGGGGAAATTTTTGAGACAATACATGTACATCTTTTCCTAAAGCTTTTTTCAAGCCCCCACCAACAATATTTTTCATTTTTAAATCATCACCCCTTTTGCAAAGAAAACAAAGGTGTTTTACATACTGGCAAAATGTAATTTTGTCTTTTTTCTGCCTAGAACCAGTACTGGGTGAAATGAGAAAAACGTGAAGGGAACCCTGTGCAGCAAGAGCATCTGCAGTTCAGCAGAGCTTTCTTGAGAAAGTTTCACTTCCTAAGGGTTTTTGCTATGCTTGCTCATTTAAATGGCCATTGTATTAACCCACTTTTTATGATTTTTCAAGCATCAGCAACCAACTTACGTCTCGTAAAAGAAAAAGTGTAAAGCAGAAGGCCTGGTTCTCATTACTCTAAGGTCCTAACTGCATCAACAAATTTTGCTGCCTCAGCCTTCTAAGTGTGAGTGGCATTGCTGCAATATTACCTGCCTGATAATCACCCCATATTGAGTTATTGCCAGAGGTGCAATTAAGATTCAGTGAAAATACATGGCACCTCTGTACCAAGGTTCTTGGGCTAGAGGGGTTAGGCAGGACTCAGTCTCCCTTCATTTCCATCCCTCCATCCCTTCAATCGCTATGAAACTACAGCAACACTCCTTCCTGACTTGAAGGGATATAACTAGAAAAGCTATTAAGAGTGCTTTTGTTGTTGCTTTTTGAATACTGCATCCTGAAAGCAGAGTCATTTCGTTTCCAAGCTATTTAATAGTAGATGGTGTAAGAAGTCATAACACACTGAGTGGGTGAATGCAGGCTCTGGAGAGAGTGCAGCTATCATTTCTGTCTGTGTTATTACAGTAAATAATTAATGTTTTGTTGAGTTTCTGGGCCACTGAGGAGCAGGAGACACATGGAGCTGCAGGCTCTGGAGTCTTGAGAAGTTTGGATTTTCATGATAAACTGTCAAGCTTGGGAATGGGGTTTTTGTTTTTGAAAAGAACTGCTGCTGCCAAAAGGTCGGGATAGGAGATAGTAATGTATTTCAGGAGCTTGGCAGTATGATCATATTCTTTAATATCAAGAAAAAAAAGCAATAGAATTTGCAATAAAATAGTTCTTGTTGGTTTCCAAATGAAATTACTTGATTTTTCTTGTTCAAAGCAACATTTTCTTTCAAAAATCCCTGTAATATTTAAATATTCAGACCACATTTAAATAGCCACCACCAAAATGAAGCATTAACTTTTTTTAGGAACAAATGTCTCATTTGAAGCCTCTAAATTATTATTTGTTTTACTTTTCAATTCACAAAAAAAAAAATCAATTTTTTTTTCCCTTTCAGTCATATTGAAATGAGTCCTCTTGACTTTCCAAATTTGCCAACAAAACAAAAAAATTAATTATTCATCAAGTTCCAATGAACATTGTTCATAAAAATTCTGAATTATGCAAACTAATCACCTTCTGGGAAATAGGTATAGATCATTTTATAGTACAAGCTTCCAATGTGACTCAATGTCTCTTCGCTTGCACACTATAACCCTCCTCACTCATCTGATTATTCAGACTTTTGCCTCGTCTATGGTTTTCATCTCATTTTCCCCTGACTATCACCATTGATTTTCTCTAGTTTCCCTTTGCTTACAACAAAATATTCTTTATCTTTCAAGATATCACATGCTACCATCCTGTGAGGTAACTGCAGCTGGAAGGACAGAAATAGTTAAATGACTTGGCTCATGAAGTTACTCGCTCTGATGGTGTCAGCAGGAAGCCTGAGGAGCAGGCACCTGCCCCGGTTGCACCCATGGCACCCCCAGATAGCACAGGGGTACCGGGATGGCAGGCCTGGCCTGCTGGCCACTCTTGCTCAGGATCTCTAGAAGGGCAGACATTCTTGTTCAGCACAGGGAGGAAGGGATTCTCCACACAGAGGTCTGGCCTTGCAGGTGGATCTCATGGGAAACAAACACTGAGAAACACAACAGAAATTAGACACAGAAGCTCAAATTGAGGGTCCAGAAGCAGAAGGGGTAAAGGAAGAAGCTTTTCTCTCCCCCTCCTCTTGCAGCTGCCCCGTTTTCTTCATTTCCCCCTTCTCTGTGGCATGACTGCAGATGCTGCATGAATGAGCGTGGTGGGAAGCAAGGGCTGCCAGCCTCCGCCTCACAGTCCACCAACACTCTCCTAAAGTGAATTACAGTCTCTCACTCCCCAGCAGCCTCTCTGAGGCAGGACCATTCACCCACATACTACCAGGATCTTCAGATGACCTTAAGGAGGAACACACCAGACACTTGCTTTAAATATTCCTGCTTGCAGTTTGCACAGGACATGTTGTGTTCTCTTTCCTCCACCTCTCGTTCATGCACAGGGCCAGCAGGGCCCTGGGGTGGCGTCCTGGGTGCCCCAGCTGAGCACCCATCTTCTCTTTGCACTAGAATGGACAGCAGCCACATGCACACTGTGCACATGGTAATCCACTCGCTCAGCACTTTCAGAGATTAACTGCGTTTTTAGACAACTGCATTTGCCATTCTCAGGATTTACTTTGTTATCTTAATTAAGTGCCCATAGTTTCTTCAAGGCTTTTGCACAGTAATCTGGTTTAATAGCAAATGTCAGAAAGGCCACAGCTAGAGTCTGTACACTCCAAACCATGTAAATGCCTAGCATAGCTGTTTGCATAATTGTTGGCCATTTTTCCCCCTTGATAGCTGGAAGTTATCTAGAAGAGTGGCTGCCTACAGTGACCATCAACCATTTAGCAGGAAAGCGAGGGCAGTTACCACAGTATATTTTTATTAAGGATAGATCGGTTCTTTACTCCCCATGCCACCAAGAGCTCCAGTCATTGCAGAGCAGGCTAGAGAAGGGCATAGCTGGTGGCACCTTATTTTCTGAGCTGTTTGTGCTCATTTCAGGGACATTGTAAAGCTCTTCATGGGCAATCACATTTCATGTGGCTTGACTTCTGGTGAAGACATGACAAAAAGTTTGTCCTTGTGCTCTTTAGCTGGAGGCTGCAGACAGCTCTAATTTGCATTGGCAACCATCAACCTCCAAGAGGAAATTCTCCTCAGTGAGCAGTGCTGTTTACCAACAACAGGGCCACCTCTGCTGTTACACTGTGGACACATGTTCAGTGTAGGCACTGCTGTGCTACTTTTGAACTGCTAAAAGATTCCTGTCATGACCCCAGCTTCACACAAGGCAAAAGTAAGCCTTCCCTGCCAAGGGAGGACTGGCCTACAGCAAGTCCAACAGTTAGGTGTGTGTCACTGCCATGGCCCCATTCTTATCTCTTAAGCTATAGTGACTGTCACCCTCCCACCTCAGCATTTCCCTCAGACAGGCCAAAACTGACAGTTTTTGATTTATTAAACTTGTGGGCGTTTACTGTGATCTGAGTGAGAAGACACTGCATAATGCCTGAATTATCACACAGAAGAAAGGAGGGCCCCTTTCCTGCTGGTGTGATTTCAGCAACAGACCTGAGCCCATGGAAGATCATCACAACTGCTAGCAAAAGCAAGGCCAGGCTGGATGGGGTTTTGAGCAATCTGGTCTAGTGGGGGGTTGGAACTCAATGACCTTTAAGGTCCCTTCCAACTCAAATGGTTCTATGAAAATGGGCAGGATCATTCCCTACCCCCCAAAACCCCAAGCCCTGTGGCTTGCCATCCCCTGTAGCAGCACTAACCCTTCTGCAGCTGTGCAAGCTAAATCCTTTCCCTGATCTAGGTTATCCCACAACCAAATTAATCCCAGTGCCAGCACAAGGAGGTGGAGTGGTACAACTGGAGGCAAGAGGGGGGCCAGTCTGGATGGCACTGCCTGGATGGTATTTCCTGGCCATGCTGACTGAGATCAGGTAAAGTGGATTATGAAAATATGTCCTAAAATACTGCGTGGCACAAAACTCTCCTGACAGTCAAGGCAGGGCTGGAGAATTCCTCAAGGCTTTTTCTTCAACCACATACATTTTGTTTATATTTTAATCTTTCTAAGCCTTGACTCCCCAGCACACCGTATATAGTATATTTAATGTATAGTGAAGGTAATTAAATCCTAAGCATGTGATCTGTGAAAACAGCTGAGCTGTGTGAGCAGTGACAGCTCAGGGAATAAATCAATGGAATGAATCTTTGAAATTGAAATTTATTTCTGCATAGTTGCCTGGCAAGGCACTTGAGTTTTACTCAGCTTTGACCTTAGAGGTCCCAAGCAATGACTGCAGTAGTAAAAGTCTATGAAAATGCCACATTTGCTCTGACCGAAGGGGCTGAAGGAGGGGCTGATTGAATGATTGCTGTGAGAAATATCAGCAATATTGAATTTGGGCAGGGGAATGTCTTCCAGAGTTCAGATACATGTCCAGAGACAGACAGGCATGGCAAGTGAGTGTGATGGGGTTAAAGCAGGGCAGGGCTGAGCTCTCGAAAAGATAAGGTAAACCTGAGCATGTCAGGGACCTCAGAGGGCACTCAGGAAAAAGGAGTTCTGGGTGTCCAGAAATTTACTACAGTGCTCTGTGTTTATAAGGTAAATCCTGCTGGATCAGTCACAGCCCTAGGAATGAGGGAGACGTGAGGAATCCTGCTACGCGCCTGTATGAGCAGCAGATGCTGCTTTGGGTGTTTGCCATAAGGTACTTCGCTCTGCAATGAATGGCTCTGGGCTTCAGGAATACCCTTGCTGCACCCACAAGTGTTCTCCGGCAGCTGTGCCTGAGTGTTGTAGGGTATTTAAATTCAAAGATCAAGTGTTAGCTACCAGCTGGCTGTGCTGGCAGGAGGGGAGTTAGCCGTTACCCCGGGACAGGGGTGGGCCAGCAGGTGCCCTCGGAAGGGCTCCACACGTGCAGAGCAAGGATGTTCCAGAACCAGCTCCAGTTAAGCAGTTTGGGTGCAGCCACCTGGCTTTGGAAGCTGAGAGGTTTTCCCAGGAGCATTCCTGGATTCATTTTATTTGCCAACAGACACAAGTCATACGGTCCAAAGCAAGAATTAGCCCCAGGAAAATGGTGCAAAGGGAACTTTTTTTACAAGCTTTCTGAGCAGATGTTCCCGTAACTCTGGGGTTTGGCACCCTGAGGCTTTATAAGTAACCAGGTTCCCCCTTTCTAGGAAGAAGATACCTTTTACATTAAAGAGTGGGCCCCAAATCTTAAAAGCATTTCTAGCTTTTCCCCTTCGCTCCCCTGAAATACACCCACATATACATCCTTCATGTTTATGGTGTGGTCATCCTCACAGTTACCTTAGGGCCGGGTTTTATAATCTTGTATCTAGGCCTTGTAAATGCAGCTGTGATTGCCATTGTAATGAGAAATGACAGTTGCTGACTGCTGTAACTTGCCAGCCAGGCAGAAGAGGGAAAATAAAAGGGAAGGGGTGAATCTCAGTTTAATTCCTCCAAATTGAGCATCCCCTCAAAATAATTAAGTGTAGACAATTGAGTAAAGACTCTGCTATAAATGGATAATGAAACATTAACTCAAAAACAAGTGAAAATGAGCTGAATACACAATGATATTCTCATCAGACCTCAGGTGGGCAGGGCAATATCTATCCTTTCATCTTTCCCCTTTGGCAAGAGTGTTACGTGTTATCATGTCGTGTATTCTTAGAAAAGCATCTGCCATATCTTCCTGAAGAATTCATTTCTCGCAAGCCCCCCCCCCCTTTTCAGTTTGAGAGCTGTGGGTTTGTGTGAAGTGTCATTGTAAAACAGGTCTACCACAGTCAAATGCCATTTGACATACTATATTCTCAGAACCAGCGATACCGCGCCCGAGGCAGGAATGACGAAATAGCGAGGGTAGCTATGAAACATGCATGACCCAAATCTTTCCTTTCGTACCCTCCTCAGCCCTGATGGTCTTTGCTTTAATGCAGAATGGATGTGTAGCACAGCTGGGTCCCCCTATCAGATGTCCTCAAGAATGGAATGTGTGCCCTGCTTTTTCTACTCTGTAGTGCTCATGGTCGTGCACTGAGGTTTGGTTACAGAGATTCACAGGGCTTTATGGCAGGCACTGCATAGGTTAAAGAGAAGCTGGTATCAGTATCACAGAGGTCCAGTCCAGAGCTTGAACAAGTCCAGTCCTTCAAGTTTGTTCCTCACTGCACAGTCACTACAGCACGTACACACATGGCCCATTCCTCAGTCAGCAAGCAAGGCATTGCAGGCAAAACATCCCGGCAGCTATTCTGGTGGGAGCACCACAGAGAAAAAACCAAACCAACAGTGGTGATCCTTTGGATGTATTTGTGCAGAGCCTAATTCTCCTGCCAGGTAACATTCACCATCAGCATGTGTTGCTCAGTGCTGGTCTCATCATAGCTCTTACAGTGCTGAAGGAGTATCCATGCATGCGACATGAGGGGAGAATCTCAAAGTTTAGCAGTAATTTGGGAGCTTATGGGGAGTATTTCCTTCTCTCCTGGGATAATCATACTTTTTCTTGCACAGTATAAAATGGGGAAGCACAAGCTTAAACCAGAAATAGTCGACTAGATCAAGCAAAACTAGTTCCTGTATTTTGTACCACTGGGCTTTGTTTAGCGACTGAGACAAGTGAGCACTGTGGAGTGATAGAGTTAACTGTGGTGAACCTCCTGGAGCTCCCATTTCCCTTGAGAAAAAGAATCATCAAACAGGTCCCCAATCTTTTTCTCTCCTCCCCACACCCTCCCATGTCCGAGCCAGTCCTGGGAGACCTCCAGTGCTCAGCCCTCAAAGCAGCTGCTTGCAAGAACATTTCTTACTTTTGGAAATGCATCAAATTCCTTGGGACCCCGGGGAGAGGCTAAATGGGATCTCAGCAGAAAAGGCACCTCCAAACTCTTTTTCTCACATGCAGTTTTCGGGGTCTCAGGTCACAAACGGCTCACGTTGAACAGAGGATAGAAGAAAGTTAATTTACTGCCATGACCAATGCATAAACTCATACAGCAAAATACCAGGTAGTAAGTAGAAATACTTGTTTTGGATTACCATGAAAGAATTTCTTAATACTTCTCTTTCTTGAAATGCTGTGGACTCCAGCACTATGCACAAAACTTTCATTCAACCACACGTTAGTGACTTTGATAGATACCTCTTTATATTAGTGACTTTGATAGGTACCTCTGCTAAGGAATGCAATGCCTACTCTTTAAAGAAAAGACTTTATTTTTTTCACATGAATCGCTACAACTTCTCCACAAGCGTTTCAATGTCAGCAGGGCAGCCCACCCCAGCAGGTGCCTTGCCAGAAGGGACACACAGCTTTTCCTTGTGCAGTGCAATTAGATGAGCGTCCCACACCTGAGGCGAAGCACATCCCAGTGCCTGTGGGGCACTGCTGGTTACCTCCCTGCAGGCCTTTAAAGGCAGACGGAGTAGTTTGATCTGTAAGGATCAGCAGGTAGGGAGAAGAGGCTGTGAGTTTGGTTGAGGTTTGGTGTGAGGACAGTCAGGATGTGCCTCTCAGCTCTGGATGGCCCTTTGTGGAAGGCACGTGCGGGGAGAGGTGTGCGGGGGGGGCGGGGATGTGTGCACTGGGGGCTTGCAAAGGCGTTTGCTGTGAAAGGGCATTTTATTGCCTCCTCCAGCCGGCCTGGTGTGGGGAGAGGCAGGAGGGGGCCTGCCCAGCGGCGCCGCAGTCCGCAGCAGCCCCGCGCCCCGCCGGCCAGAAACGAGTGGGAACTCCCGGCCCGGGCCGCTTTCCTTGTCTCCCCGCAGCCTCCGCGCCCGCGGACGGGTGGCGCTGCAGCGGCGGGCGGCGGCCGCGGGGAGGCGCGCTGGCGGCCGGGCCCGCGGGGTGAGCGGGGCCTGAGCGGCGGGGCGGGAGCTCGAGCGTGAGGTGCGGTGGCGGGGCCCGCAGCGGTGGCGGGCTTCAGGGGTGCGCCACCTTTATGCCTGCAGCTCATTGTCATTTGCGTTGGCAGAAACCCCCTTACGGTTTTGTAGGACACCCCGTCCTCCCCTCAACCTGTCACCCCTCACGCCTTCCAAACCTCCTATTTGCCCCTTTCTCTTGTGTGCTTCCCGTCTCTTTAGCCCCAAAACGGGGGTGCCCTTTGCAAAGACCAGGATGGACTCTGGTGCACATGGGAGGAGCAGAAGGGGGTGAGTGGCGGGGAGGGGAAGGTGCCGGTGTGCGGGGAGAGGAGGAGGTGCGGGGCTTTGCGTGCATAAGCTTTAGGGCAGTGCGTGTTTCAGTCTGCTCGGTGTCCCTGACCGCAGTACGGTTAACCGGAGACGACAGCCTGAATGCAGCCGTCTGTAAATCTTGGATGCTGCTGGAGCCCAGTGCTTTTCCATCAGTGCACCTACAAGTAGACTATAGTAGCAAATAGGAGCATGCCAAATCCGCTCACTGGAGAGCTTGAAGAAGAAAAACATGATCTCTTCACCCACAAAAGCACGCTCCTTGTTTAATATCCATGAATCAAAAGCTCCTGTGCAAGAATGAACTGGGTTGCTGGTTTTTTGTTGGGTTTTTTTTTTTTTTTAAGTCCAGGGACAGCACTGAAGTACTATACAAGCTCTACAAGTGTAAAAGCAGGGAAACTTTGCAGAATTGTTTAATGTCATTTCAGTCATTTAAAATCACTTTGCCTTGCACACTTGTCATAGTTAGGAAAACAACTGAATTTCTAAGTGTTGGGCACAGAGAGATCTCTTTAAAAGGAAGACAGTTGCCATTTTATGCTGAAAGTGAGAAAGGCATAGATAAGCATTAAATTTCAGGATCATATTCTGTGTTTCCTAATTTATTCTCTTATTATTAGATACTCCTTTAAATTCTTGATTCATTTTTTTCCTTTGATTTTATTTGTTTATCTCTTTCTAGCTCAAAGGCTGCCCATGTACAGAAGTTTAGTTTGTGTTATTATTGTGAGGGCTTGGGTTGAGGCTATATGTTTATATATTTTTAAACAAAACCAGACCAACTCTGTTTCTACCTTTCTCTTGTTTATCCAGTTGCTCAGCCTTTGCATGCGAAATCTCACTGGTGTACTGCAAAAACCCCTGTGTCTGAATTTTTAACACACATACTCTGCACTGTAACTATTAATCCTCACTCTGAACACTGCTGAGTCATCATCCAGATATTCCAGTTTTCATCTATTTTTCTGTCATGATCAAGTCAGACTATGAATCCAAATGACCGGTGGATAACACTTTAACCTGAAACGATTAAAGTTTTGAGGATTAGAATCCTCCTGTGTTCAAGAGGAAAAGATTAATTTTGTGCAACCATATAAAAATGGAAAGATTAAATTGGGCTTGTGCCTTCCCCACTGTGAGACATTATTACTTCAGGCAACACCTCAGGCTTGTTTTGAGTGTTGTAGCTCTTGGAGGATGGCTGGGCTTAGATAAGCAGTGTATCCTGTCACACAAGTGACCATATGTGAGTTACTATACCACTGACATGGTTAGCTGAGCAGTCATGGTACAGGGACAGGAAGTTTTGTGAGGCCATTGGAACTTTGAGTTCTTTGGCAGTTGTCTGATTCTGTGAAGCTCTGGAAACTATAAAATCTTTTAATCCTTTTTCTTTTAGCAAACACTTAAGCCCACAGGGTTTTTCCTCTCTGAGGGCTTGCATGTAGTTTGTAGCTCGTGTCGCTTATGTCCATCTTCTTCTGTGGTTGAGCCCAACCACACCAGCCTGTGTGAAGATCTGGGTCAGGATTTTCTTGCTGTGGGTTGGTGGCATAGCTTTGCTCGAGCTGGAAGCAGATGACTGTCAAGAAGCAGAAGCAACTTGTTTTCCCAGGCTTGTTTTCTAATGGATCAGAGAAAACACTTGGACTTAGGAAGGCAGGAATTAAAAGTGATGGATGAGGTTGTGCCATTATTAATTGGAACATTCAGAGCCGGAGAGCAGAGCCCTGTACTGGCAGTGGTGTGAATCAGGACACAGTACCTGTTGTCAGTCAGGGTATCATTGGCCACACAGCAGGCAAAGTCTGCAGCTCTTCTTTGTTTAGATGGCAATGAACAATTAGGGAAGAATCAGTCCCTCTAGGAAGATCATTGCAATGTCTTGAAATTTTAAAATAATTGCCTGTTTAATGTTGTGTAAATGGTCACAGAACTACCTGCTGCGGTTGCAAGATGGAGTATCCAGTAGAATATTTTAATTGAGGTACTGATTGGCCTATCATTTTTAAAAGTATGTTTGTGTCAATACCTCCTCTCAGTGCTATAGTGATGTAGTTATTTTTTTATCTCTTGTTAGTCTGGCACATAGACAACCAGTGTCAGAATAATTTAAAAATCAAGTTGTAAAAGGGAGTGAGATATTTCAGTTCTTAAAATAGCAGTTTCTTTTGAAGCTGTTGAATTGGATGGTTTTATCCAGGGGGGGTATGTCTATGTGTGTGCAGGGAGACACTGCCTCCTTTGAAGGCAGTGTGACAAAGAATGAAGTCTGTACTGGAAAGATTTCTTCTGTAATCTGAATTTTCTGCACCATCTTCTACAGTCTGGCATTGGTGAGAGTCACTCCAGACTTGCAGCAGATGAGTCTTCCTTCTGCAAGCACTTGGTTAATACCCGGGTCTGGGTACCAACAGACAGGAACTGTCCCTAAGACAGGAACATCAGAGCCTCTCTGATGATAAAGGAAAGGCCCCACTACTGTCATCAGTGAGGGTGGAGGTCAAACCAGCACTTGGAGGAGCAGCAGCAAGTAACTTTCTGCCCACCTGTGAGGAAATACCTGCTCTTCTACAGATGGATTTCAGCAGTGCTACCTTGCTACTTCCTGCCCAGACCACTCTTCCTTTCCTCATGATGTTGCGGACTAGGCCTATGATGCTATTCTCCTAGGATTTCTGGCAGAGTAGCCAGCTCAAACAGAAGGTGGACCAAACAGAAGGTAGAGTGGAGCTCGACAATTGGGAAAGCTTTTCTCTGGGAACTGCCTAGGGCAGGCTGCTAGCCAATGCAGGTGTCTGCATCTAAGGTTGTTCTCCAGAGCCTCATTCAAATCAGTGGAGAGTAATCATTTGCTTACTGGAGATGTCGGAAGTCAGATGAGATTAACCCTGCTTCTTTAGGCTCTCTGTCATTGGCCACGAGTGTGGATTCACTGTAGTGTCAAGTATAGATCTTCGTAAAATGACAGAAATACAGATTGTTTTAAGCATGTGGAATGGAAAGTTGCAATCATGACATTTTTGTGAATAAACAAAACAATTAGGAAAATATGGAACTCTGTCTATGTATAGTCTTGATAAGAAACAGGGTCAATCTGGTAGGAATGAAAGAACTGAGTTCAGAAAAGATGATGGAGATTTAACATTAAACCAGGGCCTGAGCTCTTTCTAGGGCAAAAATGCTAATGAATACAAAGTGCTCAGGTATAGAAGACAGCTATTATATTATATAATGATAGTATAATGAAATGGAGAAGCAAAGGAAATACTTTAATACATTTTATGGGAGATAGTATATTTGTGCTGCTTCATTGAGACCTCTTTCCCAGTTTTCATTTTGTACCACAACAAATCTCTCATATCTTCCACTAGGGTGTTACTTTATTGTGCACCAGAGGAGGGAGATACATGCCCACAAACCTTCTGAGAAACACAGTTACAGAAAATAAAAATCACACAAGTGCATCTTTCTGCCCCACTCTCTATATGGAGAGTAAACCCTTATTCTCTTTCACACCTGTTAAATAGCTTAGCTTGGAATCAAACTAGTGCTAACTATTGAAAATGTGTTGGGCTACATAGTGATGCTCACATGGCCTTCACCAGGTGCTGCAATGCATGAGTATTATCTGAGGAAACCATAGCCCACTGAGTGTCCTATTCAAATGACAATCACTGCTGTTCTAAGAAGTCCATCTTTTTAATTACCTTGCTGGCAGATGGATTCTGCACAGGGTCTCATTTTCTCACTGCAGGCTGCCTTTGCTTTTTCACACTTTCTAATTAGATAATTCAATATGGTTTGCAGATATATCACACTGCAGAGACATACAGAACTAAAAAGATTTTTTTTTTTCTTTCTGCAGGATTGAAGTTGCTCCATAATGATGACTTAACCCTTCATAACTGAAAACAACTCGATAGAAAAGGAAACAGATTTTACACAGGTAAGGGTTGCTGTTTTAGCTTTGAAATAAGGGAGAAACTTCCACTTTCTCTCCATCCTCCCTGCCATGTGAAAGAGGTGGCGTGTATAGTTCAGTCTTATAACGCCTGAATTGGTCTTTGTACGTCTGGTGACTCAGCAGTTCCTGACTTATTAAAATGACTTTGAGATACTCGTCTCTGGGGAACAGGGACCCCATATTGATTTGTGGTTTTGTTGTGCTTCAGAGTATCTGATTCCTTGAAGAGCTTTTGTTTGTCCTCCTTTTGCCTGTTTGTAACAGGAGGTTGTTCTGAATGTGCAGCTGTTCTTTGTGTGTCGCACTCTTCATAGTGAGATTTTCAGGCTGCCACATGGATGGCTAAATGTCTTCAGAGGTTTTGAAGGAACTCTTCTTCACATGGTTATCCTCTCTGTGCATAGGACTTGCCAAGCCACATCAAGAGGGCTTTGCTTCAGGAACAGAGATGTCAGATTTGGGGGGGGGGGGATGATTAGAGCCTTGGTGCTTGTATTTTTGTATTAGTCTTTCAAAGCACTTATGAGTTGACATACTATTTCCCTGGGGAATGTGATTCCTGCTCTAATGTAAAGGTATCTCTTTCTACTGCTGATATCATCAGTGAGATTCAGTATTTGCTAAATAAATATCAGCACATGCTCGTATTCCAAAGAGAGCACAGTACTTGTGCTTTCATTCAGCATCACCATAACCAGTTTCCATATCCTGTTGGTTAATATTTGCAAGTGCAGCTGGAACCTGGAGGCCAATGGGCTGTAGATGACAAATTTGTTTTTATGCAGGGAGGGGAGGGTTCCTTTGAAATAAAAGGTATTTGATAATAGAGCATCAGTGTTGAAATCTAAATTAACATGGTCTGATTGCCAAGGCTTCTTTGCTGCGGAGGAAGGTTAATTAAGCAGCAATCCTTTCTCCTGAGCAGTCTGTACTTTGAGAGAATGAGTAACAACATGAGCTGGAGTCTACAAAATGTAATGCCATTAGGTTTATTACTCTCCTTTTACAGCTTGCAGTAAAAAGAACTGTTGCAATTAATGAATGAAGTGGATACAATGATGCAGTGAAGGTCACTATAGAGGCATAAAATGCAGAGCCCAGTTCTGCCTGAGTCACATGATGGCAGGAGAAAGCACCATCATTTATCAGGAAAGGAAAATGGGATCAGCTCTTCCTTCCAGCGCAAAGAAATTTCTCCCCACATGCATCTGGCACATCCCATCCAACCTCTCCTAGTGTGATACATGGGAGCAGAGAGGAAGTTAATGAAAGTGTCAGTAGCCAGGGAAGGGAGACACTGTTCAACCAATTAGCCAGAAACTAGAGACATTCCTCTGCAAATTGCTGGCTATGGCAGGTTATATGTGCTGTTATGAAAAAAATAAAATAGATGGCTCCACTTCCAAATTTCATGCTCTTGCACCAGTGTAAATCCCAAACAAACACTGCTGACAGTTCATTGTTGTGTAGTGATGTAGAATGTTTTCCACTTCTCAAGCATTAAACTGGTGCTTGACTGAAGACAAAGCCAGCTAAGCCCAAAAGGCAGTAACAATATATATTCCTTTCTTTTCATTCATTTTCCCCTGGTTATACACCCAATTTAAAGCAACCAACCACATATGCCAGTCACGTTACAATTCCTTACATTTTCTAGTATTCTATTTCCCAGTCATCCAGCTTTCATCTGTTTTGGTTTTAACCTCTAAACTCTTCAGGGCATGGAATATCACTTTTCAGCTTGTACTGTGTGAAAAAAAAAATCTTTGATTATTACTGTAATATGAATGCATATTTGTGATCACAACGATTGCAATTGCAGAAAATGGAAATCCTAAAGATTATTTTTCAAAGCTCCTGTCAAAGGCTATGAGATGATTGCTAGCTAATGATAGAAGCACATTTCTTTCAGGACAAGCTAGTCCATCATGAAGGCTTAATATCTTCCACTGGAGCATCTAGGTTTGTTGGAAACAAGACACCATTGCCAGATGGAGCATAGGTCTGTGTGTTTATGTTCTGATGCAAAATGCATGTGAAAAGCCTCAAGAGCTCTGGGTCCCCCAGGATGAGGCAAGAGAGTTAATAAGATTTACTTTGCAAGAGGGCTGATTGAAGCATTCAAATAGCAAGTTTATTCGGGCATGTTTTTTTCCATTAGAAAGGGGCACTCTTTGCCAACCAGAGAACAGGGCAATCGGCAGTCACTGAGCAGCTAGGAGTATTTGTGTGAGGAGTATTACACTGAGCAAAGCTGGGGAAATAGAGAAGCATGCTGGAATAACTGTAAAGGAAACATTATATACTCACAGAGCTCACTATATGTGTATATGTTTACCCCCTCCCAGCCATATACATGTTCCCCATGGGGAAAAATATTTTCAGTGTGCTCTAATCTGAGGGGGTGAGGTGGGGCTAGAGAACCATTAAAAAGCCTTCCTTCTGCCCTTTGAGAAACTCTCATTTGTCTTCTGGCTTGCGCATTGTGTGCTTGAAATGTGCTGTGTTCCTCCTCCATAACACCTCCATAAGACTGATGTTGCAAAATTTGTTGCGAGTCCAGCATCAGCAGTTCTCTCCCCCTGTGGACCTGCTTCAGAGCAGTGCTGTGCTTGAATACTGTGTGAGGGGATTACCTCTGGTTTCTGAGGTGTGAAATGAGAGAGATGGCTTAGAGATCTCTGTTGGTACTGCTTTCTTGGCTTCCCTTTGATGATGACTCCTGTAACCATATAAATAAGGAATAAAGTGAAAACTAAGCGGTGGTAAGACCACAGTTCTGATGGCTGTATGCGTTCCAAGTGATAAGTAAGAGGACCATCTGAAAGGAACTGAAGTCTGTGGAAGCAAGAAAACAAGAACGTTTGTGTTTCTGTCCCAGACCCTGCAACTTTGCAGGTTTGTTTTTATACTATCCCTTCTGGTGCTGATGTTTGCTGAGGAAGGGGTGAGGATCTGATACAACACTTTCTAAAGTTATCACTGTAATTTGTACTATAGTATGAGGAGCTTGACTGAGATTTGGGGTCCCGGGTACTGTACAAAAATGTAGTAACTAACACCACATAGCACAAAGAGCTTGCAGTCTCAATAAGGAAGATATGTAGGAAGTGCCAGTGAAAGCTCAGAGGCAGCACTTAGGATAAAGGTTATCTATCTCTGGCTCTCTGTGTCACTTCTGCATTATGTGGGTTCCACCAACTTTTTCTGATGACCCCTCAGCCTAGTTGATCTTGGCCACCAAATTATTGAGGGGGACAGAAGGTGTCTTCTTAGCTACCCAAAGTTTCAAAGAGTTTCAGAACATCTGCAGCAACAGATGAAGGATAGACTTCAGTCTGTTCTAGAGGCTGGCAAGTATGTTGCACGTTTAATACACATAATAGTATGTATTATTTAATGTTTTGGTCAGGCACGTCTTTATACTTCCTGTACATGAATGAACTTGCAGTCTGTGGAAGAATAAATTGCAGACTGATTTATTCTTGATATACAAAGCAAGTTTGACAGTTTACAGAGGGAATGCATGCTGAGGGTGGCCTGTCAATACTCTGGCAATCTTCATGAGGAATAAAAAAAAATTATAAATCAATCTGTCAGTCTGAACCTCCTGCTCTCAAACCAGAAGCATCACCTTCACTTGCCTCGGTGGTGTGTAATGAAATATATTCCTGAATTTTCCTGAAGAGCAATGGAACACATGATCTTCACAAGGGTCCAGCATGCTGGCACAGATTAATTCTGATGCAGACCTTTGGTTTTCTGCTGCCTTCAGTTTGCTATACTTCCTTATATACTGCCATGCCCCTTTACTCCTTCACTCCCACAGCAGCAGATATACCATCTCCTTGCTTATTGGACTTGTGTTTCCCAACCCAACCTTGGTAACCAAAGGTTGTCGTCGTCCGTCCATAAATGCTAGGAGACATCTTGGATTATTGCAAATCTGTGAGAGATGGGCTATCTCTTTGACCACAGCAAAACTAATTACCAAAAAAAAAAATCCCCAAAACCTATAAGCGATCAGGCAGGGATTAGGTCCTTTTGTTCCTGAGAAGCAGGCAGATCCAAACAGAACACACAGACACATATGCTAGAAGTTTCCTATGATGCAAGGTGAGGGAAGGTGGGAAAAATGCATGGACTATAAAAGCAGCTCTGCAGCTTCTGTTTGGGAAGCCCAGGTGGAGGGTCTGAGCTGTGGCAGAAGTGCAGATGTGAAACTGTAGCTGTGACCACAAGGGGTATTTCCTGGCTCAAGCCACTACTTTCTCTTGTTCCTGTGGAGCAAATGGTCCCCTGCAAGATGCGCATGTTGGTGTGGTGCAGTGGGTAGAGTTTACAAGCTGTGAGAAGAATGACCCAGTTAGTTTTTCTGCCCTCACAGCTGCTGAGCTTCATACATGTCCATGAGGACCATGCCTCTGCTTCTCCCTTTGTTTCTTTTTTTTTTAATTTTTAATCTGTTCAAGCAGGGACTGGCACATCACTCCTGTGTGTGCCACGTGTATAGTCTGTGTATGTCACAAGCACAGCTTCTAACCCAGCACAGTGCCAGCCCAGGTGACACCCCAGCAAAGATGAAACATGGAGTGACCAGGCAAGATGAACCCACTAGCTTCAGCTGGGGGAGGAGGGACATTTGAGTGCAAGCCAGCATTCACAGTGATGATGAGTCACCCAGGTACGCACAGTAATTGTGGTGGTGGCCCTTCCATCACCAGCAACATCCTTTGTGCTGTCTCTTGGTTTCCTGTTCCCAGCACAAAAACCGTTTGCCTTTAGCAAATGAAACCTGTTGCTTCCCTATATTTCCCCCCTGCCTTAGGTCCTTCAGTATTTTGCTGTGCTTTTGCAGTCTATATGTATCTGAGATCTTAAACTTGGAGAGGTTACGGTGTGACCTCACTCCTAACTGATCTGAGAATGATACTCAGCTGCCAGTGCTCATGCCATTCAACAAGAGGCAGTACTGGATTGATCAGTGTCTCACATTTCACAGGGCTTTGGTTCTGATGTCTTTCTGGTGCTGTTCTCTACTCAAAAGTGTTAAACATTAGTTTGTTGACGTGGATTGCAACCCAACATTTTCATGAGGGAAGACACTCCCCCAGCAAGCAGCACCGATGTGCAACTTCCTCACACAACTAATGATACTAACATCAATTGGGTTCCTCACTTAAGTAAACGGACACAGGAACTTGTTGTTTGCAAGAACAAGGAATTAACCATTATTGACCAAGCATTCATTATGGCAGCTATCAAGAACAAGTGAGTTTAATTTTTGTAAAGAGGTCTGCTTAGTGGGAAAGGTGGATGTCAGATTTTGCACTTGGGTGAGAAGGATTAGTCAGGTACTTGGCTTGCTTGGGCTGCAGCTGTGACACAAGAACAGTGCACCATGCAGTGTTGCTTGATGATTTGAACAGCTGTAGCAGAGCCACAGGGAATCCACTCTCTGATCTGCAGTTGAATGGACAAGCAGATTAGATAAAGACATAATGATCATCTAGTGTTCTCACTGGGCTTAGTGGTAAAAGGGCGAGTCTTATGAATATGTCTCAAATCCAGGGCTAGAGCAAACTACAGCAAATTTTGGGTTGGCGGAAAGTGTTATTTTTAAATACAGATACTCTGAATTTATAAGTTTCACTTTTCTGGTACTTCTTATATCTCAGAGGCTGGTGGGTTGACTTAGGAAAGTCAGCACACAGCCAAGTCAAACATCATTAATCTAGAGATATTTTTGACTAAATGATCATACTGTGCTTGATGAGCAATTCAAGATATATGCTGTACTTTTTTTATTTTATTTTTACATATATACATAATGATGGGGAGAAAAGACAGAAGCTTGCATCTATGTCTGTACAGTTGTTTGCATGTCTGTACGTAAAGTATCCCTCAGTAGTTCCAATGTAGGAGATGCCTTTGCTTAAAATCTTTCCTAAAATAGTGATTTATATTCAGTGTATGCAGCAAGCAACTGTGTGCAGAGATTCTGTCACAGACACAAACAGACAAGCACAGAAGAACCGCACCTTCTACATCTTCTACACAGACATTAACACTTGTGCCATGGGTGGTGATCCAGGGCTTCCAGTTTCTGCTAGGATCCCTCAACAGCAGCCCCAACAAAATGTTCTTCTATAAATTGATTGCACAGCAGATAGATAGCTTTTCCTGTTGCAAACCCCTGTAGCTCAGCAGATGGGAGGAGAGGAGAAATCAAAATCCATGCCCTGAGAGCCAGGCTATCTTAGTGATTTACAAATGACCTCGGTGATCTGCAATCATTCTCAGCACTTGGTATTGCTCAAGTCCCCCTGTCTCCCTCTCTCTTGCACTCTCTCTCAGCATAATAAAACTATGTAAGTCCAGGAGACTAAATTCAGTCCTGCAGATTAGAGATAGGAAGGAAACTGGATATGCATGAATTAAACAAGACCATTTGTCTTCCCTGATCTGTAGATGTTTTTCTCTCAGAAATGCAACTTCTTTTTTTTGCAGGTGACACCCACACATCTCCTTCACTTACTGGCGATGATAATAAAGGAGATAAACGACTGGAGCTCATGCAGTTAGACTTAATCTTTGTATGTCATCATCACCAAGCAAAGCCACAGCAATAGGAAAACAGCTCTGTTTTCCGCTGCTCATTTCTAACTGACGTTTCTTCACAAAGTTGCTCATGTAACCTATGGACTCTTTGAACTTCATTTTGTGCCTGCTATCTTTCAGTGTGTGGGTACTGCCATGTAGTGCTGAGCTGCAGAACGTATATCCTCCCTCTGCCTGTACCCCAGGCTTCATTTTGCCTCTCTGCCTCAGTGGTTTGAAATCAGATTGCAGAATGACAACAGAAGCTCCTTAACAAATACTAAAAGAAGGGTAATAAGAAAGGAATGCTCTGATTTTAAAACCTTATACTGCAGGTTAAATGTAGCATTTGTAAGTAAACATTTAATTCAGAAAGGAGAAAGGGCAAAAATAAGTGTATTTTTAAAATCTTTTTTGGTTAGGTATATATGCATGGTTATTTTGACTTAAATCTCAAGAAATAACCACAGAACTTTCATCCTTCCAAGGGCTGCTTTTATTGGAGGAAATTCACTAGAGCTGCAGCCCAAACTACTGCATTTCTTTAGATGCTGGAGGTGAGCCTGAAGTCGCTTAAGTACACTTTTCCTGCAGTCAGCTATTCATCTATCCTGCCTTTCCAGCCAGCTCTGTTTTGCTTGGCCATTGCCTTTTTGAATATAATTTGCTGCTTTTGTCTCAAGAGTTTCCTGGGACTCCACAGTGCACCCGAGTCCATGCACAAGGCTGAACCTGGCTTTCGCTGTCAGTGCAGCAGTAGTTTTTCATTGATGCATAGCAGCTTATGCAGTAAAAAGTACTTCAGGCAAGAAGGACTAGGGTGTTTTTCACACTATTATTTCTAACATATGGACAGGGAGAGGCAGAAGTCTGCTTTGTGTAGTGCATCTTGCAGCTGGTTTGTTCATTTCCATTCCCTGAGGGACTATTCCAGAATTTCGCTGAAGTGGTTTCAGAGTGGTTTCTCCCTTAACCCCTTTTGCTTCTCCCATCCTTAGTGCTGGATTGCTCCATCACAAGGCTGGACCTGAAAGTCGTGTCAACTTTGTGCAGGGAGAGGAATTATTCCCTTGCTGTCCAATTCTGTATCTTCATAGCTTCATACTTTTTTGTTGTTGATAAGGTAAAACATTGGCTTTGCTTATTATTAACATTTTCCTAATGAAAGAGCTACATGGGTTAATGCTCCCAAAGGCAATGTTCCACCCTGGACTTCAGCCTCTGTCTCTGTGCATCGGGAGCCAATGACCTATGCAAACAGAGAAACAATTTCCTTTCTCCAGCCAGTTTTGGTTTGGATAGTAAAGTAAAGCTGAGAAGCCAAGGAAAGAATCCAAGCACCCTACTTCATAATTTTCATGAGGAAAAAAGAAATAAATCAGCTCTTATCTTAACCACTGGTGTTTGAAGATTAAAGTAGCTCAAGGACTGTCACAGACAGCAAGCATAGCAGGAAAACTAGTTCATTCTGACTCACGACGGTGTCATCTAATTTAACGGGGCACTGGCGAGGCTATCAGGCATTAACTTTGCTGTTATCTAAGTTAGCCTGGTTGATGGTTGTGTCCTGCTACAGCCCTCTATATGGAGCACTGGAGATGTTATCCAGTCTCTGTACCTGTAGTGTCACCAGCTGAGTGCCTACTCTGACAATGCTTGGGGCCTCTTACTGGAGCCTTGTGCTTAATGTGAGGGAGAGGACCAGCATCTCTTAGCGGTGTATGCTCAGGTTAGAAGGCAAAGTCCCTGTAGGCAGGGTAAAAAATGCAGCTCTAATTAATGAGCCACTCCAGTCACACAAGGGGGCGGAAGAGAGGCTGGATTGGAAAGCTTCCTTCTGGCATTTCCTGCCTTTGATTTCTTAATTTTGCAACCTGATCTCTTTCTTTTAAGGTACTTTAGTATGTAATTTCTTAAGCTTCTTTATTTTAGAGCAAAATGATTTTGTAAAAAGGCCATTTGATCCTCCTACCAGATTGAAACCGTTGTGTTAATTTCCACAGAACTGTACTGTTACAAATTACTTGTTTGTGTCTTTGGTTTTGCTGCTTAGGGAGTAATCTTTTCTGACTGAAAAACTAGAGTTGTTCCAGCCTGTGAGAACGCTGCAACCTGATCTAAAATCGTTCCCTTGAAGGAATAAAAGGCCAGTGAGGAAAACTAACAATGTGGCCACATAATGGCTAGGAAATGCCTAGGAAAACTATGGCATTTCAAAGTTCCTCATCATTTCAATAGTCAGATGAATGAGACAGAGCCAGCTCCCCAAAACCGAGGTGCTCCTTATAAGTGTATGGGTCCTGAAAATAAAGTCACACTTTATTTAGATTAGCAACAAAAGGAGAAAAAGTAAGCAGCAGTGCCCTGATAGTGGAGATCTAATAAAAAAGAACACAAACAAACAAACAAAACCCAACAAAAAACCCCAAAAACCAAAACCAAAGAACCACCAAGAATTTTGCCCATTTGCAAATGGAGTTGTACAAAATTGGCAGCTTCCTAATACTTTGTCAGCCAAATTGGCCGCATCAGACTATCTGCATGCCCTTGAGGCTGGAATAGTAACATACTGTAATGTGATGCTCTAACAAAAGCACCTAATTGTGAAGAACAATCCATTTGCATCAAGATAAGAAGCTAGTAATGTTTTCCTCTCACAGCCACTTACAGACACTGACTTTGGCTACAAAGTACTGCCTAGTGTGCTTTGCAGCCTTTCACACTCTTTATTGGACCTTAACAAAACTGATGTTGTACTCATCACCCTAACCTGCTTTCTGGTTAGTGTGAGTGACTAACAAAATTATGTCTTGGTCTGTGATTCATCTCAAATAAAGTATTTTCCAGTCACACAGCAAAAGCGTTGCTCAAAGCAGAAAGATTTGATCTTTAGCACCAAAGCCTTTGCTTGTGTGCTCCTAATACTCAAGCTTTTTGTACCATGTTATTTATTAGTATCAAACACACCATCAGTAGACAAAGTTGCTTCTGCAATCAGGGCATGTCTACAGGCATAATGAACTTGGTAAAACCTGCTATGAGCAGGAAATTAAACGTTCAGAAATAACATGCACTGTGGGAAGCATGTGTGTGGGATTCCCGTGTGGTTGTTTGGCACAACTGAAAATCTGAAGATAATAGGAAAAATCAAAGGGACAAAAGGCCCCAAATCCTTCGAACAGAAAACAAGTACCTATTCAATCACCACATGGCTCCAACTTCCTATGGCAATTCCTTACCTTACAAGACAGTCTTTGTGAAGTGAATAACCAGTCAGGGGAACGTGTGGAAGGCTGCAAAATGGTGTTAGAGATTAGCAAATGGGTTGGGTACCTGAACTGCCGAATCCAGTATAGAAATGAAAGTAAAAAAGAAGATATGCAAAGAAGGAAGATGTGATACTGTTTAACAGACATGCAGGGTTCATTATTTATAGCTGCAGAAAAAAGAAGAGACATTTTAAAAAATCTGGTACAGGAGGAGGATATTTGAATTTGGAAGATTCAAAGTTGAAGATTTATTTGTTTGTGTCTTTAGTAAACCTGACTACCCCAGTAGTGAAGGTTCAAGGTGCTGTAAAGGTAGGACATACTACCTTCTCGGCATCCATCTCCTAGGGGCTTGGTTCCTGGAAGCACAGAGAAGAGCCAGGCTGTTGTTTTGTACTGTGCTGGAGACGTGCAGAACAGGAATCAGCACGCAGGGGGCTGGAGCTGAACAACCCTTGGTTGACCCCTTGCAACATATGTTGATTGCAGTTCAGATATGATGGCTGAAGGTCAGAGGTTTGTTTGACACAGAGATCCACAAGTGGGGGAAAGGAAGATGAAAAATTAAATCACTATTAGGCAGGATTATATTTGCATTTGAATTAAGACCTGCGTGCAAGGCAGAAAACCCTATTGATGACTCTCTGTGTTCCATGAGGGCCAGTTTCCACATTCGGAGCAGCAATAGAGGGAGGTTTCTCTTTACATCATCCTGTAAACAGCATATAGACCCCAAAGGCAGGGCCAGGGCTGTCCCAGTGTGATATGCATTGCCTAAAACCAGATGGAATAAATTAGGATTGCTCTGTTTGTCATATATGCTGATCCACATATGCAGAGCCAGACTCTAGGCTTAACTGGCTTGCTTTTCTGCAAACACTTTCTTTTAGTCCCTTACAGTGGTAGATAAAACGTATTTACTGGTATCTTATCTTCAACAGTCTGTAATTTTTGTCTCCACAGTGCTTTAATATAACAGTGACGTCCATTTTAACACAGTGCTGGAGCCTCTTCTCTCTTGGTTCTTATTCTTTTTCATTATATGTTTAGGATGTTTCCCTGTACCTCCCTTTCCTTTTGGTCAGTCAAATAAGTTAATACTTGTTCCAGATGTTCCAGGATTACTTTCGAGTATCATGTCCTGGGAGCTATCAGTATGTTTTAAATATGGAAATTACAAAAGTGTTGGGGGAAGGAAAGCAAAATATACCAACATTTGCTTTAGAAAGTAATAATTTCCTCTGACTAGCCTCTGGCCCAATGCATTTATCCAAGATTTAATTTGCTGTATCTATTTAATAATTTTAGAAGAGGTTGCAAAATATATAATAAAACTAACAAATATAATGAAATAGATACGTATATATATACAGTTTAAACAAAAAAAAAAAACCACGCTTGCCCTGTTCTATGCTTTTGACACACATTTGTCATCTCACCTTGCCTTTGCACTAGAAGATGTGATTTTTCACAGTGCATTGTAATCAGAGCACTTGTTAATGTTGGGTTATACAATGACAATGCTGGTAGATGGCATGGAGCATGGCAAGACAGTGCTGTACCCTGACCGAGGGCTGTGCCCAGCCTGCTGCTCTCTGCCAGGAGCATCCACTTCTCCCTTTCATGTGAGGAGGGAGGCATTAGCATCCCCCCCAGTCAGTGCCAGCAAGGAGGCCCAAGCTGGGACCATGCAGGGACTGTCATGGGTCTGGCCTCCCCCCTCCCCTCCACCCCTGCACATCCTCCTTGCTGCCTCGGTTGTAGTACAAAAGCACAGTAAGGGACTTTCCAGGAAAAGAGAATAAAAACTGTATGCAGAAAAATATCAGGCTTGAGAGGTTTGTGCATGTGGTGAGGGGAAAGGAGAATAAATAAATAAAAAGACTTTGTTTTGAAGTTCTTCAACCCAATCATAAGCTTTTGAGTTTGCTGAACTGACCCAGAGCAAAGCTCCCATGGCCTGCTGGCTCCAAGACCACAGTCCCGTGCCAAATGCACAGCACTGCATCATGGCAGTGGGCACTCAAGCCTCGCTTGCCATTAGCACTGTGGGCCCTGTGCCCTACCCTGTCAGAGCTGTGTCCAGCTGAGGGGACAGAAGGCACCTCACTGATGCTCAGCGGTGACACAGCACCCTCCAGGAACATGGTTCATGGTGATATGATTCAGAATTAATGGTTTCGGGCACAGTCAGCAAACTCAAGTAAAACTTCCAATTTGGAAGAGACAAAGTTTTTTTTCTTGAGTTCAGATGTCAAAGCAGGTTGTTGACACACTTCCACATCTCTATTTTTGTCATGTCTCCTCATGGAGAGAAAGAATCTTCTCATCCCAGTCTGGAGGAAAGTAGACGCTGTACAATCCAAATTTTATTTCAAGGTGGGAATATGGATTTATTTGTCATTTAGTTGTTTATTGAATAGTCTCTATAAAATAAACCTCATCTCCTTAGTATGAAAAGAGATTTTATGCCAAGACAACCCCAATTACAGTTTAGGATGCCTTGTTAATGTAAACATGCTTAATTGAAAGAATGAAGCAGGTTTTGCTGAAGACTGTCCTTCTCCAGCATGGAGCATTCCTGAAGAACATCTTTAGATAGAAAGGTCACCTCCGGTCAACACAAAGTTCCTTGAAGTGCCCAGAGAAGTCCCTGCAGGCAGCTGAGCACTTGCAGGCCCAATTCACAATGGTAGGAATGAAGGACACTCTCACATCCAAAAATTGGGTACTTATGGGAAAAAAATCCAAGTTCTTTAATTGCTCATAACTGGACACAGATTTTCAAAAGAGCTCTGCTACAACCTAGGTGTGAGATGTGCATGAATTTTCAGGAGGACTCAGCAGAATGCCTTTTGGATAGAAATAAAAATTCAAAAATTAAAGTTCAGCTCTCCTCGAAATCTGAGCTCTGTGTCTTCTAATGCTTCCCAGATGACTTGTGTTACCTCACTGTAGGAGGCAAACAAAACAGAAATGGTGTTCTTCATGACAACAATAGAATTTACTTCCTCTCCTGCTTGTCTTGATTTTGTCTTCAGGTTGATAATTTTCTCACTCTGTGGAGTTGCTTGGTCATGACTTCAAATGGCCTTACGAACATCTATGAAGTGTCCATCATAAGGACTCACATGGTGAAGGTTTTGATAAACATAGTTTTCTATCAGCTTGATTTTTCCTGGCAGCCCATTGGTGCCATAGCCTAATAGCTTGGATGCCTTATGGCTGACTTTTCCCTCTTTCTTTCAAGCATGTGTTTTGAACTTCAAACTGTGCCCTGCTTTTGTAGGGAAAAAATCTCTTTTTTTTTTTTTTTCCATTTTGCCACATTTAACAGCAGTAAGGGTTTCTGAGGATTAAACATACAGGAAAGGAAATATGGGGTTAAACCAAAGGCAGCAGTTATTGGGAAAGGTCAGAAATTCTGATTCTCTCAACAGCTGAGCAAAACCACAAATGTTAGGAGGAGATCAGCTCTGAGGCCTGATGCCATCTTTCTGTCTTACCCGCTGACAGCCCTCAACACAAGATCTATCTCATTTTCAACCATCACGGGGAACAAACCTTTTTTATTCCCCCTCCCCCTTCTTATGTTTGTTTGCTTTGGTTTTTTTTTCTTTTAGTATATCAAAGTTTAGCCAATACTTGCTATGGTGTAGGTTTCCATGATCAATAAAGATGAGAAAACGAGCAGCTGTCCTTTCATGCCCAAGAGCAAGTGACTGTGAAGCACAGGAGGCTACTGTTGGGTCAGCTGGTGGGTATCATGGCTGCCAGGACCGATAGGCAGTGTAGTCTCGTGTTGGTG
Source organism: Scolopax mira (assembly GCA_004320125.1). Taxonomy (NCBI): domain Eukaryota; kingdom Metazoa; phylum Chordata; class Aves; order Charadriiformes; family Scolopacidae; genus Scolopax; species Scolopax mira. The sequence goes on along the minus strand of BJBW01000723.1, from coordinate 329,453 downwards.
CATAGGATGGGTAACCCTTGTTCTTCTGGTATGGTGGGTGCCGGGGAGTCATGTTCATGTAGTCACTCTGATGGTAAATATTCTTTTTGGATTTTTGCTGTGGGAGAAGGGGGAAGAGAAGTGTGAAAACATTTCTGCAATTAGTTTGTCTCACCTGGAGTGATCATTCAAAAAGGGAACAGGGATCCTTTGAACAGAGGGCTTTTGACTGTTAATAACGGATTTGATTAATTTTCCTTCTTTGAATTAACAAATTGTCTCACCCAACTCTCATATTAACTGCTGACAGTTCCGGCCCTAGGTCCTGGTTCAGGGAAGCAGTCATATTTATACGGCAGCCTCAGGTTTAAAGAGATTTACAGAAGAATTAGAACACATGTTCTCATAAAATAATCTGTGGAATTTGCCCAACCTGAATGTAAGTCTCCATCTTATCTGCTGAGAGATTTACAGTGTTAGTTCTCCAGGTAAAGGAGTGCTACAAACTAAGGATACAAACTGATGCCTCTCAGCATAAATTCTCAGCTATGGAATGACTCAGCAGAAGCAATATAGTCTGAGAAGTGAAGACTGTCCTCATTTATTTGGAGGAAAAAAAGCAATTAGCTTAATTCAAACAGAATAAGAGCAGGAAAAATCAGCCCTGGCTATCTATAGCATGGTTTGCCTACCATTTACAGCACTAACACACAATGTATATGTCGTTCTGAGCTTTCCTTCAAGGGATGAAAGAATCAGAGCTGATATTAATCTTCTATCTGTCTCACTATCTGGGCTTGAAAAATCTCATTTCTACTGGTGAATTCCTGCCACACAATACCCCTGTGAGACAAGGGAAGCATTGTCTCTTTCAGAAATAAGAGCAGCAGAAGACAGGTGAAATAATTTGCCTATAATCACAGAGGAAGTTTGTGGCTACAGCAGCATTTGAACCTCTGACTGGTGCAGGCTGTTTACAAGGTTGGTGTTTTTGTGTAGCTTAAGGTTTTATTGATTAGGGGTTAGGTAAAGTAATTCCATGCTTTTTCCTTAATACTGATCATACCTTCTTTTGCAGTCTCCTTTTTACTCCTTAAGTTTCCTTCCTATGTACATAAATATTTGCATATGCTGCAATATACTTGTAGTGCTGTAGAGTTGGAGGAGGTTTGCATTAGAAAATCTGAGGCTGAATTATGCTGTACATGTGGAGTGGGGCAGATACTCAGAAACATTTTAAGCTTTTTAAATATTAATCTTATATATATGCAAGGTTAAATGTAAGTTACATACTGCTTAAGCCACGCAATGCAGTCAATGCATGTAAATCATTAGGTATAAAAACTTTACCTGTATGTGTAAATATAGGATTTTTAATTCACCTAAGAGGTAATTTTGCATGGGAGAAAGACATTTTACTAGCATGGGCGTATGCTGGACTGTTACAGGATCAAAGACTGCTACTTTTGGAGAGAAAAGCAGTTTTCCTCCAGGGAAAGCAGAACTGTATGAAAATAGCCATATTTTTAGCTGCTTTCAGGAGCTCATGTGAAACAGGCTTGCCATGGCTGTCAAGTGTCATATTTTAGGACCTTTCTTTACAATTCACAGTGTCTTCTAGGCAGCTGTATTTACATCCAGCAACACTCTAAATACATCCACGCTCTGCGTACATATTCTCAGGAGAATATCACCAGCAGCGATAACAGCAGGTAAAAACTGACGCACCAAACAGCACACGTCACAATGCAGCCCTGGCACTCTTGCTAGGGGCAGACATGTTAGTGGCAAAGTGTGTAGCCATTACATACCAAACACATGTAGCAGAGAGAAAAAGGTTCAGATGTGGCAAATGATGGATTTGAAGCTACAGTATCTCATCAGGGCACAGCACCGTAACACCAGCAGCTGTTTGCTGTGATCCTCTGAGCTCTCCTAGGAGCCAGCCTCTACAATAAGGCACAAAGAAGGACCATTTAATCTGCCTTTGTATTTTCCTATTGCGATGCCTCATTTGACTGTTTTCCATTAGAAATAGCCATATGTTGAGCAAGTGCATTTTTGTGAAATGTTTACCAGATCTCAAGCTTCAGCTAGCAGTGAGAGTGGCTTTCGGTATGCATGCGACATTTAACCTCTCAGAGACTGTGGGCCCTTTATACAGGCTGCTTTGTAACGTGTTGAAAATTGCTATTTGACAACAAAGATAGAGGGGAAAGGCAGAGTGCAAGAAACAGAGCTCTCTATGGTTATTGTTCAAGTCTTTCCCATGTGGAGTAAGTAGTGTAAATCAGCTCTGAGGGATCATGATCCTAAGACTTGTCAAGTAAGATGTCGTTCTGCTGCCTCTGCATCATGGCTCACTGTCTCTTTACCGCAGCAGGCAGAATGGGATGTGGCCCGGGCCAGCCAACTTTCCAGAGACATTAGAAAGCAAAAATAATGAGCCATAAAACTTTCTCAGCTTTCTTAGGGTTAACGTACAGAGGCAGACGAGAGACTAGTGAGATCCCAGTGCTCCTTTTCCCTTGCAGTCAAGCTGCCAGAAATAGTGGGTACTTGAGGGAATTGCTGGATAGGCACAAGGCATCAGTGCAGATGGTCTTGGGCCAACTGAGGGTTCTCTAAAGATTGTTTTACTGTAGAGTGAGCTCCTTCTGTCAGTGTAGTCTCAAAGGATTTTTCCAGGAACGATTGGGCTAGATTTCCCTGGCAGGGACAACTGGCAGAGCTAGAGACAGTGTCCCAGTATTGCTGGTGTGCAGGGCGCTGCCAGCACTATGGCATTACTACTAGCTTTAGGACTCTACTGCAGAGGCCTGACTGCCCACCTGGAGAACATCTGGTGGTTTAGCTCCTTTTGGGCATAGCATGGGTGTGCTGGGGTGAAGAAGCACTGTGGCCCTGAAGTGAGGGGTATCAGTGAGTTTGTGGTAGACATGGCAAGTATAGCCTGAGAAATGAATTAAGGACAAAAGATCATATAGAGAAGATCATATAGAGAAAAGGGAAACAGTAGTCTCTTACCCAGTAGTTTATAAAAACTGCAGTTATTAGCATACTGTAGAAAGCAAGAACTCCAGTCGCTGCCACCATAATCCACAAAGGAATTGCAGACTGAGGCTCTTGTGTTTGGATGAGTGTCTCTTTAAAGAAAAGAACAAAGAAAACTTTAGGTACATGAAAGCAAAAACCTCAGTCTCTGCTTATTTACTCCTAGTTCCGATGTACTATTTGTGTTAATCATCATTTTAAGTTGTCTTCTTCGGGACATCAGGAGCAGGAATGTGGTTTTACCAGGCAAACAATTTTTTTTTTTCTTTTAAGGCAACAAAGTGCCTCAAGTAATCATGTAGAGAGTGTGTGTAAGGAGGATACTGGCTTACAGAGATTTCCCAGCTTACCTTTCACATGAATGACGGTCCCGTTGCTTTTCTCATTGTAGACATATGGGGGTGGATACATGGCTTCAATTTTGCAGAAGTAGATGTCAGTTTGGCTGGCACTCATATTCCAAAGACTGAAGATTACTTTGTCTTTATCATGACTCCCCTCACAGTTGAATTCTTTATTTGAATTACTCCTAGTTTTGGTTGTATTCCATGAAATAAAGCAAACTTCAACTGCACTGTCTGTTCCTTTGTGCAGCGAAGCTCGAAATTCCTTCCCTGTTCCATTGTATGTGTAGTTGCAGACTAGAGTTGCAGTTTTGTTAGCTACAATGAGCAAAGGACGCTGAGACACTAAAATCTTGTTTTCTGGAAGGGAGAGGAGGGGAGAAAGTGAGAAAAACACTTGTTTATAAAATACAGTATAAGACCTCAGAACCAAACATCCTCCTGTGCAACTCTTCTCCATATCTCCTCTCCCTTGATGATGCTCCCTACTAAGTAACCACCAAGCTCCAGAAACCATTTCTCACAGAAGCTCTTGTTGCAGCAATCCCCCTCTATGTAAATAATTATATAGTTACTAGGGGAGACTGTGAGGTCTAGAGTGGTTTTCTTCAGTTAGAACACTAGTACAGAAAGTGGCCCATGTGATTAAGATTTAACATCAGGGCTCAGAAAACTACTTGGCGTGTATGTATATGTAAAGCTACTTTAGTCTATCCTTTCCTTAGCAAGCAAATTCCATGGGGGACATTATGGAGAGAAAATACTGTGAATTAAATGCTTAGTTTAGCAGTCAGATAAGAGAATATTTTTAATCCAAGGACAAGACTTGAAGAGTTTGCAGGTCAAATTTGCAAATTCAGGGTTTGGACCCTGAATGATGAGCACTAAAAGCATGAACTGCTACCATTTTAATGTAAAATAAGTCATTTCTCTAGCTAGCAGCTGTAGGAGACTCTTAATCTCTCAAAGGACTCGGGAGCTGACAAATTTGACACTGCATTGGCACTTAGCACTTGCATGGCTTGCAAAAAAGCATATCACACAAAGGTATAATTCAATTCGGATTGACCGGACTGATACATAAACAGGAAATGTTTTCTGACATTTAGACCTCTGTGCTACTATCTGCCAAACAATGAAACACTGCAAATACTATGCAGAAAGAAGATTTCATCCAAGAAAATGAACGGGAATTTGTACGGGATGAATCCCGTACAAATCAGGCCCTACTTTTCAAGTGGTAATTTGTAAGTAAGAGGAAGGGAGTTTTGGCTTTTAAGATAGAAACTTGCCAGAACTAAGGAGAGCCCTTTTGTGTGTGTATATGACTGTGTAAGTCTTCATGCAAGCTCATCTCACATAGCTCTTAGTAGCCTTTTATAGATCCCCAAGAATTGCTGTGGTTGTAAGAATGACAATTGTATCTCTTGTCTTCAAAACTTGCTGCAAAACCTATGTTCTTTCTACTTAATCCATGTGACAAGACCTAAAACAGTTTAATAAGGGAGATGGAGTGGGAAGGAAACCAGATGCAAAATGCCCAGAAAACAAGTATTTCACCATGTTTAGCAATATTTAGTACCAAATGGCTACATTTAGTATGTTCACACCTGCACAAGAAGATGGAGTACCCCAGCCTCTATAGGGTACTCCTTTTGGATGAACATGCTAACAGAGGGTAAAGCAAAAAGAGATGCATGAGGTGGCCAGGACTAGTTGTAGGGTGTAGGCAATAAAAACAACCTATGGCTAGCAGGTCTCCATTTACCAGCCCAACCCATGAAACCACTGAAGTTGTTTATTTTCTCACTGAAAGTCTTGTTTACCGTCCCTTCTTCTCATAAGAGCAGGAAGATGTGAGACAGGGACAGGGAATACTCTACTGTCTTGTCTTTAGCAAAGAAAGATTGTAGTCCATCTTCCTTTTGTCTCTTTGTTCAAAATAGCATGGAGGATGGAGCAGAGCTTGTCACAGCTCTGAAATCCCATGTTTGCGGGAAACCCAAATACAGTGAAACTTTTTGTTGTGATGAAGGATGAGCATCTCCAGGTTTTCCAGCAGAAAGAGATATGGAGCTTGAGATCCTGATACTGAGTGGCAGATTAATAACAAACAAGGCAAATTTCTTGTGGAGGTGCTGCGTGTGGTAAATTTTCATCGAAATGAAGACATTTCAGCAAAACACTTCAGTTTCATCGAATCAGCATTTTCCGACAAACGCGCTTGCATAGGCTTATAAGGCATTCTAGTAAGGGGTGAGGTTTGGATTCCACCCCTTTAGGCAAGGTATTTGGTCATATTTTTGTTGTCCAGAAAATTGATCTTTGGTCTAAATGGCAATGTGCCACTCTGCATTAGAATTGTTCTACCTTTACCACAGCAGAATTCTACACATCTCGCTTGACTCCGATTTGCACCATAGCGGTGCCCACCACTGCAACCCTGTTTGTCAAAGGGACGACCACACCTTCCAAAGAGACCTTTTCTGCTTCAGAGTTTACAGCCACAATAGGAACAGACACTTGCAAAAGCATCATACTGCAGAGAAACGCTTGCCTATTTTTCACTGCAAGTACTTACAGCAAACTAATGGATGTTTATTGCTAAGCCTGAACAGATTTTTAGTATGGCCAGAGGAAAGACAAAAGGCACTAAAAATCTCATCACTGAGGGACCACCTTCAAATGTTATTTAGAATCATCTGCAGACCCCTGTGACTTACTCCCTATGTTCCTCTGCTGTCACATAATCTGTATTCCTGATGTTAGTACATAGCTTCGTGCCTTGAGCTCCACGATTTAACTGCAGCTTTGGTCTGTTTACGTCCCTGCCATGATGTTGTGCTAATTGGCAACCAGTCTCTTTTGATACACCCACCTAACAAAATACGTTCCTTTGACTTATTTCCACTTCTTGGATTTACAGTCCAGGCTGTGTGCCTTGGCATGCAGGCCGGGCATTGATAACCCAGCTCCATGCTGCAGATGTTAGGATGCAGGGTGGCTGAGCAGTGAGAAAAAGTGGATCAGTAAATGAAGACTGCTCCTACATGATTTAAGCTAAGCAACCAAGTTCGTTTTCACAAAGTGAGTCTAATAGTTCAAATCTAAATTGATTGAGCAAAATCTTTTGGTTTTCATTTATAGGAATTTATTAGCACCACATGAATTGGTTGGGCTGCAATGCCAGCAAGGGCAAGGCAGGCTTACTCAGAGGCATGTTAGACAGACCCTTCTGTCATCCCCCTCCTCCAGGCTTGGATTTTCTTTGAATTGAAGAAGGTCAATCATGCCAAAATGTGTACTAGTTCTGTGGGGAAAACAGAGTAAGGCCCAACATCCCTTACTTCAATTGTGATCTGAATAGGATTTGATTATATTCTTAGTAGGATCTGGACCACTCTGAGCAAACATTGGGCTGAGGCTGCTTTTGCCTTCATGGAGACAGTTTTTCTCATAAATGTCACTGTGGGTTTATTAAAATGGTGAAACTATGAAACATTTAGTCTGTGTTTCCATTAATGTATGCTTTCCCCTAAATAGGGTTATGATTGCCATTTCCAGAGCTGTGTTCACTCATGCTGCATAGTAATAAATATCTATATCTTGGCTGTAACCAGCCAAGAAAACAGCAGTTATGAAAAATCGTTGTCAACAGTTTCAAAATGCTGCGAAGTCTAAAAATGTAAAATCATTTAAGTCAGTGTACACAGGCTGCAAGCTCTTTCAGGATTTTAGGATTTATACGCAATGGTGTGTAAGATCTCTAAACGTTTGATAAGCTTATGTTAATGTTAAGCTTTATGTCATGCTAGATCACGTGAAGGGTTTTTGCATCATGAAAAAAAAAAAGCCATCCATATATAATATCCATAAAAGACTGACTCTCTAATTGTGGATCCCTGATGCAAGTAAAATTTCATTGAAGTTTTGTTTTCTTTCTTGTTTGCCAAGAAAGTGAAATAGAGACGACTAAGTACAGAAAATAACTATTTTGAGGGGTTTTTTTCCAGAACTTTCCATGAATCATCAGCAGCTATTGGAAAAAAATATTCTGCTAAAAATATTTTGTACTCCCCTTTCTTTCTTTTCCATGCCAGTTACTTCAAACACCTATTTGCCAGAGCAAAGAATCTGTGATAAGTTTGGATTTCTATAAGGAAATGGCCCACTTAAGTTCTTGGAGGGCTAGGGGAAAACATGAAGAGAATTTATTTAATCCACAAACCAAAAGACACGCAACTATATTATAAACAAAGCTCTTCCACATTTGCTGCTGGTGGTCTGTTGTTCAATTACCTTTATTCTTCTTTCCCAGGCACAAGGGTCTTTTATTTTGGTTTTAGGCCACCCAGCTGTGTGTATAACATGCAGCTGGAGGGATCTACCCCTTCTAGCCGTTACAGACTTGCTTTCTGCTAATCTTTCCTACCTCAGTGTGAGTACTGCAGGAAGCCCAGGTGACACTCTTGCTTAAATCAAACCCATTTTGAGCACAGGGGTTTTTTTCTTGTCAGTTTGTGATATTTATTTTTTTTTTAAATAAGAATTTTTGATGTCATCCTAATCTCTGCTAACCTTGCCTCATACATCTTCTGCCTTCTAGTAACTTTAATGGGTTAGAGGTTGATTTTAACACCAAGAGACCATAAGCCAGAAGGTTATAAGGGTAGTAAAAAGATGAGGTAATTTGTGGTACACTGCAGTGGGAACCCACTTATACTGCTTATTTCACAAAATACATGGGACAGCTGCTTCTCTGACAGACAAGAGCAAGGTAATTATTTAGCCAACAAAAAGGCCGGGAGAACAAACTCTGTAAATGTTAGTGTTTCTGCAAAAGCGAAATGCGCAAACCGATCTTTTAAGTCCTTTCCGTGATTCAAACTCAACCTGCAGCACTCACTGGTACAGTCTAACAGCAGCAGAATGGGACAAATTCTCTTATATTCCCCAAAACAAAATACTTGAGGCTTATAATACACTTTGCAGGAAGTCCTGCGGGGTTTTGACCTGCCTTAGTATTTTCCACATACTAAGGATCAATCATCTTAGTCAAAATGAAGAGAAGACATAGAGAAAAGATATGGGGGAAAGATAAGAGCCCTGAGAAGCAAGCAACCTCATATGCTCCTCTTCAAGTAGTTGAACATTCTCTGTGAAGCTATTGGAGAAACTTAAGTTCTTCATGCAAAACAAGTGTTTAAATGTCTATAGAGTCATGGCATAACCCACACTGTATTTTATTTTGTTTGCAATTCAAGAGTTGCTAAAAAGTTGTTCACACAATGGAAATGTTTTTAAAACTGTTAACCCACTGCTGATACTTATCCCCTTCTGGAATCAGTATCTTCTCTGACAACCTAGGGGCCTGCTGTGGAAATAATTACGATATTGCAAACACAGAATTATGAACATGGGAAAAGGACAAGGAAGACAAAGCCTATGACCTAAGGAAATCATGGTGTCCTGCAAATTACAATGCTTTCACTGAGGAAAAGAATTATAGAAACATAATGCAGAAAAAAGGAAATAAATAGATTCTTTCATATTAGTATCTCATATTAGAAAAAGGAACTCTTTAAAGATGTTCTATATGTGAAAAGTTTTGTACCAGAAACAGATATTTGTTCCTATCTGTAGATACTTTCCTGTAAAATACAAAACACTTTTATTTGGAGAAGACCCAATAACAACAGTTCACAGGCCAGCAGTCTGAAGAATTGTCTCTCTCAAGATTATACTAGAAAACCCATCATCTCTTGCCTTGCTGTGCATTTTGATGTACTCCTTGGAAAGATGTTAGCTCTGAACATATGAACACTGCATCAGCAAGACAACATCAAGACAAAATGCCCTCAGCCACAAAAACTTAAGATTCAGAAAGATTCACTAAAACTCAGGATTTCAGAATCACAAATAGACATTTTTTGTTGTTGAAGATCTTTTCAGAAAGAAGCTAATATCTAGTATCAATAAACTACTAAACAATGCAAAAATCAGAAATTCATCAGTTCCCATCCTCTCCTCAATTTTGCCTTTGGTCCTTTTTGATAGTTCTGTGAGGATGTGGGTGGGCTCAGCTCTGCAGCCCCTCATAGTGAGCCAGGCCATGGTGGGACCTGGAGCTTTGCACAGGAGACTTAGGAGTGGTGGAGAGGCTGCCCCAGTAGAGGCAATGGCATCAGGTCTGCTCAGCCCCTTTGTCTCCCAAAAGAAGGCACTTCTGAGCAAAATTTGTAAAGCCTGGGAGAAAAAGGTGAAATAAACCCCCCTCTATCTGTCCATGCAATTTCCAAATGAAGAGAAGTAAAATTAAAAGAAAGCTCTTGGGTCTTATCTTGGAGGGGTACTTGTGGCAGGAGAAAAATCAGCCTCTTAGTTACATCAGATTGATCCATGTGCAGTCTTAGCAGCATGCTCTGTCTCTCCCCTTTCATCCAAACAGAATAATTTGTGCAAAATTAATTCAAAGCTATACCTGACCTTCTCCCTCCTGATGATCAAAGTAAGGAAAAGTAGTGGAAAGGTTTGAAATGTGGGGTTTTTTGTTACCTGTTACATCAGCAGTGGGGATGAAGCAGAGCACCACGAGGATCCCCAGGAGCATGGTGCTAATGGTGGGCCCAATGCCTTGTCCCCACCCCCTGCAGGCACTGCCACGTCTCCCAGGGCCCTGTGCCGCCAGCCGTCCTTCCCCGTGGGGCCAGGCTGCACCCTCGGTGGCTCACACAACTTCTCTCCTCCTCCCTCCGCAGCACATGATGCACAGTGAAACCACTGCAATGGCAATGCTTGAACAGGAAGTTAAATTGTTTGATGACTTTAGCCTTAGGAAGTTGCCACTGCAAAGCTCAGTAACGCCTAAAAGGTAGTGAACGCTCACCTTTCACAATAGGGACTCTTGTCCCCATATTGCAAAATGTGTGCTTGGGTTTGGGGCTCTGCAGGGTTGCTCCTATCAGGGAGAAATGGATTTCCCTAGAGGTGCAGTGCTGTTTCTTTACCAAGAGTAGATACAGATGTACCGCTGTTCCCATCATCACCCGCTGGTTCCAAGATCCTGATGGCCAACTGTGACCCCTCAGGAAGTTGTGTACAGGAAGCTCTATCTCTCCTCACTCCTAGGAGCAGAAACCTTCCTCTCTTGACCCGCTGGCTTGCTTCTGTTTGGCTTCCCAGCACCTGGGACACAGACATATTCTGGAAGTCCGTTAGTAGAATAGGAAGAGACTCTGCTCTAGGAATTCCACTAATAAAACCCAAGAGGGATCAGCATGCACTCTCTTCAGCGTGGTCATGGACCCATTTATTCCTTTCCATCCCTTATTGCCCCTCGTGTGTAATTGTGAGGACAGACCAAGACACTCATTGCAAACAGGGACTGGGCTGGTTGAATAGAGGAGAGGGAAGAGGGACCACTGAGAAATTACCCATTGTGGCCCTAGAGACCAAGCTGTGATGTATCATTTCTCTCTGTGCTGATGAACAGTGGTACCAGTATTGCTTTATTGCTTTTTCCAGAGCTTCTGGTCCTTCAGACATGGTTTTAGTTTTGCCTAATGGTTTTCTCTTTGATCTCTGGAATAAGGAAGGACTTTTCCCTTCCTTCCTCCCCCTCCCCCCGCCCCAAAATAGCTTTTGGCTTGTCTGCACTTCTTGGTTTTCTAGGATTTTAAAAGGGCACAAATCATCATTGTGTTCCCAAGGGTATTGCTCCTTTCCTTCTCCAAATTGCAGCTCTTGCTCTAATTTAAACAGTTCATTTCCGATCACTTAAATACTTCACTTTTTCACTTCACATGAAAGATCTTTTTCTGTTGCCAAAGTTATGATAAGGGTAGGGGAAGGAGATATTATAGCTTTCAGCAAGCTGTCTTGCACTTAGTGCAAACCACATAAAAGTTTACCGAGGAAAAAAAAACCTTGAAAATGCCCCTTGATATGCCCTCACTCTTAATTTCTCATTATTCTCCCACTTCTCTAAGCATCTCTCCTTCTTTACCCTGAGCGTTATGCGAAGGTGTTCTGCAGTAACATTAATTCAAGCACCATTCACTCCTATTCTTACCCCATTTTCCATTCAGATTTCTGTCTGTTGAGTCTGTCTGTATGCTGACAGACAGGCTCTGCTTGCAGTCAGGGTGATGCAAATCCAGACTAATGTTATAATGTCAGAGCTGTGTCTAGAGCTGTGAGAGCACTGAAAGAGCTAAAAATGCATTTTTGCCATGTTTGGGGAAGAAGAAGGTTTGCATTCCATCACAAAATGGCTGTAATTGCAGTCCAAGAGAAGTAAATGAGAGGTTTATAGATGGGTTTTCAGGGTACACAAGAATGTATACTATGGGCTTGGGCTTTTTACTCATCACAGTATGTAAATAAAATAACTGTTTATTGGCTGTTCATGCCTACTGTTAGAAAAGCAGGCACTGACAGGAGCTATAACCTGAGTTTTAGAGAAATGCTGACGCGATCTAGTATGATTTCTCAGAGGATTATCTGGATATCTTTAAAAGAGTCCCAAAAAAATCCTGAGCAGGCTGCCAGTTTGCTTTTATGTTAAAGAATGAGGAAGTAATGACCCACATATCCTGAGCCAAGTGTTTCACTGTTAAAGTCAAGGAAGAGATTACAAATTTGTTATGACTAAATAAGTGGATAGTTTAGAAGCTAATTTTAAAATAAACGAATTCTTCCTTCAATCATTGGAAGTTGCATAGTGACATAATTGCTCCCAGCACATGCTCCTGTTCTCAGGCAAATAAAAATGTACATGTATATTTGAAAAGTAATTGCAACACTATACTATCATTCACTTATTCCTGAGCATTCCAGTCTAATGGGAGAACAGTAGGTTACTAAAATTTCCACTTAAATGCTATAGACAAATAACTTTTAAATCCCTGGACAATCCTGCAACTCCTTACAAATACTAAATTTAACAGTTGTCTGAGAGAATCTTCCTCTTTCTTTCCCACCGTGAAGGACCATAATACAGACCTCGAGCGAGTAGTCTGGGTAGGCTTTATTCTGCTTGTTCTCCATGCTTGTATGTCGTCAGCTGCTGGAGTAAATGCTATCTTTCCTACAACTGCAAATCTTGAAACATCTTATTCTTCCATTGGTGCTGCAAGTAAGGATTTGCTATGATTAGTTCTATGCACACTTGGTACGGGTGGAAGGAGAATGTGCTTTAACTGGCTGCTGTAGACATGCAGGAGTGGCGTGACAGAAAGAGCTAAAACAAACAGTAATGTTATTTCTAACTAGGGAGACAATGGATGATCTCTGTGATTCGTTCCCTACTTTGTCCAGTAAGCTAACCCTAAGGAGTTATGTTGCATTTGTCATCTGAAGAACTTCATAAAGTTACATGTTGTTATCTTCAGTTTACGAAAGGAGGATGGAATCACAGCAAGGGGAAGAGACATGCCCAAGGCCATACCTTGCATTAATGGCAGAGTGAGGAACCTCTATGAGTAGCCCTGTGCTCTCTGACTTCCATGGTCTGATCAGGTTTCTGACAGTCTGTGTTCTATGTTGTTGTTTCCCCTGTACACTCATGAACTTTCACCATGTTGTGAGTCTTTTCTCACCCTTCTTTTTTTTAAATCCAGGTGCCTTCATGCCACAAGTACAAGTGTCACATTTAGAAGGGAAAATCAATATACTCCCTCAGAGGGAATTTTAAGTTGTTTTTGTACTTTAAAATGTTACAACTGATGTCTGGTACATAGGAAACTTCCAGGGCCACCATGGAAAGGGAGCTTTATTTTTTGGAAAGATGTGAAATTTTTGTTTCCAGCCCTCAAGATAGCAGCCCATAAATGTGTCATTAATATAGGACTAAGTGCCACCATCAAAAACATACAAATTTGAGAGAGAGTTTCAGAGAAGCCTTCCATATTTGGGAAAAAAAGCATTTCCCTGTCACGCTGATTATTTTTAATGCCAATAGCTGGAAGCTGTTCATTAGTGTTTGTTGAGAAAGGGCAGGAGTTCACACATTCCTGGCTCTTTTCAAGTTAAAAATCTCATCCAAGTTTCAAAGTTGTAACCGTTTCTTCTGGCTGTACCTATTCCTGGTTTGGACTGTTAGAACAAGTCTCAAAGGAGGTAGATTAATGGGTAGAGAGGGAATGCCTTAAAGCTGCATGATTAACTCCATCTATCACCTGCCTATAATATGACATATGGATACTGTTTCATTAGAGGTCACATGTTTAGGTAGGAACACCTGAAATAAAGCCCACAGGTGAGTACGTATGTGCTAAATGTTCTGTGATAAAAGAGTTTTCAGAATAAAATTAGAGGGAGAATAATTTCTGTTAACTGCATCCCTTGCTTCTTGTTTGTCTGGGGTAGAAAAGGTAGTGAGACCCCTGCATATTGCCATTGAAGCTGACAGATTTGTTCCAGTTTACTTCAGCTGAGGCCCTGATGTTTAGGACTGGTAGAGCAAAGAGACACTGAAAAAAATAATTCTTAGCTCTTCTCAGCCTCTGTTTTAGAGCTGCTGCCAGGTAGCTGGAGGGAGCCTACTGCTACTACTGATAGCTCTTCCATTTCTGCAGTGAATGATCTGCCCCTCCTAAGGAGAGGAGCATGGGAAAAGTTGGAAAATAGTGAGTAAAGACATTAAGGATATGGCAGCAAAGCAGTTGTGACCTGTATATGAGGTTCAGAATGCCTCATTCTTTAAGAGGGAGACAATTTCTTTCTCTCTTCTTTATCCTGCTGAAAACAAAAGATATGAATGAGCACTGCAGGAATATGACAAGCAATTTTAAATAAGAGAAAGCCTCTTCCAAAGAATTTAAGGCCTAGAAATCTTGAGCAGACAAATTCATAGACTTCAGCGTTGTGCTAAAAGGCAGCTTCCAGAACTGGCTGTCTACAGCTCGTCCAGAGAAGTTACAGCTAGATCTCCAAATATATCAGTAACAACATTTCTGTCTGCTTGGGCTTTGTTTTCTTATCTGAGGTCAAAGTGGAGTGTCATGGCTCCTGCAAGGTCTGAGGGTGTGTAGAGTGCTGCTGAGGGAGCAAGGCTTCCTGGGGCTGTGCTGGACTGCAGTCTCATAGAGCAGGAGTCCAAGTCTGGGAGGTACACATCCAATATGATCTGCCTGGTCTGCCACCTGTGCCAGCATTTCCTTTTGGAGAGAAACAATTGACCAAAATTATTGCTGCCAAAAGCAGCACGTGAACAGTATGGGTAATCAGGAAACCAGAGCCCTGGGGGTGAAATAAGAATTAAATCAAACTGGCAGTGTAGACACTTGAGTCACTTGGCAAACATTACCCATAGTAAGGGAATGCTGTAGCCGGGTTTTCCAGGGAATTGTCTGCATTGCCTTTATTTGTAGAGAACAATCTACATAGCCTCTATTTTTGGATAAAGCCTTAGCTAGAGAAAACATTTCCACCTCCACTGGGGTTAGCATAACCAGGACAGCCCAGGCTCAGCTCAGAATATTGGGGTTTAAGGCTGTCACGATAAGGTCCATTTTTAAAAGTTTAACTCTTCCACTTCCTCATTGTTGTTTTTATTTTTGTCTCACCCAAGTGTTAAGTTTTATGAAGATGGTAGTAGTGCTATCCACATGGCACATGTATGGTGAAGCACCATCCATTTACAGTTCTTCCCATTTCCACAAGCTTGGAAGGAAACATCACTCGTGGTTATGAACAATTGAAATCAGAATAGAACCCTCCATACAATGACAGCCCCTTTGAGGAAGTGTTGGAGGGGCTGCCCAGCGACCTCACTCATACAATAGAATATATTCTTTGAGATTACTTCATTCTGAGCAGGCCTCACAGGAAATAATTATTTTGGTAGACACTAACACACTCTAACTTGTAGGACAAGCATTTCCAAATAACTCGTTTCCCTGAAGACAGTGGCTTCTTTACGCCTAGGCAAACCTAGCTGATGTCCAAATTCAACAACTTTCTGCCTGAGAAGTGCCCTATTCTTAGACTGTGGTGTTGCCAACAGCAGCCCACATAGCTGTTTTTTTGCCAAAATAAGATGAGAAACAGGCTTTTCATTGTATTTCTGACACTTCAAAAAAAAAGTACTGAGTCATAGCGCACTGGAAATGTTTGTGCTGGGCTGCATAGGAAAACATCATAAATATACTAGGAAGAGTTTTAAATATTTCCACAGGAACTAGGGGCCAAAATTCCTGATTCTTAACTGTGAAAAGTGCCTAAAGCAGTAGGAAGTCCATTTCAAATCACGGTAGGAATCATCTGCTTACTCACTTGGATATGCATGTGAATTGTGGCAAGTACTTATTAATTTTATAATGGATTTTTTTCTTAGAAAATAAATCTACTTGTATGCAACACATCAGAATTCCTTTAAACTATTCCTTTAAATGGGAAATTGAAAATAACCATTTTGCAGTTTACAAAGATCTGGGTGAGTTCAGAAGATAGGAATCCATGCTGGTTTAAAGAGGAGGAGAAAAACATCATGTGATGTTTTATTAGAAGTCATGTCCACACAAGAAGTAGAAAAAATATTTCTGTACTTTATTTCAGAGGTGTCCACTCTGTGTACTGGTGCAAGCCATAGTCTATTAGGGGGCCACCTGGATGCTGAATGTTCAGGTGTCTCCCTTAACCTATCTTAGGACATGGAGCCAACAAGTATTGGTATGCCAGACATGCAAATGGTATGTAATGGCACAGGCTTATCCCTCATCACCTGAGCCAAGAGGTGCATACCTGGCCTGTTAATGTGAACAGGCATTTTGCTGCCCTTTGGCTTGCTACCTCATGGCCGACCTGCATGATCACTGCTAAGGAGCTCATGGGAGACAGCAGACTGCAGATTGAGCGTATTGTTCTTACAGGCTAAACCTGGCCCTTAAATGAGAGATTATCCCAAAACGGACTATTAACCACATACCTTGTGCTACAAGTACCTAGGAAACTTGTATCTGAGCCAGCAGGCAACTATTAGGAGTGGAAAGCTAGGTACATGGGCTTCCACTTCACATTACTGCTTTCTCATCTACATCTGGATTCCTACCTTATAAAACCAGAACGAATCTTTCCCTATGCACAAAGTTTGACCCGAAGAGGTCCTGTTACATATTGCTCATTGCAGCTGTCTGGATAATCTTTCAGATGGTATTAAAATACAATCAAATTTTAATATCTCACTAAGCTTTGGAAGTTATTAAAAGCAATGTAAAAACTCTGGTTTTGCTGATTTCAGGACAGTCTGAGTGTTTATAAAAATTAAAGTACATTTTTGTAGCCAAGTCTACTAAGGTTTTATGATAAAATTGGAGTTCATGATGAAATTTCTGAGCTTTTACTTTTATACCTCAGGAACATGAAGTTTCCTGGTGTCATTTTTCCTTGGCTTCAGCAGATTATTGTTGATGACTCCATTAGCCCTCACTCTACACCTTAAGGTACTTGCACACGCTTTCTATTAAGAAATATTCTCACAAGCCTCCAAAGTGTCTGTGTGGCATATCCAAAAGGCAGTCATTAATTCAATCCTCCTTTCATAATTGGAAGTAATATTGTAAATGTTTTTTACAAAACAAATTATTCTATATAGCATTTTGCCTGTTCGGTCAATTTTCCCTTGGTTAATATTAGTCAAATTTCCACGATTAGTTGCTTGTGGGTTTTGTATTATCCTTGGAGGTTTTCACAGAGGAGCCTTGCAGGATAAAAGACAAATTAGTAAGCAGGAGAGCTTTTGGAACTAGAAGGAAGTGATTCATGTTTATTCTCATGATTAGATCTCACTCCTGGTTTCCAGGGGTCGTGTTTATTTTTGGTGTTAGTTTAAAAATTTATTTGTGAGTCCTATACATTTTGTAAACAATTTTTAACACAGATTAATATTCATCTGGATGATCATCATACAGGGGCATTATTATCTCTTCATATGCTTCCATCATTATTCTCTGAATTTAAAAGTTTTAGTTTCTCTGTCAGAAACAACGGCATGTGAATTAGGCAACCAGCCACATACCCTTGGGGGGGGGGGGTAAAAAATAAATTGGATATTTTCCAGGACATTGGTCTGCAAACAACTCATCAATTGAAATGTGTTTGTATAATCTCTTTGGTGAATATTTACAAGTAATCCTACAAACATAGAAGTCAGGATGATGTGCTGGTCAAGTCATGAGTAGGAAAAAATGGACTAAGTTAAACAAATCACTTATTACCATAAACAATTCATTCAGATCTGGGTCTGGGAAAATTACATTGCACTAATAAAGCTAGTGGAAAGAGATTCCTCTTTTTTGAATGCGTAGGGAGGATTGCGTGAAGGCAGTAAACCTATACAAAGAATGTAAATATCTTTGATTATATCAGGAAAACTCTTTGAAAAAGCACAATCTTTAGTAGTACTCCAGTGTCTTTAGCTCTTTATTTGACCTGTATTGGAGGAAAAGTGCAACCTTCCTTTTCAGTCTTTCCACTTGGCTGTTTTGTAATGGGTTTTAACTGACATCATCACTTTGATATTTCAACATCTGCTCTTGGCTTTTCCTTTCATCCCTGGGGATAGGTTATGCCAGTTCTCATTTGTTCATTAGCTTAAAATAATGTGTTGAACTGAAGCTAATATCAGAGCACTAGACCCAATGTCAGTTCTGGACAGGCAGAAGCCTACAAAGAATTGGAGATCAAGAGGCAGTGCAGGACCCCTTCAATTCTTGCTGCAGCCTGGCTGTAAACACTGTCAGGAAGTGAAAAGAGCACACACTGTACACAAGTCTAAGGTGGAGTATATTGTTCAGTTGTGATGGGCTGAAGTGGTATTGTTTTAATTTAAGACAGCAGGATAGATTTCAAAGCAGAAGGAACAACTCCACAGTCCAGACCCAGGTTGCACCCATGCTAGCAATGCCTGTTTCTAATTGTCCCGTCCACTGAAGGAGAGAAGTGATCATGGTCTAAGCGACTGGGAGAGAGCAAACCATCTGGGTCCCAGGTGCTGTGGCTGGGTATGGGTGAGTTCCAGGAAACCCAACTCATACTCATCTCTTCCAAACAGCACAAGCTTCTCTTAATCTGCACAACAGGGAAAATTCTGCTGCTGCTAAGATGAATTTGAGCTCATTGCATCTTGCTGAGAATAACATAATCCTTGTAGATCTAGGGAGTCATGGGCTCTTATACCAAAATCCATAGCTCTACAGAGCACCCTACTTGGCTACTATCTGCTTGCACTGCAGAGTATTCCTTTGTCCATCCTTTCACATGTGATATCTACTAGTGTCCATTTTGACCTGACAACCAAGTCACCCCATGTGTATTTCCTTACCCAAAAACATGCCAGTTTGTCTGAACATGAATATATTCCTGTAAAAAAGGATGCATGACATTTGCTGTTTTTTAAAAAAGGTCAGCATTTGGACACAGTTTGTCCACACTGAAATCCTGGCCCCAGAAAAATCAATGTAATTTCATTGGTCCAGGATTTCATACCAGCTCATTATCTGACCTGTTGATTTCTGTTAAGCTGGTAAGCCTGGACTGCAGACCATGTGGAAGACTCTCTCCCCACATTTGGTTTCTGCTATATTCAATCCTGATCAGAAATGTTATAAAGCTTTTTTTATTTTTTTAAATATTTTTTCCATGGAATAACTAGCTATTCCTGCTTCTAGTTCTGTACAGAATATGAAAGCAAGGGAAGAGATGTATCTGTTCTTCAGTTAATGTAAAGATGCAAATTTTAACTTTAGGTCTACACTCCCTAATGTTCAAAAGTGCTCAGGTTTTGTGCAAGACTTAAGCTATGGCTGTGGTGTCCTTATGTGGTTACATCACAGTTTAGGAAGTGATGCTGGAAGGATGTAGATTAGCTTGTTGATTTGTTATTTCATTTGTGGTTGCTCCATCAGCATCACTATTGTTCAAGACAGACATGGGCTAAATTTTGATGACTTCCAGGCATATCATCTTACATGTCGTAGGTGTAGGAGCCAGCTGAAAGGCTTGAGATCAGTTTCTAATCCAAACAGCTCAGAACTTGAAAAATATGCTAAGTTTGGCTCTTGAAACCATAAGGTGTGAATTGTCTAAGTGCACCTTCTCACCATGGTCTTCTCCAGTTTGTCATCTAAATTTTCAAACACATCTTTGCTATTAGGTAGTAAATGTGTTCAAATGGAATACAATTTCAGAAAAAATATGGTTGTGCTACACTGTAGGCAATTGGCATTGGTGATTTATACCTGGGTAAACACACTTTAACAGGTATAGCTAAAATCCCATGAAGACACTTGTGTGTTTCCCAGCAAGACCAAATGTGTCTGGGGGTGATACAATCAGCTGTCTCTGTAGTATTTGCAAAAGCCCTGATGATATGAGACTGTTTTCTCCTGATGGGGACTAGAAGCACAAGAGACTGTAGCAGCTGGAGATGCTGCCAGTTTTTGAAAACTTTCACCAAGTACTCTGTGCACCTTGCATCTGATACCAGTCACAGATAAGAAAGCTTGAGAGGCATCCGCACTGTAAAGCAGTCTGGCAGAAAATGTTTCAACAATAATGATGAAGAAATAGGAGGCCTAGAGTTCTTTTTGCTGTAGAGTTAAAATTCTGGCCTTGTGGTCAAAATAATAAAAACACTGTTAAAAATCTTATTTTCAGGGGAACTAACTGCTTCCAGCTTCCAAGGTCTTCCTTTGGAAACCAAAGGAGAATGGAGGCAGCAAAATAAAGAGCATAGGCCTCAAGAAGGCGTATTTTAAAATGTTCAGAGATTTGTTTGGGAAGATCCTGCTCTGTGCAGATGTAAGGGAAAGCCTGCTAAGAAGGCAAAGTATAAGAGCATGGCAATAGCATATAGGATTGAAACACAAAAGCAAAAGCACAAAATGAGGTAACAGGAGAAAATTCCCTGAAGGGTAACAAGAAACACTTCTGCAGGTACACTCAGAATAAAACAAATCCCAGGCAAATGGCTAATTAATGAAGAGAAAGGGGAAATGTTAATGAGAAAGCCATGTGCTGGTTTTGTCTTGTGGGCTTCAGGAGCCAGCCGAAGGCAGGTAACCAACACAACTGACATCACAGCAAAACAGTATGATCTGCACCTAGGATAAGGAGAGAAAGTTGGAAAGGGTGTAAAGAAGCCAACTATATTCAAATTAACTAGCCGTGATGAATTATAGCCCAGAATACTTGGAGAATTTCCTGACCTAAGTTCAGAACATTTTGTGGTTCTCTTAAGAAAGGTGAGATATTAAAGAAGGGAAGAGGGCAAATATAATACTTCTCTTTACAAAAGGGAGAAAAAAGAGTCAGAGGGTTATAGAGAGATCAGTTTATTTCAGTTCCTGCAAAAATACTGGAAAAATTGCTCAAGCCATTATTCATAAGTACCTAGAGGAAAAAACCCATGGCTTTCTGGAGAACAGACAGTGTCAAACCATCTAATTTTATCATCTGATGAGGTAATCCTTACCACGATGACAGGCAGAAGCAGTAAATGCCATATATTTTCATTTTCATAAGGCTTTGGCAGAGCTTTACGTAAGTAAGGAGGAGAAATATGGCCAGATGAAAGGCGGGTATCAAACCAACTGTAAACAAGGCTCAGTAGTTACAGACAATTTGCTGTCAAAATAGAAATAAACTGAGCTTCTCAGTTCTGAGTTCCTCAGGAGTCTGGTCCGGCCTGGCACTGTTCATTAATTTCATTAGTAACCTTGGATGATGAATAAAGGCTGTTTTTTAAGTCTCCACACAGCTCTGTCTGGGAAGAACTGCAGGCATGTTGGGGGATAGGATTCAAACAGTAAAAACTAAACAAACCGTAAAACTGGTCTTACACAGAAACCATGAAGGACAAGGTTGGGTAGCCATGGAGGATCAATTTTCAGTATGAGTATGTAGTAAGGAACAGCAGGTGACATAGGAGCTCTACAGACAAAAAAAAATAATAATTACGAGGACCTATTAATGGATCACAAGCTAAACACAAATCACTAATATCATGAAAAGGGCAAATTCCATGCTGCACCAACTGGGACACTGCACTGAAACCAATGTGAAGTTGTCCCTCAGCTTGGTTCCACATCCTGAGCAAATTCCCTAAAGGGAATGGGCCTCAGCCTTAGGCTAGACTAGTGAGTGGTGGCTGGGGCACTGTGTAGCCAAAAAGCTGTGCCCAGCTATGCCGAGGTGAGAGGAGCACAATAAGGTCAGTCGGAACTCTGGGAAGGATTGAAGGGTGTGTGGTCACTCAGACTAAGGGGACTAAGTAGAGAACAGCAGTCGTTGAATACATAAAAAGGCTGCTGCAAAGAGGAAGGAAATCACATGTCATCCATGTCTCATAGGCAAGGCAAGTAGTGATGGGATTCACTGCAGCAAGTGAGACTTCAGCATTAGGAAAAGCTTTCTAAAGGCAAGAGTATCCAAGCAGAGCAGCAGAGGGGCCACAGGTCTCCATCCCTAGTGCTGGTGGTTTTAAACTGGTTAGACATCCATCTCGAGTGGTTTAGATGGTGTACAAATCCTGCTTAGGATCATGATCCCCTCATGCCCCTTTTTCTCTTTTTTCTATAGCTATCGGAAAGTATGTAACAATGAGCAGATATGGCACTTGTAAAACTTTGTGAAACTTTGCTAAGTGAAGTCTCTTTCACCTTACTGTAAGATCATAAATGTAGGGAGAATATTTGCACGCAGCATCCTGCCACCTGTGGAACAAATGACCTGGTTTTCTTTGAAATACTTCACGTAAGAGGAGGTTCCTTGACCAGTAAAATTAACATACGACATGTCACACGTAGTTTTGAGCATCATAGCGCTTGCTCACTGGCTTGTTAAACCCATTAAAGCTTTTAGTAAGGACTGGTCTCAGTTTTGGAATTTTTTTATTCTAAAGCAATCTGTGCAGGGAAGGAAGCCCTGCTAAAATATGTGATTGGGTTGATCGTGGCCCTCCAAAGAAATTATACATCTTTTTACTACAAAATCATGCATTAATGTTCTCATGAGTTATTGTGATATTCAGCAAGTTATCACATATTTATTATAAATCAAGTGGTAAGTGGCAGACATCAAAAGGGTAAGTTCACTAGTCGAACATTGCTTGTTCACAAACGCTCAGTGCTTGTGCATCTGGAAATTTCCTTTAGAGGGAAAAGCTTTATTTGAAGATTTCCAGTACTCCTGGGTTTCAGTTCCATAAAATCCAGCAAAACAGCTGTTGTGGTATTTTGGGTTATTCCTGCTTGCAGCCTCAGCTGAGACAGGGATGTGTACATAATAGCACAAGAATGGGAGCACACAGATGCAAGACATCTGACATTACTGCAATAAGCCAAATGACTCAGGAGAGGAGGTTGGCCAATGGCCCCACCATCACTGAGTGCCCCTTCTGAACAGCCCTTCTAACTGGAAAGGGAGGTGTTACTTGAAGCAATTTGTGTCTTATTATATGTAGTGCTTATTCAGGAAAAAAATGCCCACCCCAACCCAAGAGACTGACTAAATTCTCACATAACCTGTGATAGGACACTTTAGGAGTAGAAATTAGAATAGCATTGGGAAAGTTGGACAACTCCAGCTTTTTGTGGTTTAATGTTCTAGCAGGGTTAACTCTGCCTCTTTGTGCCCCCAGTGATTTCCTAAATGAACTCCTAAATTTTGCCCAGACTGCAGATCAGTAGTATCTTCAGCTTACAGCTCTGTGACCCCTGCTTCTCTTGTAGCTGGCAATATCTTTCAGGAGAGCCTGCCCTTCTCCAAGATCACAGACCTTGAAGCCTTCTGAGAGGTTCCCTGGGAAGATGTCTGTGATGGTGTGATCACATATAATAACATAAGGTACTGCAGTTGCCATCTGCAATATAATATGCATCCTGCTCTTTGTGGAATAGAGATCACCTCTCTCTGGTCTTCTCCATTCATCTCTTTGTTTTCTTCTTCCTCTACCTTTCTGTGCAGTACAGGATTCCCCTCCATGGGATACTTTTTTCCGTCTTCTCCCCAGATTCTCTCCTTTTCTGGTTATAAATCTTATTTGCTTCATACTCTTTCCTCTAGACTCTACAGAGGCCTTTAGAAAAGGAATGCGTCTCTACCAATTTCTGTGGTTTCTTCTGCAAAGGACAGCCCGTCCCCAAGTCCAGCCAGGTCCTCGCAGATGTTTATTCAAACTGCCAAACTTTTAGAGCTTTACCCACTTAATTTCTAGCTAGAGTGATGCAGTTGTTTGCAGAATGCCATGGTAACAGGGGAAACACTGCTGTGTCACTTCATGGTAAGGAAAAGTCTGAGGAGCTGGGCCTGAATGTCTCAGTGATCTTCTTCACTCTCTCTTCTTCCATTTCTCAGAACCTTTCAGGCAAGGATCATTCTGTGTCAAGAACTGGCCAGCCTAGAGGTACACAGTCTATACCAGGTCACCTAGATTGATTGCAATACAAGTAATAGAACACATCAAGATAATCACAGGTAGCAGATGTATTTTAGCTATTCTGCAGCTTCTGGAAGCCATATGGAAAAAATATTGCCCAATGGCAATATCAAGGAAGATTTTTCTCTGTGATAACATTATTAAAATGATTGTTAAATCTGCAAAGCATAAATGAAATATCATTTACCTACAAAGTTAGTTAATCATAAGTCTCTCAAAAGAATGGCATTGTACTACTATATTGAAAAATAAAAATCCCACAGGAAGTGATCCCTGTTCTTCCTGTCATTTTAGTACTATGCCAAACAACAATTTTAACAGTTGCCAAGTGCAATGTGACTTCTCCTTGCTATTCAATGGTACCTCTGAGTATACTGGTGTGTCATGCTACAATATCATCATTCTCTTGGTGTAAGTGCAAACCCATGCAACAAGAGAGTGCCTTTGACTTTTCAGCAGCTTAGTCATTTGAGTCACAGCACCACAACAGCAAAGAACATATCCTGTAATGCTGTGAATGTAGACCATTCCTTGTATGTCTTTAGTCTCTTTCTTATAGTCAGTAGAGGGTTTTGAAATTCTAGTCTGTTTTGGAGCGACAGAATTTTATCTGTAAGACAGAGAAAAATACACACTGTTTAGAAAACCTGTCCTATACTGTATTTTTCCTAATTAAAAACAAATAACATAAACCAAAAAGCTCATTTCAGGTTTGTGATAAGTTCTGTACAAAAATTACACTCCATGTTTGTTTTATCTGGGCAGATAACTTCTCTGTACAAGTTACCTCTATCAGTCTGTAACATATCATTACTAAATTCCGTAATTAGTGATGCCATTAGACTGCCAGAGATCCCGGCTTAGAGATTCACCTGCTTGCAGGACTATAATGAGCATCAAGCTTGAAGGTATGAATGACTCTGAGCAGCAAAAAGGCACCGTTTTCTAACCCACAGAATAAGCATAACTAGGGTACAGCCATCAAATCACACAGTGTAGTATCTGGATTTGAAAAGGGGCTTTGAAAAGGGACAAAATTTCAGAGTTTTCATTTTCTTGGCTGCTACCTAAATGTATCTAACTGTTCATTTTCTCTTTAATATAAATGATCCTCAACTGCCTTTCTGCCTAGCATAGACTAGTTCTGATTTGAAAATTAATTTAACCCATCCCCCAGCAAATCCTTAGACATTGTGTTCTTGTTAACTAGAAAACCTCAATGAAGCAATATGAACTCAGTAATAACAAGTAATGCCCATGGCTTAATGAAGGGTGGCAATTCTGCTCTAGGGAAATACCTCATGGATATGACTGTTCTGGTAGGTTGGTCTTGTGCTGATTCTCTTCCCTCCACATTTGTTGGTCCATTTCTTGTTGCATATATGTATAGACAAAACCAGGAGCTCTTGCAGTTTGGGGAAAGGCTGGCATCCAGAAGATATGCTTTGACTGGAGTCCCACACCAGCCCTGCTGCGTCTCCTTTCCTTTGGAATGAGGCAAAAAGCAGGTCTGTCTTTACCCCTGTATGAAAAGCAGTTCTTCTAGGTCCAAGGCCCTGCCCAGAAATTAGTTTTTTCTTCATATCTCTGAGCTGGAGTGCTGCTTTTGAAGTACTGGTGTCCTGTTTAATTTAGTGTTTCAATTGCTGAGTGCAATAGGCTGCTCACTAAAGGAGCTGGGCAATCCAAAACAATTTATTATGTGTTTCTTTAAAGTACCATTAAAACAGTGAGGCTAGAAATTAGGACCCAGAACACATATGCATTCAGACAAATAGACCTTAAATACCAGAGCTAGGAAACAAAACAAAACCAAAAAGAAAACCAAGAAGTCTCTCCTTTTTCTTTTCCTTTTAATTTACTATTACTAGTCCTGACCCAAGACCAACCACTTAGTGGAGGCAAATGTTTTCTCTCTCCCTGGTTTTGAGACTAATGCCTTCCGACCAAGCTAACAGTACTGGAGATGCAGCTGTATCTTGGAATTCAAAGATATGTCAGTAAAGAGCACATACCAGTCTCTGTGAAGGGCCTTGTTTCAGACCAAAAGTAAATAGCCAGTGTCACACAAACCTGCACAGTGATCAAACACTGGAAAACTGGAATTTTTTTTCCTTAGTCATGAAAGAAGGTTAGGCTTGTCTAAAATGGCCTTCTTTGTATGGTGCTTTATTCTGAGTGAACTGAACCCAGAAGACAGATTGTGAGCATTAACAGTGAAAACACAAGCACGTTTCATTTTAGAAATCTCTCCTGAGAGTAGACTTTGCTGTTTAACACTAAAGAATTACACTTCAGAAACAGGTGATCTTTGCTCCCATGCCTCCATTCATCCATAACAATAAGCAACAATCTCTCCAGGCTTATTTGTTGTTTCTTTCTGTTATAATTTAACATCTTTTTTTAAACTCTGTAGAAATTTTTACTACAGATAAAAATGCTCATCCTTTGCTCCTGTATTCTCCTCGTAACATCATCTTTATCAGAGCACAAAACACTTATGCATATTTATTTATTTTTCTTGTAAATATCTCATTGATTGAAGTAAGAAAGGTCCAGGTCAACAAACATGTACTAACTGTCCTCTCCTGACTCCATTTCCTGAGATCCTTTCCCAGCTGGGAACAAGAATGAGCTCAGGGAGTCCTACTCCAAAAGCACACCAAGGAAGAAAACAAATTTGCTATTCATACTACACTTACTATGTAATGCCCCAGATAATTATCTTTTCCTGTCTATGCATATACTATTTTAGGTAGATACTTACGAAATCTGAGGCAAACATCACTCAGATCTTTGACTTGATGCTGCGTGGCTTTCAACTTCTTGAATATTTAAGGAAAGAAGAATGAGTTTATGGTTAAAGTACAAGTCTGGGAGTCAAGAGGTCTGGATTCTATTTCTGTG
Source organism: Scolopax mira (assembly GCA_004320125.1). Lineage (NCBI taxonomy): Eukaryota > Metazoa > Chordata > Aves > Charadriiformes > Scolopacidae > Scolopax > Scolopax mira. Next base: position 302,732 of record BJBW01000723.1, on the reverse strand, counting down.
CTGTGCCACAGACTTCCTGTACGCCCTTGAACCACTCACGTGACCTCTTTGCATTTTTATACCCCATCTACTAAATGGGGAATAATTGTTGCTTCATACACACTGCTGCTGTGAGGCTTAATTTGAGCTTCTCTGGAAGTGCTTCAGGTACCTCAGAAGAAAAGCACCTCAGAAATAAAGCTTTATCTCAGTTTTAATATTGTTTGAGCTGTCTAGCTTAAATATAACCTCACCCAAAGGGAATGGTATTTGTAAATGTCACCCTTATAACGAAAAATCGGTTCTCCATTTCCTCCCCCCATTGCCTTCTCCATTTCCTCCCCTTCTTTCTCTTCCAACAAGCTGCAGCATTGTTAAAATGCCTCCTCATCCCCTGAGACACCCAACTGATTGCAGACCTGGGTGTGGGGTTTGTTTTATGTGGAGATGTACATGCACTTATGTTGCAATGTCCTTTTCTCTGTCTCTGAGCAAACGGCTCTGCAGAAAGAATAGAGCGTATCTGTATTTGATTTAAACAGACATTCGGAACAAGCTGAGCATTTCAGGGAAATGGTCTTTAGCTTCATTTAAAACAAAGGGATTCCCAGACTATGACATTTCTGAGAGTTTGGGGTTTTTTAATCATCTCTTAATTGTTTCTGTAGGTGCAGAGATGCGATACTGTGCTCTGCTGTTAATGAATGATTACTGAATGATCCATTACTGAATCAGTATAATATAAAAATTACAATGTTTGCATGTGTGTAGGAGAAGAGAGTGCTTTCTGGGAGCTGGATAACCAACCAAAAGTTTCTATTATTAGTATAACTGCTTTATTAGTGCCATCTTTGTGCTAAGGCTAGCTCAGTCAAAGCGTGACCCTGCCCAAAAGCTCCAGCAGCTTTAAGGCTGGGCAAGGACTGCAGAAACTCATGTGAGTTGTGAAATCCAGACCCTGATTCTGACTGTAGTGTGTTGTGCATGCTGCATGTCCCAAAGACAGAGGTATGTCACCCTCACAATGACTACTAGAGCTGATTTCATGGAGTAAAGGCTGATGGTGAACAGGCTGGTCCTCTGGTCTGTTGGGCAGCCTCCAGGGTGCAAGAATAGCATCTGAAGTGTGTGGGAGAAAGTGGCCTTTACACCTAGAACAAAAAGTAGCCCAAAAGACCTGTAACAGTGGTACACAGGTGAAGTCACTATGTAATTGCTCACTTGTTTCCCTGAAGCTCCATTGCCCACGGCTTGGGAAGTGGATCCTTGCATTCAATCTGCACGTAAACAGAGCTCAGTGCTTTAAAAAGCCAATCAGTTCCCTGTGCTGCGTAAGACAACCACTGGAGCTGGCTGCAAAAGCGAGAGGAAACAGGAAGCCTGTTTTTTAAGAGAGGATTTAAGAGAGGACACAGCCTTACCGTGGGGGTGCCACAGCATGACAAGTTCAGGGTCACATATTTGCCTGCACTAGGTGACAAGTATCAGCTGTCAATGGTTTATGTGGGACAGGCCAGTTATCAGAGAAGGGACCTTTACTTACATCTTATCTCCTCCTTTTCTCTGTCAATTAGCAACAGGAGGTGGTGAGGCATTTACATTATGCTTGACATGGATATTAGCTGTCAGAGCTGCAGCCCTCTAACCATCCAGTGTTTTTAGAGAATGCAGGGCTCCTTTATCAATAACTTTAGGAAGTTGCATTAAACAGTGGGAGATTTATTTTAAGGCCAAATGGATACATTTGTGGTATTTGGCCTGCCGTAAAGTGTCTCACACCAAACCCTTTCATTTTCCAGTCAGTGTTCTCCTGAGGATTAAAACATATAGCTTTCAAAATTACAGACTCGGGAGAGCCTGGGAAAACAGCGATATTGCAAAAACTGTGTCCCTCCTACACCTTCAGAACATTCTCTTCATTACCTCAAACTGTCCCCAGGAACACTTGATCTGAATTAACTACAAGCTCTGCAATATTTTAAAGATCTCTCTAGGCCTTTTCCTGCCCTCCCCATGCTCCCTCACTTGGGCAGATATCCCAGCAAAGGTCCATGGGAGTTTTTCTTGAGACATCTGTTCAGATTTCCATTTCTGCTTTCTTCTTCCCAGACAGTGTTTTTCTCCTTTCCTCCAACTCCTTATTCTCCCCTTGCTGCTTAGTGCAAAGTGTGGAGAGGAAATGACTAGATGATACAAACATAGGGGAAAAAAAAATCTGTCAGAAAGGAGCAATAGGGCCAGAAGTAATGGAAAAGACTGAAAACCTGGTCAAAATTCATTTCCTAATACCTCCCAGCAGTGCTGGACACAGACAATTTGGTGGGTACACTTTGAGTTCAGCTATCCAATTTTTGTCCTATAAAACACATCTCTTTTGCTTGTAAATGTAATTATCATGTCAAAACTATCTTAATTAAGTGTGGTGGAAAAGGCAATCAACAGATTGCCTTTGGCAGCTGCCCCTTGTATTATTTCAGGTCTCAGAAGGGTTAGTGTTAAAACAACACTAGGTAGGAATTAGATTCCTGTAGGTCTGAACTGCCTCTTTAGTGTCCTTTTACAAGGACATTTACCTTGTGAATCACTGACCCACACTGTCAATTCTTAGGTTAAGCAGTTACTCGAAAAGAAATGGCAGAAAAAATGAAAATACAGTTCATTCTTCTTGATGGTTTGAACCACCCAGAGAAACCTGCTTTCCTCGTCAGAAAAGACACATTGCACCCCTTCAGCCAGCAAGAAGGTGAAAGTCACAGATGTAGCTATGCATATTTTATATTTTTTTTTGTGATGAGTTGACATGTACTTGTGTAGACATGAAAGTAGTTGTGCACATTTTTTCCTCATTTAAATACACCTAGCAGCCGCTTAGGTTTTATTTCCTGAAATGGGGTTTGGTTTATTTTCTTTTTCATTTTCAACGTGAGAAATTCCAACCTAGTTTCTTGTCACAAAGATTCTACTTCATGTTTGTCCTGCAGAGTAAGTGTTGCTTAAATATTTTAGAGATTCAATTGCTTTACTTCACGATTTCTGTCTCCATGACAACACTTTCTGTGCTTTGTAATACCTCTGACGAACACGGTAAAACTGATTATTATTTATTTCAAACTCTATAACATTTAGTAGTAGAGATGCAAAGAGAAATGGAATAAAAAGACAAATGCCAAAAGAGCTAATTTGCACAATTTGTAAAAAAAAATAATTTTTGAAACAACAACATTATTTACTGTATGGAAAGCCTGGTAATGTTGAAAATGCCTAATTTTTTTTCAAAATCCACTTCTGGGCCCATTTTTTATCTCACCACTGTGTTCTGATACAGACAGGCTAAGGGTTTGGCTTTCAGTGTCATTTTTTCCATGACCATTAATGTTCTGTGAAAGAAAGTTAACTTCTTGTTAAAAGTGCTTCCCAAGCATTATTTTTTTTCCCCCAGGTATCCAAATCAAGTGCTCCCACACTGCAAAAAAAAAAAAAAAGAGAACTCTATTCTTGCCTGGAATGATGGATGATCATCTGCCATATGATAGAAGTGTGACAGGGTCACAGTTCTTGTGTATCTTAGAGATCCCATACTTCCATCATTTGGAAACTTCAGTTACATAAATAACATCCTTTGTATGGAATTTTAGTTCTCTGATCTGTAGCTGTGTTGGCTTTTTAATAAAAAATACCACTTAAAGTAATTTGGCTAGCTATTTCCATCCTCACATTCCTCTATTTGTGCCTTTCTCTTTTTTTCCTGATGCTGTCCTGTCTCTACCTCAATTTTCTAGTTTATACCTGCTTCATATAAGAGTGGCTAACCTGTGCATCCGTCAGATATCAGATTTCTGACAGTTGTAAGTAAAGCTTCTGGCAAGGATTTTTTTGAATACTGGCTTGATTGGTGGTTAAAGTTGGCCACTCCCTAACACCAGTCCCTGCTGAGGGGTTTGCTGTGTAACATAGAATCATAGAATCTTAGAGCAGCAATAAAAGGCAAAGATTTTTTCTCTGTCTTCTCTACCCCGGTGTCATTCTGGAACTTCTTCATAGAAATGAGGAGGCAGGAATTACATGTGGCCCGGGCACATGATAAGTTATCCAAATAGCAGCATTGTTTGGTATTAAAAATATCACACATATGAGAAACCTTTCTCTTTCTTCCCCCCCTCTATTTTGAAAATGAAGGCATATTTAGAGCCTAAAACTTCATCCTGAGTCCATAAAGCATAACCACTATCTACACGGATGTTTTCTGTTGTCTAAGCCACCCTCTTATTCTTAATACATAATGTTGTTTCACAAAACCCACTGAGAGGCAATCCCAGAAGTCTCCTATGCTCTTCTGATTCCTTCTGTCTTGATTTCTAAAAACCACTCAGCTCTGCCTCCTCCTATTCAACAAGCACTGTAGAGCTCTGTCACGAGAGAAGTCCTATAATTTTTAGTGTTAATGACTCCAGGTGGTGCTACCTTGAATATAAAAGCAATCTAATTAGGCCACCTTCTGGCTGAATCTGATTTAGTCTTTTACTCAGGAGAGATAGGGAAGATGAGTGAGTGTGTATGTAATAGTGATTGTTGTAAAGAGCAGATGTTGCTGAACATGTTTTAAGTTCTTCTGCATCCTTTCTCCTTTGTTTTTGCTGCTTCCTTGTGCTTGGAGCATCTACAGAAAATCTTGGTATAATATGATATAGAATTTAGGAGAAGGCAGATGGTTATAAATGGCTCTTGCCTCACTTCTGGATCCTACGTGAGATTTGGTTCTTCCAGATTGTAGAATTTGATTTTAATAGCTAGATACCATTGGAGCATGCAAGTCCTACGAACAATAGTGTCCTTTTACATTCAGAAACATCTGTTAGCTAAGTGCTGTTGTACAGCCTGAAGTCTAAATGAGCAGGTCTGTGTTTGAACACCAGCATTTTCTACCAACATGGCAGACAGCATTCTCGGGAGAAACAAAGTCTAATATGTCTTTTCTTATTTGGTAGAACTCTTTTCTTTCCCCTGTCCTTCATGTTTCTCTTTATTTTATCTACTACATTTAGGGATATGAAGTTTGAGAGCCTTTTTAAAGGGCTTAATGTGGCCTTGGGACCAAATGTGTAATTCAAATAATGTGGCTTTGCTGTTCCCTTGCAGCACAGGATAGAACTGGCGCCACTCAGAGTAATATTTTGGGCTGTCACTCTGTGATCAAAGAAACTTGGACTGGGTCTGTTGGTGTTAATGCTTTTAGGATGGATGACTCCTTTGCTTTAGAAGGGGTTTCCAGTAACCGAGGGCAACATATAGCATCTTTGCAATGTCAGTATGAGCAGAGTGGTGCACTCTCCATGGTCGTACATTCGGGCACCCTCCGGGGAAGAAACAGGTTACAGAGCTCATTGGCACATCCCTCCTTTCCCTTTTCTAATTTGTTCTCCTTCCAGTTTGGTCTTGTTTCTGTAGATTTCTCTGACTTTCCATAGCACACCAGCTAACAAAAGCAGTGTACTCATAGCCATAGGCTGTAAAGAATAAGTTTTAAAGATGCCTGAGTTCTTTGGGGTTGGAAGCACAGTATTCTTGTGTCAGCTGAGTATGTTTTATACCTTAAGTGCTATACAATAAGTGGTCTTTATAAAACAGCTTATCACATGGACCAGTAATGCCTTCAGATTAAAACAGCTGCCAGGCAGAAAAACTGTTACATGCAGAAAAATCAGGCAGACACTCAAACTTGGAGCTTAAATTAATTCTCTATTAGGGAGCTGCAAATCTTGGGGCAACTTCAAACAAAGAATCTTACAGAGGTTTGAAAATTAAATCCACAGCAATTGTTCTCTACCTGTATTTGGCTTTAGTGATTGCTTTTATTCTAGAATTGAAGAAAACTTGCCTGGTTTTCCAATTATGTTGGCTTCATAAAAGTCATTACTGCTCCTTAAAAACAATGCCCCACGCAGTGTGCACTTAGGTCATAGCAAAGCCACTACCATGTGTGCTTGGAACACTGCCAGTTAACACTTTGTTCATTGTATTCAGAGTATCTGTCTGCAAAATGGCAACAGTGACAGCCTTCAGAGGAAGTTAGCAAGTACTGGGGAAGGATCATTTGTTTCTGATAAACCAGACCAGCTGCCTGCTTGCTTTTCAAGTAAATCACCACATTCAGTTACCAGATTTCGGGCCTGTTTACAGTGTTTGTAAAGAAAATAATTGGACTTACTAACTTTATTATTTATCTTTTTAACTGTTAGTTATTGTAAATTCATCTAACTTCCAAACAGAAATATATGTTCACTGGAGCTAATTCTGAAAGCCATATGTAAAAGTTGGTATAAAGATTCAACAAAATTAACTTCCCTGCCATCATGCTCAGAATCCTTTCTTAATGTGTTGGAAAAAAAATAAAATATTGCTTCTCACTGCATAATAATTTGGTACATTTGTCAAACAAAACATACTATGAGTTCTAGAAAACACAGGAAAAAATAAAAGAGTGGATTCTCTAGAAAAAACAAGCCTCCTTGCAAAACTTCATTTCCATTTATGCCACATAAGAACTTTTAAACAGAGCCTCATGTGTGTTGCCACTACACATTGTTTTGCCTTTGGGTCTCACTGTCATTTAGTACATAGACAGTTCCCAAAGTAGATATATTCAGTCTTTCTTCTGTGTTTCTCAACAGGTTAAATCAATCTGCTCCCACCCGCCTTCCTGTGACAAACATTATTTCATCCATGGCTGTCATACATTTCCCAGATAACATTTTAATGTAGTCCCACCAGTCACAACTTTCATAAACTTGATTTACTGTCTGGATTATTGACTTCACTTTGCAAGGCTTTGCCTCCCTTCATAACAGCTGTGAACACGTTGCCATAACAGGAGTTTGCCTTCTGTGCACCAGCAATTTGCCCTTTCATGTTCTGAAATCACCAGGGCAACCATGGTGGTGTTAATCTTTAATTCCTGGGAGCCTGCCTCATACTCAAGATGCTCTGGGCATCTTAATAAAAATGTTACTCAGGAAATTATTTGGGGTAGCTGAGCAATTTTCACTAAACCACCAAGACTACAAAGGATATTTTCCAAGCAAATTGTTTATTGAGGGTAATATCCTCCGTTTCGAGGGGTCCCCAAATGAGTAGGAATTTAAAATAGATGTGAGAGTACCTTTGGGGACTTACAGGGCATGCACGGTGTCACCTTTGACTAGTTCGCAATCTAAACCTTCATGTTCTCCCATGTCAATTGGTTTCTGTTCCACAGCTGATTGGAATAATGGGAGACAGATTTCTGCAGCTGAACAAGCACTCAAGAGCTGATTGGATCAATATATATATATATTTGTAACCTCCCACTGTATGTGTGGAAATGGCAGAAGGCGCCTACTGCATATAGGGAGCTGGCAGCTAGGGAATGAAGGGAAATGGGATTGCAAAGGGCAGGAGGAAATGACTAAGAACCATGGCAGAGATGAGATCACACTGGTAGACAGCCTGAGCAGCAGAAGCACAGAAAGGGAAATACAAAGGTGTAGAGGATGTGGGAAGAGAAGAAGTCCAAGGGATGTACAGAAGCAGAAGGCAGAGAAAATTCTCATGCCTTAAATAGCCTTTTTTATTGAAAAGCACTTCTGCTTGTTGAGAGTTTTAGGCAAAGAAAGCCAAGGCAAAGACTCTAAAATACACAGAAAAAGGGGGGGGAAAATGGATAGGTAATAGCCACTTGTGATGCCAATAAACAGTGGAAAGAACTGGATATCAGGAACAAATTCTTGGTTCAGTAGTGTCTCTGTCAAATGTCTCCCTTTCTGAAGGAAGGCTGTCATTTTGTCCTAGAAGACCAAAATGAATCAAAACAAGGAAAAAGACAGACACTAGTGTCCTGTGGGAATCAACAGGAAGAAGCTTGCAAAGGAAGGTTTGGTGCCAGATGTAGTGGAAGAGAGGTTGAGTGGTTAGGGACAGAGTGAGGGGCAGACAAGACCTAGGCAGCAGCCTCATGAACTGCAGAGGTTCCTGCCTTCTGCTCACTCTGTTCACCAATGTGCTGAACTGTCCTTCAGCAGAAGTTCCCAAACTTCTTCTCTGTTCCTCTTTTATGAGCATTTTGATAAGCTGGTTTGTTGGCACTCCTGAGCTGAGGAGTATTGCTGTGAAGTGCCTCTTTCTCTGCTGTGGAATTAGGTGTGCCATAGCTTTCATTTGCTGTGGAATTAGCGGATGAAATTTCAGAGGCCAATTATAAGAAATATCTTGGAAGCATATGAGAGCTACATCTTCTTATCCGAGTTCTTAGCCCAGCCCTGCTGTTCTGTACCCATGTGCGTAGCAGGACTACTTGTGCAGAGTGCTATGTCTCCTGGATGGTTTGCAGGGTAACACATTCTAGGATGATAATATTTGACTGGGTCATGGCCAGAGGTTTGTGGTTGAAAAGAAAATCTTAAATTATTCATATTCTGTTGGGGGAAAAAAAGGCATATAATATTGGATTATGCATACTTTATCATCAAGTTGTATGTGACTATTAAACTGCATAGAGTTCTTGCAAGCCTTTGTTTTATAGATGAGCTTTACAAAGCGTTTTGTGTCCCTGCTGAACATAAACAGCCTCTCATATCTCCACCTACTACACCAAGTATTCTCCTGATTAATTCATGAGGTCTATAATATATAAAAGGAACCGGGGAGAAGAAATAAGTTTTTAAGCCCTCTCCTAGCTTAGGCAGAGCAAGCTATCTGTGTTCAAGTCAGGAAAGCAGATTTCTCAATCATTTTTGTTCAATGCAGAATGCATTGTTCTGTCATTAGCACCATGTCTGGTCTTCTGTCTTTGCAAGGAACAAAGTCTGTTCTGTAGTTCTGTTACTACACAGTGGACATGGTGGTGGCTTTCAGAGGTTACCATGGCTAGAAATGGAGAAAACATCAGGACAAAATCAGCCTCACTTAAAGCTTCATTCACAACTTGTTGAATTCCTAAACCTCAGCTCTTCCCACATGAGGGGACACTGGCACCCTTTGGTACACTGGTTCCCAAGAACCGCTATAGTCACCCACAGCCACACCATGGCAGAGGGGAAGGACAGCCATGCTGTGGGGAGATTTATAGCCTCCCCTGAGCAGGAGGCTGGAGCAGCGTGGCAGACTGAGCTCCCTGGATGCTCATCACTCTGGCCTCTGTTGGGCTTTGGCCTCAGCGTCCTTCCACCTCAGAGCACGTTAGGTGGCTGTAGGCTAATGCCCAGGCATAGAAGGTAGCCCTAAGACTTCAAGGACGGGATGGCAAAAGCAGAAAACTTTCCCGGGAGCAAGGACAGCTGCTTCACAGCCACTTTATGACCAAATATGACATGATCTCAAATAGGTGCTCTGTTATCCATGGATGTCTTCCAAGGTCCAGAGCAAGGGGTGCTCCATTCATAGTACATTGTTTTCACTTTCACAAAACACATTATCACAGGCTGAGCCTGGCTGGCCACAGGCAAGCTATGGAGCCAGAACAGTAATCCCAGTATTTCTGACCGATCCAATAAAGGGAAGTACCAACAGAAACAAGGGGAAAGCCCAGTCTCCTGAGGCTTTGCAGGCTCCAAATTGCTGTCTGGCTCACAAAAGGCTGAGTATTGCGCTCAGCCAAACAAACACTTATTGGAATTTCATTGCATATTAGTTGACAGCTCTTGGAAAACCTCTGTCTGAAGAAGAAGATGGTAAAACAGTCCCCAAAACAGATTCTTGTGTGTACCTCATTCTGTATGTCTGTTTATCTGATAGGCCATATGCATAATGCATCAGTAGGGCATTAGAGTGAGCAGTATTGGTTTGGGAAATATCTCAGAAACAAGGTTTTGATGTCTTTCTATTCTCTCTGGTCTGGCAGGAATGAGGGGGAGACAAGGAAAGGTTGATTCAAGGTGCTAGCTTGTGCCCTTGCCTACATGTTAATTTCTGTAATAAACTAAGTATCTATCAACTTCCACTGTTGATGAGCTAGGTTTACTGAATGTTTTCAGAGCTCAGTTTAAAGCAGGTGTAATTCTGCTAAATTAAGGAGGCATTTAAAAAGAAGTTGCATGGCAGTATTATTGGTATTGTTATCCTTTCCCCCCAGAGGCTACAGGTGCTCTAAATTCTCACTGGAGTGCTAAATACTCAATTCTTTCATAAAAATCACACAAACAAAGGTTATGTTCGTTCAACTCATGAATTTTGGCAATGTCCCTTTAACTCAGGTGTCAGCTGGAGGGTTTCTTGCCACTCTTTCTTCTGTTGTTCTCTTAAAATCCCACTAGATGCCATAGCAACAGCTGGATCACATGCTCCTCTGGTGTGCTCCCTTATAAGCAGATGTGAACAATGCTGGCTAATAAAGTCTCAGCAAGTGTTGGACTGGAAAAAGACTGAATTCAGCCTCTCTCTATATTTTTTTTTTAAATAGCTTCCAGCAAAGTCTTTTCATTATTTCTTATGATACAGGTAAATCGAGACCTGCAGGCAAAACAGATTCAGGTTACTTCCTCACTTAATAGAAAGAAATCAAGGTAGCTGACATTTTACATCCATTTTCTCCCTATCCTACGTGAGCATTTCTTGAAAGCCTGAGGCTGAAATATGTTTCCATATTCAAATGTGTATGCAGTGCCTGAATGAACACTATCTCTCCTTTATTGATGGGTTAGTCCTGCTGTTAAATTGATTACAGTCTTCGGTAATTTTTGAAACTTTACCCCAAAGAAGGAATTCAGACCAATTCCTATGTCAATTGAATGCTCTGTATTCAATTGTGCTCTAAATATTTCCATGCATGTAGCAAACATTTAAAGTGATACAGGTCAATTTGACCTAATAACGATGTCATTTTTTTAAGGCACAGAATACAGCTTTTCACATGTCAAGTGAACATTTAATAATGTCATCGCTTAGAGGAAGTGTTCATAATCCTTTTCCTTGACTAATGCAGAAAATCTATGTACAGCCTTATTTATGTTCACATTTAGGCAAGCAAAAAATAATAATTCTCTCTTTTAATCTGATTTCTGCTTCCAAGTGTCTCACATAAATTCCTCCCATATAACACTAAACCATATGCAGCCTCAGCTGTCATACTCCCTAGATTCAAAACCAACTTGCAATGCATAGGGTCTGCAACTATGTCAGACATTGTGTAATCAATCTGTACTTTAATTATGGGTTTTTACAAGGACAAATAAATCATACCTCCATGCAGCATGATGGAAGGACTAAAACCCGAAACAGGGAACGAGAATATTAAACTTATTCCCTTATGCAACTAGGTGGAGGCTTAGTAAGAAATCAATGCTAATACTTCTGATGAAAATCCAGAGTAGATTTTGTGATTTGTAAAATCTGAAGTGTCTCTGAAATTGCAGATGCCTGTGGGTTTTTTAGACTAATACTTGTTTATAGCGTCTGCATCAATTTAGATGCAAAAACCTCAGAGATCTAATTATTTTCCTTCTGTTTACAAAGTCTCTTTTCATTACATACCATCAAGTTAGAAATCCAGGAAGGAAATCCTAAGTAGTAATGTCTGCTGACGATTTTAGTTTTCTCTTCATTCTGAAGACTAATAAATATGCGTGTATATTCCTGACAAAGGGTCTGCTTCTGCCACCCGCTTGTTAGTGCTACAAGAAATGTTTGGTGATTACTGGAAATGCTCACTGGTAAGGTCAGAGTAAGGGAAACAGCCTCCAGTCAAGTCAAATGACAGCCCCTATGTGAGATCATCACATAGCAAGCTGCCTGACAGGCACTTGCACACATGGCTTCCATAGGTCTGGAGCAGGCTCTGAGCTGTGTAAAAAGGCACTGGAACTTAAGCAGGGTGGGCATGAAGGGTGGAAGGAACACAGGACATTAATAGAATCATAATGTTTACATGGTGGGGCAGGTGCAGGTTTGGATGGGACTGTATCTGGCATTCACAGGTTTAGTGTCCAAGCCACGCCAGCATGTCTCTCTGGGAGAACTGGGCATAAATGGAAGGAAGCATCCTAGCAAGCATAGAGGAGACACTGAAGCCATGGAGTATCCCGACACTCAGAGCAGCTCAAGTGTGCTGCTGCTCTCTTCCTGGATTGCCTATCACTGCCATAGGCTCATGAGCAAACCAGAGGGTGGCCTACACTGGCTGGTCTCAGGACAAACCCTCCAAGCCAGGTGGGCCAAGGGTGCTTATCCTGCTGCTGCTGCCCCTCATGGGGAGACACAAGTCTATGGTCCCCAAACTGTTGGTTCAGCATTTCTCATGGGAAGAGCAGATGAGGTTGAAACAATGACAGTGCTCTACGAAAAACTAGATTGGGTCAGGCAAGGAAGACAAGCTGTTCTGTAAAAGCTGGAGTGGCAGTTTGCCCCTGCCCTGCCACCAGGGACACGTCCTCCCCTGCCAAACCATCCAGCTCCGGGAAAGATGCATGGGCAGGCCTGTAAATTGATATTGCATTTAAATGATTACAGGCTCTTCACCTTCAGCCTGATTGCAAGTCCAGAAATGTAGTTGTCTCTCTGTCTAAGGGTCACTGAACAACTGGGGTAGTTAAGCCAGGCTAAATTAGAAATTAACAGGCATCGCCCAGGGGATGGTCTTACAAGCCATGAGTGAAAGAAATAGGCAAGTAATCATCAGCAGCTCCTAGAAGGATGAATTGCATATAGGTAGGTAAATTTAAAGTCAGGAATAACAATTGTGCTTAGAAGTGGAAAAAATCTATTATTTTATTTGTAGTCATTGCACACAAGCATTTCTGATCAAAACTCCTAGGCAGACCACATATGTTATGTTTGTGGAAGGAAAAAATCTTTCTTAAAGCATGACCATAATCATAAAGAGATTGTTTCATCTACAGATATGTTTATTGACCTTTCACCAACAGAAAATGCTTCTTTATTGCAGTCTGTGGCAAGAGAAATTCCATGTGCAATTAACAGAGGTTATACAGTATTGCAGCTGGTATAATCCAGGGTAGCTACAACTTGGAGATATACTTATTTGCATCAACTGAGCGTCTGGTCCCAAGAATGTAAAATAAGATCTGCTGTGCAGAATGAGACTACTGTTACTGAGGATCCCATGACTAGCCTTCGTATGGTGAGAAAATGCACGGCTAATAGGATTTTGCTATTAGCGAATTTGATCTGATTCTGTGCTTAATTTTATTCCAGAACAGCCTGGCAGATTTTTAGCATCAACAAAGCAAAAACCGTAAGAGCATTTCTTACCTATTGTGAACGTTTTCCTAGTCGTACTGTTGCCCCCCAGGACGAGAGAGTTGGGGGGTCCTGGGAGTGTGCGGGGCCCAGGGAGCAGCACCCTAGGGTGGCCCCGGGCAGCCTCACTCCATAGAGGGTGCCCTGGCATTGAGGCTGCCAGTTCAGCGCTGGCACCGTCGCCGTGACACTCCCCACAAATGTTGAAATGTAAACCAGAAAAACCAAGCTGCACCTCTTTATTTCTTGATGAGTACTTAAAATAGAACTACTCTGACCTATTTATTTTTTTTTTTTAAAGCTACTCCTGTCTTGGTACTCCCATGCAGAAAAACGCTGCATGTCCCTCTTCACAGCAGCCCTGTTCTCAAAGACTTAGGGCTGGATTCAGCCCAGTAGCCCTATACTAGGGGATATCCACCCAGCCACACTGAAAGCGGGGGTCATTTGACAGCGGCTCAGAGCAGCCCTTTTCAAGCCTTGAGTGGCACAACAACTCAAATAATAGTCACTGCTTGCTTTGCTCTTTTCATGCTCTCTCCTAACTTGGCACTGCAATAATAAAAAGCCTCTTTAGAAGATAATGCACACTCTGTGTCGCTCACCCTTCCTGTAATTTACAGGAGCTAAGGACACTAGTAAGGTCCAAGAATAACAGGCATTTCTGCTGCATTCAAAGATACCTTGGCAAAGTCTTCTGACAGATTAGAAGAAAAAGTAAACAGTTTAATGCAAACCCCAGGCAGCATCGCCCACGTCTGGCTTTGAATGTAGATGAGGCCAATCTTGAAGAGGGCTTTGCCTGCACAGCGGCTGCTGCCTCTGTGCCTCCGGGCAGCAGAGCCAAGAAGGGAAACCCTTCAGTGGCAAATGCCTGAGCCCTGCCCAGGCTACAGGGAGGATCAGTGCTAAAGCCACCAAGAGCCTGTTGATGCTGGAACACCCTCGGTGCCGGCTGGGGGTGGGTACTGCTCCCTCCTTGTGCAACTGTCTGAGGACTGGGTACAGCATCCAGCAGAGCAGAGCATCTCCCATGTTTTACAGAGCCTCTGTTCTCACTCCCACCAGCTGCTGCATCCCCTCGCACACAGTGCTTTCCTTGTTCTGTTGAAGCACACACAAGCCTTTCCTTCTGCCTTCTCTTATAAATGGTGGAAGATCCTCAATACAACACTGTAACACTCATCATGACAAGATGGGAGCTTTTTTCCTGACTGAACTTCTTTACCTCAGTCTCTCAGATGTTCAGAGGTTCATGGGAGGAAAGCTGCCTTTTCCTGATACCTTGTCTGATGATGTGACAAACTGGACTGTTATCATGGGGCAGGTGTTTTTGGGAGCAACTGGGCAAAAATAATTAGTAGAACAGAGATATAAGCAAAGTTGTCCTGCGCTGTCCCTTCCTCAGCAAGAGGCCTTAGGCTTTGACTGCCCGAGAAAAGTGGTGTAGTGTGAGGGATCTATTACACTAACCTGGACTAGCTTGCAGCACAGTTTGATCATTGGGCTCATTCAGAACACCCATCTTTGACCTCACTCGCTTCTCAGTTAATGCCTTCTGCTCCTCCTTGGTACCAGCATGGGTGAAACAGAGGCCCTCTGGAGGGGAAAACAGAGGTTGTCAGTCTGCTATGTAGATTGTAATAGCTGGATTTAGAGGGGTAGCTCCTTGCCAGAGTGGATATTGGTTTGGATTCTTCATGGGTTACAGCTGCTTCTGAGCAAACTTTTCACTCCTTCTCTTCTTATTTGCATAGCAGATTGCAAACTTTCCAGGCTACTACAAATGACAGTCTGGCTGAACATGAAATCCTTGCCACCAAGAGGTCTGTTATTTGGCAGAGAAATAACATCATTGCTAAAGTATTAAAAGAAATAATAAATCTTCCATCCTCTGGGTCTGTGGAGCTCACAGCTGTTTTCCAGGAAGGAGACAGATTTATGTAGAGAACTAATGTACATGTAAATTTCTTCCCCATATATGCTGCCTCCTCTTGTGTTGAATCTTGGCCTCGGTAAGAACTGTCATAACATCCAAAACACTTTAGCATTGATTGAAAAGACCATCCACTGTGAAGCCACTCCTCTGTTGAGTCTCTCTGAATTGTGGAAGGAATAAAAATTCAGAGGTAGCATTACAATCAGCAACAGATTCATACTGATTGGATTCAGAAACATTAATACTGAAAGCTTGCAGTCTGTTCCTCTCTCTGTGAAACTTCTTTTAGATTATATTGACAGAAGAGAAGCACTTCTGTATCCATGTGGGATCTTCCAAGCAGAGGTCCCTATAATTACGCCAGACTTTCTTCTCACTCATTTGAATATTGTCCTCTGTCTTGAGAAACGGCATAAACCTGACATTGCTGTAAGAACTTATTTCTACCCCATAGAGAATTTTCATTACCTGTGATACAGATGCTGCTCCAAGTTTATGCTCAGGTTTCAGAACAGACTATCAGTGCTAAGAGGAGCAAGTTCATGATAGAACACAGCTGTAGCTAAAAATGGGTAGATTACTGAGCCACATAAGCATATAAATGCAGAGACTACCAGGCAATCTGTCTTAGTCTGGCAGTTACCTTCAGCCTGGATGTGGTCCCAGGTGGTGTCACCCTGCCCAGGTTTGTCTCAGAGGGACTGCCCCTCCCTGGTTCTGCAAAAGCAGAGAGGTGAAGGACTGGATCTGTCTCCTACTGCCTGTACAGAGCCCAGCTTCTCAAACCTGGGGCTACCACCGCTGCAGCAGAGTGGAAGCTCAATATACACTGACCACAAAAGAGGATGTACCTGGAAGCATCTTCCAGAAGACCATGGAAATCACATGCAAATTCCTTCTGAAAATGCACAACGCACCCAGACTAAGACCTTGAATGCAAGTTTTATTTCATTTTCAAGAATGGATCAAACACTTGATCTGTTCTCTTGATCTGAACCACCACCGTAGGCAGTCTATTTTCCAGTATCGGCATGTCCCAAGAAGGGCAAAAGCCTGCAGCTGGCTCCCTAGCCTCTGGCACTGTGAAATCAGAAACTATGCTCAACTTTAAGTCCACCACAAATTAGTCTGCATCTGAGACCAAACAGTATACCCTGGCTCCACCCTCCAGAAACAATTCAGCCTGGTATGACTCGCATATTGAAAAGCACCCGTTAGCATTAGCATACAGATTTAAGCATGGCAAGGCAAAGAACCTGGCAACAAAAATTAAGATGCATAGGGCACAGAACAGCTTCTTGGTCATATTGCAGCAAAAAAAAAGAGAGGGAGAAGAGATGCCTTTTGTCTTTTTTTTTTTTTTTAACGGCATTATACAAAAAACCCTAATCCCTTTCATTTAGCAAATCCATTTTGTTTCTTGGAGGGTTAAATCCTGCTTGCCTCAAACAAATGAGTAATCCAATTGGCTTCAATGTGACAACTCCCAAAAGGCAAACAGGATTTGACTCCCTTCAGAATGTAGTACACAGATTTGTGAATGAGCTATTTGAAACGCTGGATACTTTGTGTGCTAGCTTTGGTGCTAGCCCTGTAAACCCTTCATGACTGTGTCAGACAGCTTTTTCTTGCTCTGAAGGTTTAAATGGCTTCCTGTGGCTCTAAATTTAAACTAGGGCGTCTCACTACAAATCATTAATTTGGCCATGTTGGTTCTGTAAGATGGAGAGAAAAGGGAGGAGAAGGAGCACTCTCTCTGAAAGCAGTAGTTAAGGCCGATTTACTTTTACTGGATGTTTTAATTTCTTGAGAACCACGTAATCTCCTAGGACTCTTGCAAAACTGTAAGCTCTGTGTCTCAGAGAGCAAGAGTGATTGACCCACATTGTATAAACTTTCCCAGTTTGCTGGCATGAGGGGGTTTTTCTTCTCCTCACTGACTGAATTTCTATGTTCTTACTAAGCCCTCTCACAAGAAAGCAGACATTTGAACTTGCAGTTTGTCCCACATTTGCTACTGACAGTGCAGGCCATTTTCAGAGTCGCCTGAATTTCTTTGACGCCTCCAGTTACTTCACAGAAGACATTTAATTAGACACCTCCCAACACCCACCTACAACACTTGTGCCACTACAGGAGGGAGCTTCCTTGACAAAAATGTTCACACTGCCAGGAAACCAGATCAAGAAGGTAATCAACAGTCCATATGGATGAAACCCATCCAAGGAAAATAGCTTTAGTGATCTAACTTGGAGAGCTGAAAAAATGTAGAAAATCACCCACTGGCTGTTTAAAAACAGTCAGATATGTAGAGGCACGGAGTCCAAAGAGCAAGAAAAAGAAAATTCCAACAAATAATGTGTCAAACACATTGTATGTAGATTTAACTGTGCCCAAAGTCAGACTTAGTGCTATCAGGCAGAACTTACATGTCTTTAGGTTCTCTGTACTTGCCCTGATTTCTTAAATAGCAGTCTCCCACTACCCCACGTCCCCTAATAGGTAGTGAGGCTTGTGTAACTCGCATTTTTAGAATATTTGCCTCCTCTTTTTTTTGTGAAAGTAAGGCTGACAGAAGGCGAGGGGGAGTGGGCAAGGTTGTTATATAAGCAATGAGGCTAGAGAGTTCTGATTAGGGTTCTACTCTACATGCAAAATAAATAATCAAAGAAAATTAAGATGCAGGTGCTTATACCAGGACTGAATACAGCTCAAGGTTTTGTTTCCTGGACATTTCTTGGGACTCATCTATGCTATGGTACTGAAGCAATGTAACACCACCATATGCAGTACCTCTCACCAGGAGGGAGTGTATTGGAAACTGGCCTAGTCATTTTTAACGTGTGCTGCTCATTACTAAATTCAAGCATCATATGAGCCTCAAACAAAATGTTGGATGTGAATACCTCTGGTCTGCTGCACCAGTTGATTTAGATCACTTTGCAGCAAGGGACTCTGTATTCCAGTGCTCCACCCAGACACTACAGCTCTCTGGCAGGGAGACTGGGACAGGGACACTGTGGACAATCTTGTGTCCTGCCCTTGGCAGAATAAAATGCTGGAAATTTAGGGCAAGCTTGCAGGCTGTGCCATTCACTCCAGAGAAATTTCACAGGCAGGAAAGACCATGTAATCCATGACTATTTGAAGAAGAAAACTGTTGCACACCTTAAATTACTTACAAGGACTTTGATTTCAGTGATATTATTATACCTTCTATTTTGGTAAACATGAAACAGACTCCCAAGCCTTGAAAGAGCAAATATCATTGGAAAAGAAGACAGAAGTCACCCATGAGCTAATTTGGTCTTTTGCCAAATAAGAGATTGTTCCCTGGAGTCTATTTTCCTAAGATTTTTTTTTCTCCAGTCTAGTCGAATGCCCTAATTAATAGATCTCCTTAGGAAAAAATCCACAAAATTTAAACAACCCAAAGCTCATGATATAATCTTAAGGACTTTCCAGTTCCACTGTGTGAAATTTGCCTCCCAACAGCGTGTGGGAAGCCCTGGGAGCTTGGCTCCTGCAGGGGCTTTGTCAGCCCAGAGATGTGCTGTGGGAAGATGAAGCTGTACAAAGCTTTACAAACCTCATCCATGTGAGTTTCCCAGATTTGGGCATTTTTCTGCATCACATGGATAACATTTCTAAGCCACCTTCTGGGAAATTACTGCCTCAGATCTTTTATTCATTGGATCTAGGTATTCCAAATTTCCTAGTTAGCCATATAGATGATTGAGTGGTTTTTTTTTAATCTTGTAAAAACATTTAAAATCTTTGTTTTAAAGGCCATAAAAGAGAAAACATTTCTTAGCCTCCCTCTCCTGAAATACTGTTAATGTAAACTGGAGTGAAATACCAGGCTCAAGGTGATAAAAAGGAGCAAGAATGAGGCAGAAGTTTTACAGTGACAACCAAGACTGTTTTAAGGTTTAAAAAATTTTGCTTTCAGTTAAGTTGCAGTGCTATGTAGGAAGGGTGAAACAGGGATATAACCATGAACGCAGGTAGTCAACCAACAGCCTGCACTTACAGAAGTTTCAATCCAATGGAAAGCTATTGATTTCTTTTCTGTGAAAAAGAGAGGCAACTGTTTCAGTAAAAACTTTCCTCTTTTCAGCAAATACAAGTCTAGAAGTGTGGGTTTTTCCCAAGTCAGTTGCCAGTAAGTGCCATAAATACCTACAAGAACAAACACATTGAGAGGAACAAAACCCAAGCTTTTTGCTGGAAGATACCATGAGCTCAGCTGAGACATCTGAGCACATTTGAAAGCCTGTGCTGCTGCTTGATTCATAATGCTTTCCAGATAACTCTTTGAAGAAAGCAAGCTTAACCCCATTTGACCTGTGCTTACTCAGGGTTTCTCTTCCACTTCAGCAGCTTAAGACACATACAAAGGACCTTGTTTTTGCAATACTTTTGATAGATTTTCAGGGACATAAATGTGCCTGATTCTGGGAGAGAGCTGATGCGGTTTTTGCCTCTGGAAGTTTACTTGCAGTTCGTTAACCCTAGTTGCAGCTGTTGAAGTCCGTTGTGCCAAAATAATGAGATGCAGCCCCAATTTCCTTTCTTCTGGGTCAGGTCTTGAGAGCGAGTGACGTTCTCAGTTCTGAGAGCAGCTGGGGTCACTGGTTCTCAGAGAATTAGGCTCTCTGTCTCCTATGGAAAGTCTTTGGTCTGTTGTGGCTGTTGCTTTGATTTTGTAGTGATGTGTATTTTTATACATGTCTGTAAAAACAAACACAGTTTACCCTGCTGCCACACAGATCCCTTGTGATTCCTTGTCAACAACGTAAAGCCAATGTTACACTCGAACACAGGAATGACTCATTTTTTACAACTGTGGTCTTTTGAGAACATTGCAAAGGCTACAGCGGAAATGGTTTCATTCAGAAGTATTTCCTGCATCACCTCCAGTGGCATATTTTTCCTGGGTCTCCATTTCCTTTGCTTCTCCAATGGTTTGGGTGTTCTATATTTAGCCAGTTCACTGAAGCACACGTGGAGATCTGAACTAAGTGCTTGTACAAAAGCTTCTCCCATGAATTTCTGCCTTCATAGTTGAAGCCCCTGTAACTTGATTGTCTTTTTACTCCCACTCATCCCTGATGAATACAGCTGTGTAAGTTTTTTAGCAATGCACATTGCATTTTTAATTCACTATGTGCCTCTCCCTCAAACAAGAAGCAGATGACATCTGCTGCCAAGGTGACTCAGCATGTGAAGAACTGCAATTGCAACCCAGCAGCCTATGCTAAATAACCTGACCCATTTACTTCGACAGTCAGGCAAATCTAAATGCCAGATATTAGATTAAGGTGTGGGTGGGTGGGGATTGGAATGAGCCTGGGAGAGGTGAGGGAGGGGACAGATGGTGTCCCTGAACTGCACAGACAAGCACTGGAATAGGGAGTGATGTGTTAGTGGTGCTCAGACCCCCACCCCGCAGTCCTGGGCAGGGTACATGCTGATTTGTAGCCCACACAAATAAAAATATCAAGCAAAGAGGTACTACTACAGTTGAAGGGGGAGACAGAGATATGCAGGGGCAGACTGGGGGTGCCTGTATGAACTTGCCTTATGCTGCAGGAAGTACAAGAGAAGGTAAAATGACTGGTTTCACAGGTGGCTCAGACAGGATGGCCTGAGGGCAGAAGAAGCTCTCAGGAAGCAGTTGCTTGCTTTATCTCCATCAGTATTTGGGGAGGGGGGAGACAGGACACTAACCTGCACAGGCTTTGGCATATGAACAAAAGACATTAGGTAGCCAGCAGTTAATCCACTGAAAAGGTGGATTCCCCGTCTCTGTAACAATGGATTTTCATTTCCAAGTGGACAAAATTTTTGAAGGCATATGAGATTAGCAATCTAATGCTTCTTGGTCTGCCTGATCAAATGTAATTTTCTAGCAGTGCTTATCAGTATCCAAACCTGTTTTTCATAGGAATGTAATGTTTTAACAAGATAATGTTTGGTGGCTGAGCCTCAAATGGGGCTTCCGGTACGTGTGAAGGTATCATTGATTTTAGTATCCTAACTGGAAGTTGTTGATTATTTACAAGCTTACTGTCAGGGAGCTGGGCTTAGTGCTGCTTTTTTCGTGTATATGACAATATTGCCCTATGTTTGTCATATTTTCCTTCGGAGTGGAAGGAGCTTTCCATAAATCTCTAAGCTGAGCCCCTCCCTGAAAAAAGGTTTCCTTATTCAGAGATGAGGAAATTAGAACAAGAAGTGATTCACTGGTTTTCCCAAGTTCACACAATGATTTGGAACATATTTCATATCTCTGATGGAAGAAGGCAGGTTTTGTGGCTGAATCTAGTGACAGGAGTCCTTAGGTCTGAGTCTTTACCCTTTCTGTAACCTAGAAGTAATGTGCTGCCATGTGCCCATCTTTTCTTTTAA
The DNA here is from genome assembly GCA_004320125.1 of Scolopax mira. Lineage (NCBI taxonomy): Eukaryota > Metazoa > Chordata > Aves > Charadriiformes > Scolopacidae > Scolopax > Scolopax mira. The sequence goes on along the minus strand of BJBW01000723.1, from coordinate 281,176 downwards.
AGAGATCAGGATGAGTTCTAAATTACAGTGGTGGTGTTTGGAAGTATTAATGGCTGAGGTAAAACACCCAGGAGTTCCTGGAGGAATGAAAGCATAAAGAATTTGCAGGTTCTGTTCTTTGGTCAAAAGGCTCTTTTCCCATCTAGTGATGTGACTCCAGTTTCAGGGGTCTCTTTTTTTAGGAGCAAAAGGCCCTAGATTACTTCCCCCTGAGATCACCCGCGGAGCTCTCTGCGAGTCCTGGTTGGTGGCTTTGACTGTAGAGCGTTGCAGCCTGTGAGTGAGAAGGCACGGCGGCAGCTGGCATTCATTCCAGAAATACATGGGCACTGGACTTTGCCAGGGCCACGCCTGGGAATGTCTCAGCTCTTCCACTGCAGGGATGCAGAAACACAGACTGTTTCTTCCTTAGAGCTGGTTAGTTCAATCTGGCAAACTCACCCAACTTCCTTCTTGGAAAACGGTTCTGCACTCTAAAGGTCCTTACCCTTCAAAGGTGTCTGAGCCTTTGTGCAGACTCAGTTGGAGAATTCCCTGGAAAAGGCGAGCTGTTGGCCATGATCTGCGTGACAAAAAGTCATCCACAAAGAGGGTTTTAATTTCAAAATGCCACATCATATGCATTACGAAATGATATAAAAAGCTACAGCTGCTCTGCTAATAATTCTCTACATGACTTAAAATGAAACAATTCATAGGCTTGCTTTCTATCTTCAAAATCCTTTATCATGATCTGCTAGCAGCCTCAAGCTAGTTACATTACCATAACAATAAATGAAGCGTCCATCTTGCTGTCTCATACACACAGATATCCTCTGTGAACATTAGCGGCGTCTCTGAAGTCAACTAAGCCACAGCTACTTGCATGCACAAAAGTGTTTGCAGTGAAATTCAAGGGACAGTCCCAGCTTTCATTTTGTTTGATTATGTTTCATAGACATATACATTCAGACATTTCCCAGCCCTTATCTAGAAAGCACCCACCTCTCCAGTTTCACGGGGAGGAGTGAAGAAAAGGACAAACTACAACGTGCAGGGGCTTCAAAGGCAGGGAACAATGGTATCTGTGGAGAAACACATACACACAGCCTGGTGCCCATAAGGAGCGGGATGAAAAGACTAAAGCAGCACAGGGGGGAAAAAATAACACAGAGAAGGCCAGCTGTGTCTGGAGGCGCAGCTTCAGTTGTCGTGTCTGCTGCAGTACAGAAGATACACCTTATTCTCATTAGTCATGCTGAGGATGAAGTGAGGCTGAGCTGCCAGACAGTGCCTTTAGATCCTGAGCACACTCTACAAACATAACATGTAACGAACGCATTAAACAGTTCTGCTTGAATGGTGCAGCCCTTCGCCAGGGAGAAGGCTGCTGTTTCATTGCCTGCTCCAAGGCAGCTCCAACGTCTGAGCCTGGGCCATCAGGGACCGGGAGGGATGCTCGCTGCCACCCAGCCCTTCCTAACAGTGCACAGGGATGGCTGAGGACAAGAAGGGTGTCAGAGCTCTAAGCTGCCCATGGGTTCATTGAAACTTCAGACCTTTAAAGAGGAGCAGAGTGAAAAGACAAACTGCATTAATTCAGTAGTATGCCACAAAAACACTTTGAACGTGAGATGTGTTGTAAGTAATCAATACTTAATGTTACAGTGAGCACTTCTTGCTTTCAGAAATACTATCTTAAAGCTGCAGAGCACTCAAAGGATTAAAAATAATCTTTGCATGTCCTGCTAAGATAAACGGAGGATGTTTGCTCTGGGTTGATCCTGTTCTATTACTCTCAGGCTGTAGCACACAAGACACTGCTCTATTGTCTTATACTTCAAAAAACTTTTTATCCCCTACCAGAACAGGAATAATTCTCATTTGAAATGAACAACCAATTTAAGATGAAAAAAAAGTAAGTCAGCCAACAAATTCCTTTTTCTTCAAATAGCATATTCCTGTATTTATCTCTGAAGTTCTCACACGTAGTCTATCTGCTGGGGAATAAACGGTACAGGAGCACTAGAGAGCCAGGCACATATGAACTGATCGCATTAACGCATAATTAGCACATAATTTTCTGGATATCCCATATGGCTCCAATCATATTATTACTAACAGCAGCACATTGACATCGTATCATCCAACAAGAGCAGGTCAAGCCTTGACCTTTTTCTAGCGTACATGTGCTGATAATAATAGATATTATTTTTGGCTAGAAATAGATTTGTGGTGTAATTTATGACCCACCTTATTCTTCTTTTTTCTTAAGAGTGAATGTTCTCTTTGATGATGATGGTGGTGATGTCTGCTATCTTGCTGCTGTGGCCGACAATAACATAACAAAGCTGACTAGATCACCAGCTCAGTCTTACAACTGAGTAAGAGTCTGGCATCTTACCAGCTCAAATAGTGGTGCACTGGCTGCAGGGCCCAGGAAAAAAATGCAAATATTTCAGCTGTGTAGACGGCTATACAAATAGCAGAGCAGACAAAGCAGCCTCATCTGAGGAGACAAAAGATATGTATGATGACCTCCTTCCTTCCTTCAAGTTAAACAAGTCAAATCTTACCCGGGATCGCTGTCACAAGTTCCCCTCCTCTGTGAATGTGCACAAAGGGCATTGCACTCTGTCTGCAACTTGGCAGCACGACAAGAGCCCAGAGAGGATGTTCTGCGGTCAGGTCTCGCTGTGCCCTCTCTGTGTGCCTGCTGCGAGGGGTCAAGGTGCCTGGGGCTGACTGAGCACACAAGGCAACAAGTGCCAATTCAGGCTGCCACATTTTCTGCTACTCTGTCTCTGCTTCTCCACCAGCATCTTTGGTGTTGCCGTTCCATGTGTTTGCTCAATCTCCCTGTGTTGCTCTACTCTTCTTGCACTCTCATTTTTTCCCGATGGAACACAGAAGTTTGTCAGGAAAAGTGGAAGCTGCCTCCTCTGCCGAATATCCAGCATCTTGGTCAGTCTCCCTTTTCAGTATGGTAGGCTTGGATGTTGGGGCTCGATAGAGGTTTCCATCTATCAATGGCACAATGAGCAGCCTCAGCTGAGATATTTTTGGCTGACAGTGTCCCAACATGCCATGCATTGTGCAATTTACTTGGCTTTGCTTCTTACCACAGAAATTAACAAAATCCATACTGTGCTTGTTGTCTGTCAGGAAGCTATACTCTGCATTTATCTCTCATTCAGAAGACAGGCTATGTGACAGAGATGATTAATCCTAACCACAGATAAGACTTCCTGTCTTTAAATAGTTTCGGTAGATAAATAACTTCTATAATGAAACACTATCCCACATTGGGGTTTTGGTCTAAGCCAGGAACTTTTGAGCTTTCACTCTGGCTTTCAGACAAAATCGTTTTGTGGATAAAAGTAAGTAGAAGCCTGATTTTTTTCACAGAGAAGGTACACTTTCAGCTTTTTTTCCCACTCCTCAGGAGTTACAGCTCTTCAGCACCTGCAAACACAACTCTACTTCTCAGGCCATTTCTTTTGCTATAAGCTAGTCATAGAGTTTTCCCTGTACATGTATTGAAAGGATAAATTACTCCATGTCAGGAAGATTTCTGAAGGTGCAGGCCATGGCTTAAGGCAGATTACAGTCACTCACAGTCCTCAGAGCTTGCTCTAGGGAGCCTGCATTGTCATCATGGTCCCCACCAGTACTCAGTCTTTACCTGGAAAATGTACCCATTTTCCTCAAGAATGTGGCCTCATTCTTGAATCTAGGCCACACATACATTCACTACTGCTCACAGGCAAGATCTGGTTCAAAGTCCATTAAAATCAGCAAAAGTCTTTCCTAATTCAATTGGTTTGCAGTCAGAGCTTTGCAGGACGCATGAACCCCAGCCTTCCCTACTTGTGGACAGCACAGTGGTGATCTAATACACACAGATGCCTTTTAGGAGAATGTTTACACAACTGGGGAAGTCTTGGCCTTTAGAAGATGAAGGATTTTCTACCATGGGCATTGTCCAAACGGTATTTAAAAAATAACATTCAGACTCCTGCAATCTCTCTGCAATACTTGCCATTTAAATCCTTTTTCAAACCTCACCCCATGCATTGAGGTGATTTTATTCTGTTCCCTTCTATCAGACAAACCAGGGAAAGGGAGCCGTGACAACCAGGTCTTGGGGCTTGGGGGAAATAAATGGAAACGGAAAATGTTGTGTATAGGAATCTCATGATTTCCAGGACATTTAAAAATAAGGAGTGGTGATGAAATAAATTCTTTGAAAGGGCTTGAATTTGCTCAAGGTACTTTTTCTTTTTTGTAACATGCAAATTAAATGGGCTACATGCTGGAAGTTCATGCTAAAGATAGCTGTGCAGATGCAGGAGCATCACTGAGCCTCCAGAAACACTGTGACTGCAATTTTAGCTTTAAACTTAGCTACAGAAATCAATCTCCACATCCCCATGCTGCACTGCTGCTGCTGCTAGGCCCTGAACTAGCTGCACAGCACTGCAGAGACTTGCCTGTGGTTTTGGTGGTACTCACAATATTTTAACACAAGCCAAAGTATCCAGGAAAGACTGGAATTCTGCATCCATAAAGGCTGGCTGCCATAAGCAGAGCTGTGAATGATGCTCTGATTAATGTTTGAAGTAATAACCCATTATTCTTACATAATTGTGAGAGAATGGACTCTCACATATAGTGGTGATTGGCAAAGTAGTGCTGAGTCAACTAGCACTCTCTTTTAGTGTATCATGCAACAAACAGAAAGATGAAGCCAGGTTCCATCCTTTTGCATAATGATCTTTCTAGGTACAAATGCAGGCACAAGGATCTCAAGGACTGGAGGGAAGTGTTCTTTGGTCTTTTTTCAGAGCAAACTGGAAACTGAGACCCAGTACCTCTCCTTCTGTTCCCTCAAGAGGAGTCGGTCACTATAGTGGTCAACCAGAAAAGCAAATTGACTCACCTGTGTAGCCTCCCTGTTAGGCCAAGCAGAGAGAAGCAAATAAAGACTCTATTTCAGGAATTAGAAGCAGGGAAACCCTTTTACTTGTGTTTACTTTTGGCTAAGTATTTACTGGGAAAGGACTTGGGCAGTGTGATTGAATGACTATGCCAATTCAGCACTGCCTGTGAGAGGTGCTTTCCCTAAAACTCCCAGCCTTCCCCAGCCTGAAAGTCCAGACAGCAGGTCAGCAGAGCACTGAGGGTCTGGGCATCCAGCTCTTCTCAGAGGGTAGGATGGCCCAGGATGGAATCCACGTAGCTCCTTTTTCTCCTATAATTTAAAACTAAATGGACCAAATAGCAAAATCCTTATTTTGATAACAATTGCATTCAAACGTGGTTTTGCTTGTGAAAATGCTGACTACTGGGGCTTATATCCATGAAGAACGTTGTTGTCAGAAGGGTTTCTGGGACCAATTGTCAAACCAAGTTTCTCTGCTAGAAACCTAGGCTACAGCTAAGGTATCTATCTCAGTGTATGGGGAGCACTTTCAGAGGTGTGGGGCAAGAAGAAACATTTACCTTAGTTAACTGTAACCTCTACCACTGGATCAGACATCCTACTTCAAATACTCTGGCTTAATATTTTCTCTCTAAGAGATGAAATTTAAGTTCCAAATGTCATATTTAAACTCCTAACTATAAAAGGCCTGATTTTCCAGGGTGTTAAGCATATTCAATGCTGGTTGATTTCAATGAGAAATGTGGGTGCTTGACAACCATTTTGGAAAACCAGGCCATTTTATTTAGTCATTCAGACATAGAATCCTAACTGTAAGCAGAAAGGTTTGGGACCTTTTCTAGCTTCATGCAGTTCTACTTCAGCTTTATCAGAAAATCACTTTCATTAAGTACCCTTGGCCTACTCCCTTCCAGTCCTATTTTGCATTCTGTTATAAGGCTGATCTTCCAGAAGCAAACAAAATCACATCAATTTAAAATATAATGTCTCAATTGTTATGCAGAATGAATTATTTCCTAAACATTTAAAAGAATATTCCTTACAGTGAGAGAGACCTCATTTTTATACAGAAATTACTACTTAGACAGAAGGGAATTTTTGCTGCAGAACTGTTCTTTTTAGTACAGCTGACACATTTCAGTGGGAAAGGCAAAGTTAAATACACACACTGGGTTCCAGACATATTTGGAGTGTATCACAAACTAAATAACACTAGAAAATGAAAAATGAGCCCTCCTTCTCAACTCTGATCTAGATTTATTGTGCTCATCCCCGCATGATCCTTGGTCAGAAAGGAATAGGAATGCATGTAGCAGGAGACAACATGCAAGGTCTGTGCTAGATTGAATTTGCCGACTGTTCAAAAACATCATTTTACTGGAGGGACAACTAATGCAAAGGAAAACAAATATGCTTTAGCCCATACAGCTTACACTAGTTCAGTATTAGTTACAGTGATGAAAATACTTTCCTCTTAAAACATCCATACATGTTAGACTTATAAATGCTGCCAAAATTTCCTTTCTCTGGTTGATACTCATAATATGGCACAGGCTTTTAGTGGTCTTAGCCTTAATCTTGGACTTTCGGAGAGAATTGGCAGCATGTGTTGCTTACATACATCTCCTTGCCATCTGTGGATTCTTTATGTTCAAAGGAGGCAACAAATACATCAACACTTAAGGAGTCACTAGAAATCTTAAAGTGGGAAGCATTTATGTAAGCTTGCAAATAGTCTGAACTTTCACACTGGAGTGGATGTTGCAGACTGTTGGCTCAACACGGGCTCAACAGAAACAGAAAACAAATTAGATACACCTTTCAGAGAGCAAGGGTAAACCAACGAGGGGCAGGTGTGATTAAGGAAGATTTTGGAGACCTAAGGGTGTAGCAGAGGCAGAATTTGTCTCTTTGAACTTTTTTCAAAGAAGGAGGACATTTGTTTCCAAGGGATAGGTATGAACTTCAATAGATCTTATTTACACTCTCCTGCATCCATCAGTAATTCAGGCTCTGGTTACATTCTCTTCTGGAAGAGAAGTTGTGCTGCTTCTGTGGGGTTCCTGTGAGTCCACTGTGATATGCCAAACGGTGGATCTGCGCAGGGGCAGTCAGATGAGCATGGAGTAGGTAACAACAGTCCTGCTGTAAGCTGCTTAACACGAGGCACCACTGAGTTACTCACTGAAAAGGAAATCTGGAACTGTAGTGATGTGGTCTTGGCATGCTGAGGATCTGCTTGCAATTTGACACTTGTATTTAGTGGCAGGATTTCTATTTAGCTAGCTAAAATTGTTTACAATGGTGTAAGAATAGCTCAGAACAGGTCATACTCCCGATTTTCTGACTTTCCAGACATAACCATAATGTTTTAAATACAGGTGTTGGGCTCAGTCTCATGTCTTTAAGAATGTACACAGCAAACTCTTGACACAGTTGGATCCTAAGTAAACCCATACAATAAACATACCCAAGCAAATAAAAGACAATGAACATATGGGGTGCTGCTGTGCCTAATTTCTGTTTGGTCGTAAAACAAAAAACAAAGTGAGCACCACTCATAAACGATTTAAAGGAGACACAGCTGTAATCATCACCACGCCCTCAGCCTGGCCCAGCTACACAGACTTTACCCACCACCGTTGTTCAGCTGTGGCAGAGAAGAGGTTCTCAAGAAGAAGTTGCTGCATTATGAGCCTTGTCTCTCCTTCTTGCAGCTGCAAAGGGCCTGGTACTCCCCACCAAGCCATTGCTCCCCAGTCCTAGCAGAGGGGTGGTAGACATGCAGCCTGGTTTAGAGAGTGGTGTCTCACACCAACACAACACAACCTGCCCTGGGAGCAGACCTGCAGCTGCAGCCCGGGTGTATTTTCTGGCAAGACCGGAGCACAGCTGGTCACCTTGGATGGTCTCCAACACTTTTGTTAATCAGCAGGGGTAAGTTCCTGGAAAGACCAGGCTTCTTTTGTGTCAGTTATCGTTTGTGCTGTAACAGAGCACAGGCTCCTGTGCAAGAATTTTGTCCTGAAAAAGACGGATGGGGCTCTTTGTCTGGAACTGCTGGATCAGCCTGAGGGAACCATCACTCTGGCCAGGTAGCTGGGCATCTCCAGTCTGACTACTTTAACCAGACCAACTGTCCACTGTGTCCAGCAGCATCAGGCGCACTGTTTGCATGCTAGCCATTGGGGGAGCAGTTCTGTCACACAGCTGATGCAGCCCGGATCCGTGGGATTTTGTGTGTGAGTCAGCGTTGCCACCCCGGGCAGCAGTGTGGGTGTGTGGTAACCCCAGTCCTGTCTCTGCCCTCCATGCCCTTTTACGCCAGATATTCACACGTATGTAAGAGGGGACCTACGTCTTACTAAAGGGCTGACAGTCAGTTTTGACACAATACAAAAAGTGGAAGAATATTCAGTGGAGGAAATGGGAAAGGAAGAACAAGAATAGCAAAGATAAAAACAGGCAGTTGCACGCATGGATTTTGTGCACTGTAAGCATTGTCAGAGTGTTATTTTGAGACACTTGTATTCTTCCTGGTTGCTGCGGTGGCGTTATCAACTTCACAGATGTCAATATGGAGCATGTATGGGAGAGATTTGTAAGGGACCATGCAGTGGCTTCATGTATTGGTCCAGTGAGTTTAGGACACAAAGGAAAAGACAGCTTGTATTTACAGGAGAAGAGGATAACTGGTCAGTAGAAGAGGAGGAAATGGTTAGACTTTGAGTTTTACAAGGATTCGAAACTGATGTGAAGAGGATCTACTAGGCAAATTGGTCAACGTGAATGGGCTTCTGGGAGGAGGTAGAGGAAGCAGCAAAACTGCAGAATAAACTAGCACACATACAGCTCTAGGGAGTGAAGTGCTATCAAGGTGACTTCCGATTTACAGTATGGAAGAATTTACTGAGGTTACTAAACATAAACTACACTAACTAAAAACATAGGCATATGCTGGCTGGGGGACAATGGGCTCTGACCTTTGAAGCTATTTTCTCCCTATGATATCCAGTTTGCTACTGGTTGGTGTGTAGAATAGATGTTGCAAGCTTTTGGTATCTACTTTATACCTAGTTGTTAGGTAAATAAGCAGGAAAGCCATGGGGTTTAAATCTAATATAACAAATAACTTTTCAAAGTAAACTTATAGATTTTTCTGGCTGAAAATCTGTCAATTTAGTGCAGGCTTATAAGCTTTCCAGTCACATTTATAAAAAGGCATTTAATAAGAAGGCAGCATCCAGTTAGGACTGCAGTTTGATGTACAGAAAAACTACCTGCCACAATATGATGATGAGCCAAAAGAAATCACTGCGACCTCTTTTTCTCTACATGTATATATTGATACAGTGCAAGTGAAAAAAGAATTTCAAGATTCTAACAGACAAACACAGAAGTCTTCTAGTCTTTGTCAGAAAACAAAGTACCTTTCATCTAGAAAGTATAATTTTGCAGGATTTTCCTCATAACCAGTACCAGCCTGTGAAACTTTATTCCTGTCAATTCCTTCCTCAGAATGCTTGTCCACATAGACTCAGAAGTAATCCTCTAATAAGCAATATAAGTGTGGCAGAGTAAGATGGAGGGGGATTTTATTTCCGGCTTTCTTAACACCATATGTTCACTTAATCCCACTCTTCATGTAGTTAGAGGTAATCCTGGACTACTTCAGTACAAATCACATGCAAACATATATTATGTGTATGGGTATACTAGTATATAACATTTCACATGTGTCTCAGGCTAAGAAAGAAATCACACTGGTAGCTAATGCAGTTGAATTTGCCTAAAGAGATGCTCCCAAGTCATCTACCTCAAAAGTACACATTAAGATTCAAGAAGGAAATTCTCTCTGAAAGAATTACTAATGAGGATTGCTTGGATTTTTGCCCATCAAATCTTGAATAAAAATCTTCAAAGTTATTCTGAAGTGCCATTTAATTTTTGCAACCTCGCCACTAAAATTATTCAAAAGATCATGACAGCTCTCTAAGTCCAGAAACATCACATGGATCATGTTAAACATGCTGAAATGTTTATTTTCCTCTTTTAATTTTAGAATGTAAGTTTTTAAATAAATTGTAAAAATTTCAAAATACAAGGAGAAAAAAGCTGAAATTTACTGTTCAGAAATCTACTGTCCATTCATCTACGGCTGTTCTAAAAGGAATCTGAAACTTCTCATGACTGTTTTCAGTCACTTGCTGGTTAAAGAACAACTGCATCAGTATAAACTTCTGCTTTAAAAAAATGAGACAAGTCCAGCCAATGTCACTTAAGTGGTCAAGAGAGAAATTCCAGCAAATCCTAATGTATGATTTACAAGGCATATGTCAAATATTTCACATATGCACCAAAATGACAAGAAAAAATGGTTGTCCTCTGTAAACATTTAGTACAATTAAATAGAACAGATCTTCTGGAGAAAGCTGTATTTTCTACCCAGTCTTGCAACTTGATCAGTGCCAGCTGACTCCAGAAAGAAAAAAAAAGAAGTCCACTTGAGCAAGTCCTTATGCAGAATGAGATCTGAGAACAAGAGGATGTTGGAGATAGCTGGGAAAGAACAGTTACTAGTAAGTAGAAAAACAGAGAGTAGTGCCAGCACTGAGTATGCCAGAGATGAGTATATCTATCCCTGCAGCTCCAGAAACTGTACAACATCTCTGCAGTACAGACACACAAATCTTCCCCCGGCGATTAAGGCCAGTGCATATATGAGTTTGAATTTAAAATATTTCACTCTATAAAGAAAGGAAACTAACTGTAGTTAATTGGATTTTCACAGTGCAGCAGGAGAAGATCCAAAATTCAATTCTACCTCAGATGGCAACGTAACTGTTAACTTTATTTTATTGCACATTCATAAAATCATTTCTACTTTAATAATTATTAAACCAAATTTAACAGGTAATTACTCTGTAATGAGGATTAACTGCATACAACATGTTTGATCTTAAAGGAAAGACACTTTCAACCTTTTCATTAAAATGTTGCTCTTTTCTTAATTTAGTAAGAGATGAAGTGAGATGAAATAGAACCTTTCAGTGTAAAATGAGAAATGTTGTCATGGAAGAAGTAAAACCAGAACGTTAAAAGTAATCTGAAAGGTAAATGACTACTTGTTGCTTCTTTTATGCCTTACTCAGTAATGGTAACGTGGATAACATGAAGTTCCAAGTCCTTGTGAGAAATGCTTGTAAGAAATTTCCAGCCTGATTCAGAGAAATTCCTAATGCAGGCCCCAGTCCCTGGATTTTCTTGGAACTCTTCCAGTTTGATATCAAGCAGAGTCATTACACCTAAAGAGTCAGTAAGGTCATATGAAAAAAGTCATTGCAAGAACTGAAGAACTTTTCATTAAAACTGCAAGACAAATTTATGCCTACAAGTATCTCAAGGGTGGGTTGAAGGAGGAGGGAGCCAAACTCTTTTCAGTGGTTGCCAGTGAGAGGACAAGGGGCAATGGGCACAAGTTGGAACACAAAAGGTTCCACTTGAATATCAGGAAAAACTTTTTCACGGTGAGGGTGACAGAGCCC
>BJBW01000723.1:246185-269687 GCA_004320125.1 Scolopax mira | reverse complement strand
TGGAGATTTTCAAGACCCGACTGGATGCCGTCCTGAGAGGCATGCTCTGACATGCTCTGGGTGGTCCTGCATTGGCAGGGGAGTTGGACTAGATGATCTCTATAGTCCCTTCCAACTCCAAAAAAATTCAGTGAAATTCAGTGAAATTTGAACTGCCAAGTGGAAGCAGCAAGGACAAATTTCTTTTCCCACTCCACTCTGTCACTCACCTTCCTTAGTATTTTAAACCTACTATGGACTTGTGGGTTTTGTGAAGCAAAGGTTCTCATGATTGCAAAACTTTTGGTATTTGGTCATTTCACTGTGATGTTAATAAGCAAACCTCTGCCACTACCCATAGCAAATGGTTTTAATGCTTTGGAAGTTACATGTGATGTTTGCTCCCGTGCTGAAAACCCTAGTGTTGTTTGAATGACTGTGTGGAAAAGAATCAGTATTTGTATTTTAAGTTAATTATGTGCTAGAACCTCATACTTCTTATAAATCAGTAACCTCATAATTTTCAGAGGCATCACTCAAAGAAAGCAAAGATAGTTCAGGCTGTATTTACTTGCAGCGTTGTTTGCAAAGTTGTTGCTATTGCTTTGGTCTCTGTTTTTTAGATTGGCCATCCTTACCCTGAAGTGACTTCTCCGGAACTGACCATAGCAGTGTCAATCCTCTACATTAGCATTTGTTTACATCTTGCTGTTGTTCTACACCTCATTCCAGTTCAAGTCACTTTTTTTTTTTCTTACACTAATAGGCCTTTTCCAATTCAACTTCACCACTGAGATTTTTTTTTCTCTTGGTTTTAAGGATACTGTCAGTTAGAAAAGTATTGATGCCTCCTGTCTCCAAGAAGATGATGAAAATCCTTGTTTTATGAATGGCCGATGTGCTGTGATTGGGACCCACAGGTACGTCCGCTTGTAATGATATTAAGTTAAATGAAGGAAAAAGAAAGGCAGCTAGGAGTATTAACAGATCTTGGGGGTGTGATAAATCTTAAAGCTACAGAAAGCCACTTATTTACCTCCTTCTCAGTAAGAATCTCTAGAAATAGAAGTATTTGACATTATTTTGTTCCTAAAGATATAAAAATATATACATTGTAATTGCATTTTAGAGAAGGAAAATTAATAAAGACAAATGTGCCATTCCCCATTAATGTAAATGCCCCACAATTAGCTTGCCTCAAGCACTTTCAATATCACTGAATCCCTTGGGTGGGATTTTCCAAAGTGCCAGCATTAGCTCAGCCCTGCTCCCATTAAAATCAATCACTGACTTCAACCTGGGAGGAGAGTCCAGAGTCCCTGTGGTGCCCTGCATTTTGGAAGATCCTAATCTTTCTGTGTGCTGCTGCTTCCCTATATTTATGTGCATGGCTGCACAGGCACTCAGATACATTCTTGAGGACCAGGATTTTCCTCAGAGGACCTAGAAAGAAACCACAAACCAGCTGTGCAGAATAAAGAGTAACGGAGGGTAATATAAATCATGGAGGAAAAGGGAACTTCGCTTAAGATGAAACTCCATCGAGTGTCTAGAGAAGTCAGTTAATTGCAGCCTCTATGGTGCAATTCACAGAGGAAAACTTTCCAGAACACATTTTCAGTACTGCTTCACACAGTATATTTTCTATCTATGGAATCCAATTGCCGTAGGCAGTCATCAAGGCATAGAGTTTAGTAGAATTAAAAAAGAGACTTAGGAAGCTTTGTGAACAAAGACAGCATTTGCAGCTGCATGTGCTAGATTACAACAATGCAGGGGACAAACAAGCTTCTTGCTTTGGCAGCATAACTGATTGCTCTGAGGGTCAAGAAGAAATGTTTTCTTGCCATGTTAGCCCTGCTGATTTATTGACATGTGGGATGGCATGGTTGAGTTTTCACTAAAAGGAGTGGTAACAATAATGAATGCTATAGGCAGATTATTTGCTAGTCTGTATTATGGTGATACTGCCACTTCCATAAAAATATCAGCTAATGAGTCTTTGAGGAAGAGCAATCTCCCAAGCAAGGGACTGGGTTGGCACTGATGAGAGCAGAATTCAGACCTTGGCTGTGAACAAGACTTTCTGGCTGTAGAGGAGAAGCTTACTCTCTCTGTGCTTTACATCATCACCTGAGAAATGGGAAAATGGTACTTCTCTAGTTCTCGGAGGAGGAATGAGGGGGAAGTGCATGAAAAACAGAAGATTGGTCACATTTTCATTCACAGCCAATCTGTGCTTTGGACTCAGAGCTGTCATCCCACTATAAACCAGGAGTACTTTAGCTGGAATTAGTTGAGAATTTCCTGATTTATGTTGATTAAATGAGTTCAGACAATGGTGGTTTCATTCCACTGTTCGTGGTGCTCCTCTATTTAAACTTGTTCCCACAAGCAAACGGCAGCAGCCTTTCCTAAGAAGAAGAGTATCCCTGAGAATGCTTGTGTTCTGGGTTAAGGCTGATAAGCTTTTCTGCAGTGCGTTCCGTATCTTGCTGGTTGGCTTGAAACCCCAGAAGCTCCTGTCCGAGCCTGCATTCCTATTATGGGATACTGTTGTCATGACACCTGTTGCTTCAAGGTCAGATATTTGTCAAGATGTTCTTGTTTACTCTGAACAGTAGATAAGATCTCAGAAAAGACATTTTTAACGTATAGGCTGCATGAATTATTTATGTTAATGGCTATGGGTGCTATACCTGTTGCTAAGAAATACTGTAATACTTTGTCATAACTCCCATTTGGAAATGCCATTATAGCTAGCTGAGCAGCAATAGATACAGTATAGGTTGAGCAAGCTATTGATGCACAGGAAAGGCTTTTTAATGATTTTGTACCTTGAACGTTTTAGTTGGCAAAAATTTGATGAAGAAGCAGGTGGAAACAGTCAGACTGCTCTTCTCTTTGTTAGAGCTGGCAGGGGTCAGAGGCACTCTAAGTTCCACGGTGGGATAGCTTCATGTACATATAGAGGTACATATATACGTACAGATATATATAGTTTTGACTGACAGAGTCTGGATCAGACCCAGCTGGTCTTCACCAAAATGTGAAATTTCTACTGCACAAGTCATTGAGTTTTCTTGGCTCCAGCAAAGCAATCAAGAGGGGAGTAGTTTAGTTTTTGAATTTTGAACTCTTATATTCACAGCCTTTGCCTGGTGTGTCCTTTAATGAAATTCCCCAACTGTCTAAGGATCCAAAAGTGTATGCAACTGTTGTTTATATAAGTTTTCTTATTCAGTTATTTAAATACAGAAAATAAAGCCTTTGAAGGATTCAAAGTTAAACTTACCTGCCGATGCTGCTTAGCCATACTTAAAGTTGAGATTGATAGAGAGCATTTAGGGAGAAGAAAGGGTCAATAGCCATGGAATTATTGCCCTGATTAAAAACAATGACCCGTTTTACCCTTTCTTATTTGGAAGCAGATATACATTTAAACTAACCTTTCAACCCTCTCAAAAGACTTAACTGTTTTTATTATTTCTTTAGCTGTTAATTTTATTGGCAGATGTATGACTAACTCCCCTGTACTAGTTTGAAAACCTTACTCAACATCTACTGCAGGTACATACTATTTCCCTGGCCCGAGGGATGATTTTACATTAGTAACTGCTGTATGTAATTGGATGGTGGTTCTGTAGGGTGCACACAGATCCACTCTGGTCCTCAAGCTTAAAATGGTCTGGCTCTGATCTCTACCCTGCATTAAATTAATTGTGTTGTCTGTTGTCTGCTTAGGCTCAGGGCAACTCAGCAAGTTTGATATAAAGAAATAACACTTCCACATGCCAAAAGCAGAGTTTGCCTCGGTTCAGCTGCAGCCTCTTTTTCATTTTGACATAATTTCATAGCTGTGCAAAGCTTCAGACGCTCACTTCTTGGCCACGCAGTTCTTGGGTGGCTGTGGTGTTGAACATGACTTGGCAGTGCTTCTGTGCTAGGTGAGATGTAGCTGGAGCTGCCATGGAGCAACAGAACGAAGCTGTGCAAGGGACACCCAAGTTGCTCCTTGTACCATGAACTCCTGGTGCTTACTCTGTGAGTCTGCTTCTGGAGGAGGTGCTGTCATTCTAATCCATTCAGGGTCATGGAAAGACCATGGTGGGATTAATACAACCTGGAGACAGGCTAAACCTGCTGATAATGCCGGATTCATAGTCACCGTGAGCTCACTCTCAATGCCAATATTCAGCAAGCGCAGAACAGCACTGAAAATTGAAGTACTTATCACTTTTATTAAATGATGTGAGCCCAGACATTTATTAATTGTGGAACATTTCCACAAACTATGAGGCAGTGTGGCACTAGCGGTCTTTTATTTTGAATGGTTGGATTTAAATTAATTTATTTGCAACTTCAGGCGGTTAATGTAGTCTCTTCATGATGAGCACGTGTATTTTTATTCCACATAGGTAATTTATAAAAGGCATTCAGAGTTGCAGTTGAAGCAGTCTGATATTTCTGTATCCATAACTTGGATCTCAGTTTGTCTGGGATATTGTAAGTGATTACATGCTAAGGCTAATTTATATAGCAAAGATTTTTTTTTTTTTTGCTATATACATGAGAATTATATGCATGAACTTTGTCTTTCAAATGACTTAATTGTATGTACACATGAAAATAATTTTTGCTGTGTACAAGCTTGTATTTTAAAGGCTGCTTCTTGTTACTTTTGACCTAGCTTATAACCTCAACAGTAAATTAGTGTTTACAGAACTAAAACAACTCACATGATTTTGCATAATTGTTCTCATTTATGGGAAATAATGTGCTTTAGCTGACTGAAGCTTTCTCCTTGTGAAGTACTGGCAGATAAAACCCTGTGTAAAACATATCTATGTTCTGGCATGGTATGATAGCAGTTCTAGCAAAGGGGAGAAGTACCATCCCAGCTGAAGGCAGTGTGAATGTCATCTCTTCCACGCTACAGCTTGGAGCCCCAGCACACTGCCATCTTCCCCAGCAGCCCACGCAATAAACTCTATTTAAGTGGACCTCCTCTCCCACAGCATTACTTGCAGTCGCACCCAGCTGTTTATCCCATTTTGTAAATAATTTTAGAAGGTGCGATCTCGGCCCTGAAGTTGTGCTAGGGTAAGGAATAGGGATAGAGTGTGGCCAAGGCGGTACAGTCCGAGGCTGGCCCAGGGCAGCCGCCGCCGGCTCTGCGGGACAGACGACCGAGGGTTTCCGTGGCATTTCCAGGATTTGGCAATTTGCTGCCCACAGAAACCTTCGGTGACCGGCGCCGGATGGGGAACGCCCCCCAGCACACGGAGCAGTCTACCGAGCTGCGCTCCTTGCCGCAAGCTGCCCGCCGCACGGCCAGCGCCCAGAGAAAGCGCGCTTGCTGCCGCCGGCTCCGGGCGGACCCGCTCCGCCAGGCTCGGTAGCGCGACCGCCTTGGGGAGAGCCAGCGGCTCCGGGGCGGGGGCGGCAGCTCGCCTCAGGGCACCCCGGCACGGCGCCCAACCGCCCCCCGCGCGTGCCAACCGCCCAACCGCCTCCCGCGCGTGCCAACTGCAGCTCGCGCGCCCAACGGCCGGCCGCGGCCCCGGCTCTGCAGAGCCCCGGCCGCCCCCCGGCCGCTGGCGGTGGGCCCAGTAGGGCGGGGCGAGGCGAGGTGCGGCCTGTGCGCCGGAAGTGAGTGGCGGGAGGGGGGAGAGCCCGGAGCGGCGGCGGGCGGTGGGGCGGTAGCGGCGTGGAGGGAGCGGTGTCTCCGGTTTCGGCCAGGGACGTGCTTCGGCGCCCGGGCGGAGGCGTGTTCCGCGTTCGGCGGAAACAAGACACGGGAAAGGAAGGGAGCGGCAGTGGGAACCGATATCGGCGGCCACCATTAGCGGCGGCAGGAGGAGGAACAGCAGCCGCGGGGGTCTGCAGGCGGAGCTGAACCGAGCCTGGGTGCCGCCGCCGGCGGCGAGCGGGAGCGTGCCTGCTGCCTCGCCCCTCTGATTTTGAGGGGGCTCCCTGCAGCCCGCCGGGGGCTTCCCCGGTGCCGGGGTGAGGTGAGTGGTGCATCCGCCGCCTTGTCGGATTCTTTTTTTGGGTTTTTTTTTTTTTTGGGGGGGGGCGGGGGGGGGGGGGAAGGCGGCGGTGGGAGAGGCGGGGGGCGGGCAGGCAGGGAGCGGCGTTTCCTGCCGCTTCCCCTCAGCCCGGCGGCGGGGTGAGGGCCGTTGAGGGATCGCTACCGCCGGGGGCTGGGCGGGGAGGACCGGAGCGAAGGAGTGTGAGAGGGGCGAGGATTTAACGGCCCCTCGGTTTGTGCCCTACGACCCACCACGCCCTGAACACCGCCCGCTGATTTTTTTCCAAGCCGGCTTTGCATTGCTCATGACCGGTGAAGGGTTTTTCTATGCTTGTGGGTTCCCCCCCCCCCCCCCCCCCCCCCTTTTCCCCGTGTGGGGGGCCCCCCCCCCCCCCCCCCCGGCTTTTCCCTGTGTAAGGCATGCCTCAGGAGAGGCTGGGGAGCGAGCCGGGGATGCGCGAGGGATGTAGCCGGTGGCATCCAGACAATGTCAGCTTGGGTGAGTCTCCACCCTGTGGAGCTGCAGGCAGCGAGTCCCTGCACAGGCATCGGCAAGTCTCTCTGTGAGACCCGGAGAACAAAACACGCTTAAACCCCTCTTTCCTGGTGCAAAAAGGAAAACTTGCTTTGGATTGTTTGTCACAGTGTTTTGTTTAAAAAAAATAATATATATATATATATATATAAAAGACTTGAGATCTCTTAAGTGTTTTAGCTGTACGACTTACTGAGGGCAGGCTGGTTTGGTGGAGAGCCTCCCAAGTAAGGCTGGTGTCTGCATTGGTTTCCATGAAGATGGGGCAAGTGGTGTGTGTGTGTATATATATATATATATTTCATGGGGAAAATCATAGATGCTGGGAAGGGAAGGAGGAGTGTATATATTAGTGTCATGTGACCTGTGTAAAATTCGGATAGGTATACTCCTTTTTCTCCTTTATTAATGCCAGTTATTTATGAAACCAGTGACTTACCTGTTCATTTTGGAAGGTTTTATTTGTTTTGGATTTGTTATTTTTCGTGGCAGAAAATATGCATTTGTGTGTTTGGGCATTTCATAATTCTTAGTAGTATTTCTGGTCTTTTTATATTTTTACTGGGTTATAGGTATTCTGAAAGGGACAAACTGTGGTATGCATAGTATAATTCCTTTGTTGTTGGAAGAGTACAGGTATACACGGTTTGTCACGAGTATGGTATTTCATATGGCTAATATCGTTACACTGCTATTCATGTGATGGAGAAATGGGGAACTACTGTAGAATCACACCCGCTCCATTTTAAACAAAATGCCTTTTTTTGGCTGTTCCCCCTCCCCTGTCCTCCAGACAAGGCCACATTAGCTTGTAAAACACCTTTGAGCGGAAAAACTAATTTGGATTTTATTGGTGAATGAATTTAGGTGTTTATTGAAACAATACGTCTAAAACTGCAAATCTGCCCATTTTATTCTGTGTTTAATCAGCTTTTATCTGCTGAGAATTTTCTTATTAAAATAGAGTGACAGAAAAATCACATGCTAAATCATCTTGAAGATCAAAAGCATGTGTCATAAATTCCAGTTGTAAGGAATACTTCACACATAAAGAGGTAGATGTGTTCATATTTAATATAATAATACCCTTCTTGGGTGGGTGTATGACGGATAGTGGAATAGAGAACTATTTTTCTGTGCTAAGGTTGGTATTTGTTTTTCCCTATCAGTGGGAGACATTCAAATTACCTTAGAAATCTACATTAGGGAGACTTTTGCTTTCATAGAATAGAGAAGTAAGTGGCATTAAAGAATTTATTTACTGCCCTCCAACAAATTTTGTTTTCAGATAGGTATTTCATTAAAATGGCTTGGTTTTTAGACTCATGCGATGCAATGAAACATGCGATGAAAAGTCTTTCTCCCAGTGTTTCTCTGACTCAGCATGGGATCGTAGAGAGAAAAGTATTTCTAAGAGATGAACCACAGTTCAGGAAAACTGTACCAGTTGTTAATCTCTCAAAAGAATATAAAAAAGTAATGTGAACAGGAGCACTGACAAATTTTATATACTTGTCAGTCTGTCTTCCTTGCGTAATATCTTGAGTCAAAACTTTCAGCTTTGACTTTAAAATAGTTTTTTGCCAGGGGAGTAGTGCATTAACATAAAGTGTTTTGAACTTTCTGTGTACTGCAGCCTGTTCCATTCTTCATGAGGTACGCCATGGTACAGAGAACACCTGTTGGTTTAAAGAAGTATATAAGACTGCCATGTAACCTTTGTCGGTAATGGTTCAATTTGATTGATTTTAAGAGGCTTTATTTTTCAAGAGAGTGTCTCAGTCTTCCGAGTATCAGCATATGTGGAAATTGTCTCATTTCTCCCTTCCCCCAAACTGATGTACATTAAGGGCACAACAAAACCACTGAAAAATTTTAGCTGTTATTATTGTGTTGTTTCTTTATTTGAATTTTGCAAGAATATGAACACATGTTCCTTTCTCTCTTCTTTCAGCATCAAGATTTTTAATAAAATCAGGCAGCTTTTCTAGCCAGAAATAGTTATTTCTTTGCGCTCTTAATTGGACATCTTTATGCTGATTTTTTCAGCTTTAAGCTGATCTTTACTGGTTGTACAACTTGCCTTCCTTCTTCAAATGTCTTTCAGCCACTGGAGAGGAAGAAACGAAAACTCTATCAAACTGGGACAGAGTTAAATCTGAGTGACTAAGCCAGTTAGACAAATACTAAGGAGAATAGTGCTCGAGATCCTAGCTAAGT
Organism: Scolopax mira; assembly: GCA_004320125.1. Taxonomy (NCBI): domain Eukaryota; kingdom Metazoa; phylum Chordata; class Aves; order Charadriiformes; family Scolopacidae; genus Scolopax; species Scolopax mira. Next base: position 260,919 of record BJBW01000723.1, on the reverse strand, counting down.
AATTTGGATCAAATTCTTCATAGTAAAAAAATCCAAATCTCCTTGTTACAAATGAAGGCGAAGGTTGCAAAATAATCACGCTGCCTTTTCTGTTATGTTAAACAATAGGTTTTCTACTGAATTTTCAAGTAGTACAGAAATAATATGTTTCATGGCTTCCTGGTAACATCTGACTCTGCTGATTAAATCTAGAACTTGTTAAAGCCACTTGCCAAAGCCAAAAATGTCCAACTTATATTTCAGACCCCAACAATAACCAAACAATAAGGATGCTTATTTTGTGATGTTTCACACCCTTTCTCTGTGATTGCTAGAAGAAAACATGTATTGATTTACAGCTGAATCAGGCAATTTCAGATAAACAAGCTTTATAAAAAGGGGCAATCTAGATCTGATTTATTACTGAGGTTTAGTAATATGTAAAAATGGCAGCAGAGTGCTGAGTAGTCACATTTAAAATGTTTCTACATGCAATGTTTATTTTGTTTAAGGAAGTGTAACTTACGAAAACAAACTTGTATTTGTTCAAAAAGGTTTCAAAAATCATAGAATCACTTCAGTTGGAAAAGACCCTTGGGATTATCGAGTCTAACCATCTGCCCTACTCTACAAAGTTCTCCCCTACGCCATATCTCCCAGCAAAAATACCTCTATCATAGTTGTCAGTCACAGATTTTGAGTGAATACATATGCTCTCCACTGTTAGGAAAGTCTATGAGGTTAGGGAATACCAGTGAAGAAACTTGCACTATAATTGCCTTTATAATTATTCTTCAGATTGGCAAGAGATTTAAGTTTATTCATGTTAGTCTGCAAGCATTATCATCACTTAAAAACTGTGTTCATTGAAAAATGGCATATTATTTTCAAGAGGTTAATACTAGAAATTGTTAATAACTATCCAATTAAGGAAAAAAAAAGTAAAATTCCATGATGGTTTAGGTTGCTAATAATCATCCTCATAGTTGAAAATCTTACAAAGACTAGGAAAAGTATCTGCAGCGTATTTCTTAGGCAAATTGATACAGATACATTGGATGATATTTTTTGACTTTTCAATGTGTTAAAGTCAGTTCTCTATTTTGTCATAAGTAGTAATTTTTATTTATTTACTAGGACAGGCTTTAGGTGTTACATAGAATGATATTTTTGTTGAGCTTCTTTTTTCTAAGTCTACTACTGAAAAGCACTTGAAATGTCTTGTTCTGTGAGGTATCACTCTATTTGTTAGTAATTATATAAAGGAAGATGATTTGCACAAGAATTTGAAACTCACCTGAGGTTAAATATCAGGAAAATTAATTATTGCTCACTTATTTCATAATGAGTTAGTTGAATTCTATATAGAGGATCGAGGAAGGAGGAGGAATTCCAGAGCAACTATAAAAACGGTTTCAAAACTTTATTCGTAGAACATAATTTTTACCTGTTACTGAATTTCTAGTCACAATAATTAATCAGATTAATTTAAATTGATGTAATAAAAAAGGTGATTGATTCTTCATTGTCTCTGGTCTTTCTTTTTAAGAGAGCAGTATGTAAGGTGAAAATTTTTATACAAAAGTATTACAGTGAGTCTAGTGAGGGAATTACTATACACAGTAGCAAAACTGTTATGATATATTTACCTTTCTGGAATAAATATTTTAAAGTGCTGAAGAGCTGAAGTTGTTGCTGGTAAAATTGCACTGATGTTGCACAGAGAGAATGGTAAACTGGATGAGGATTGTTCTCATCTGGTGTGAAAACTGTCTTAAATATCATACCTTATTGGACTGTTAATGTTGTGTTGTTCTAATTGTTGTATTTGACATCTGCTGAAATGGTCTTGTACTATCTAAGGGTGTCAGTACTCCGTCAATTTAAGCGTTTAGAATAGTAAGTTGTGTTCATATACTAAACCAGTTCTCTTTTGCTTAAGCTATATTAAGCACAGATCCAAACCACATTACTATTTCCTACTATTTATTACAGCACACTAGCTGATTTCTAGCAGATCAGAATTCGAAAGAAGCAGGAGCAAAAAGTGACATCATTCTCCAGTTTCGTGGCTTTCATCAGTTTTACTACTTGTGTCAGTATTTCATTATACTCATAAAAAAGTCTTGGAGAGAGAACCTGATCATTTCTCTCAAATGCACTTATGAAATGTAAAAATATGCTAAAGAAAACATGCAGAAAGGGCCTGTAGGGAGACTAATTGGCATCCTTCATCCTCACTGATAACTTTACCCTTCAGAAAGCTTTGGGAGCAATGGTGTGGGGACTGGCAGAAACTTCTGTTTTTGTGGTAGTGAGAGCTGAAGTCACTGCCTATTGCTGGCGTTGGGTCCTTTGTTACTGACAGTGCTGTGATTATCTCATCTCGTCCCTTTCCCTGAAGATTTACTAATTTGCCATGTTTGTAGGACCTGGAATATCTCTTTGTCCTTAAGCGTAACTCTAAGCTGTGCTTAGAGTTGAGATGTGCAATAGTTACTTGTTGAAAAGTTGATTCTTGTGATATAACATTGGTGGAAATACAAATGTTCAGAAGGCAACAGCTTGTGTACGTGCTTGCTGGCTTTCCCTTTCTCTTCTTTCCATCTCTTCATGATGAGGTGTCACTGATAGACTTCATTATAGATGTTATAGAAGATAGCAGTAGCAAAACAAATGCACAGGTACTTTGGTGGAAGTGAAGTTGCTCCATGTGTTGTTATGCCTGAAGTAGTCACAGGTTTGCAGTTCTCCCTACTTGCATCTTCGGCAGCGCTGACCCAGTCTCAGGAGCTGTGTGTTCCATTCAGTAATTTTCCTAGTAGGTCACTTAATGAAATGGTGCTAATAAGAGCAATTAGAGATTAAGAGACACAACTGAAATTAGAGACAATTAATTTTTTTCCATTATGCTTTTCCTGGCAGAAATATTCTTAAGTCTTATTTAGCTTTAGTGATTGCTAAACTGTTGTGTGTTAAAAATAAAAATAAGGGACTGGTGAGATTTGATGCCTGTAAATTCTGTGATCTGGTTTACAGCATGGTCCACAGTGTCCCAAGTTGGTAAAGTTGAAGTGGTGATGAGTTGCAGTGAAAGGTTCTACCTTTGGGGAGTTGTTGAGAGAGGAAGAGAAGCTACATCCTTGTGTACATCTTCCTAGACCATGATTATATAATTTTGCAAAATTAAAGGTTCTTTTGTCTCTGAGATGTAAAAGCATTTAAAAAAAAAAAACAAAAAAAAAAAACAAAAAAAACACAAAAAAAACCAAAACCCAACAACTCCCTTCCAGTCTGCTATTTGCATCTTATGAGTATTAAAAGTCATTTATCCAGGTGTTCATAATCTGTTTGCACCATGATTTTATAAATGAAACCATTTGACTTCTAGATATGAAAATGAAATCTCTACTTATTTAGGCAAACTGGTTTAAAAAAGCAGGATGCGTTCTAGGTCAATATTGAAAACAGTAAGTGTTCAAGATATTTTCAAGCATTTAATGAATTTGCAGTTTAATGATTATCTTCCAAAGGTGAAATTGGCATGGGAAGTTTATTTTTTTTACAGCAATACTGTACTTGCATACTAATTACCTTAATTTTAGTCCTGTGTTTTTCTCCTTTGTGTCTGAGCTCATTGCTTTTTACTCCTCCTCTTTGTAGTTTAGAACAAGAAGTATTGAAGGAATAGAAGTACTCTTTAACAAATGTGAAACCATTTCATAATGTCTATGTCAGTGTTCCCTCAGGTTTTCTCATATCATTTGCTGAGAATACACTAAGATAAGATCTGAAGTTCTTAAATTTTTGTGAACTCTGAAACTCTGTGTCTACAAGGAGAAAACACCTATGTGAAATAAATGCCATATGTGCTCTAGCTTCCTTCAGAAGCGAGGACAATGTTCAGTGTCCAGGGAGGTTCCTCACATTTGTTCTATGGGGAGTACATTACTTATGGATTGTGTGTGGATTGAAAATAAAGCCTCAGTCTATGGTATTGCTCTCTTGGCTGTTCCTAAGCAGTTTGCTGCTCATGTATGCCTGTTTTCTGTTTCATCCTGACTTGCCTAGTTCATGCCTGTATAGTGGTGGGGCATCTTGCATAGGATTTTTGATTCCATGCCAGAAGCCAAGCATTCCAAGCTCTCTTTATTTATCCTTAGTTATCTCATTTATTTATCCTTGCTTCCTGCTTTCCTTGCTAAAAGGATCACCGTGATCTTGTTGCACCATTCAAAATTGAGTTAATCATTGTTGAAATCTGTTTTAATATACCAATGCAAGTTTGGACTTTCCAGGTGTCTGTAATTGTTCTTCACAGGTGACTAAAGACCTTTCACACAAATAAATTTTAGAAAGCATTAAAAAAACAAAAAATTTCTGTAGTGAAAAAACTCTTCAAGTTGTTCTGAGCTTTTAAAGAAAAATGCCTTTAGGCCTCTGTTCTCCAAGGAAGTCATCACTTATCTCTTTTATGCACAACTTAACTTGGACATGTAGTTCTGAGTGGCTTTGATAGAAGCATGGATGATTGCATACTATTCCCGGAAAAGCATTCTGCAAGTGTGTTGTGTGTGTCAGTGACCAACATTTCTAGTAGTTTGTATTAACAGTACTTGTGCCTGAGGGCTTAAGAAAAGCACTTGTATCTATTAGAAAGTGGCATTTTATTTACAGGGGAGAAGAGGAAAGCCAGTAGTTTTCACTTACTAATAAGTTTGCAAGGTAGTAATAGTGAATTCCTTTGGCCATCTCTGAGCACATCCCAGGTCAGGAGAACAACTCTGCCTAAAGCTGCGTAGCAGAATTTTTCTTTCACTTCTACTCAGGTATGCCTATCAATAAGTAACTTAGTGATATCTTATGATCAGTTCTGTGAAACTGAAAGGTTATTTGTCAGATTGATGTGAGTAGCAACAGTGAATTATTGCCCAGGGAGGAAGGACAGGAATTATTTTTGTAAATGAATGTTCAGTTCTTATGGATTAGAGACCTAAGAGATTCTTTCTAAGAAGCATAGTGGAAGTGAGGAGTCTCGTTTTCAGCAATTACATGGAAGGAAAAGGAGGGTCTGATAGAAAAGCATGAATGTTGTCTTTCTTTCTGGCAGCTGGCAGAGGGGAAAATTGAAGTAATAGGAAAATGAATGAAATTTTTAGGAGGAACCACATATCCACATCACAGTTCTTCAAGTGAAATGTGCAGTGTCTTTATGAAGACTACTCTGTATTCACTAAATGCCAGTTGATAGTGCAGCATGCAGCTTAACCTTTTGTGCTTGCTCTCCTAGTTAGTGAAAATCGGAGAATTTCTTGTTAAAAATAAAATAGGAAACGACCCCAAAATAACCCCACTCCAGTGCTTGTGATTAGCTTGAATGAAGTTTTTCTATTTTGATAATTGCTTATTCCTGTGTAGCTTAAATCCGTGCAAAAACTTCAGAAGGTCCTCAAAAACAACAACAATTTAAAAAAAAAAAAAGCCTTATAATTAGTTCTTATGACTTGGTAATGAAAAATCTTAAATTATCTTTTATCAACTGGAATGGAATATTCCTGGAATGACTAGCATGCATTGTGGGGTTGAAAGTCCAGTGTACAGCAAACAAAGATCTTCAGACTGTGCACTTTCAACTTCAGTGGTGGTTTATATCTGAAATATGATGACTTGGGTGTCTCTCTTTTTGAGAAGAGCTCTGACTTAATCTTCATCCTCCTGAAGTACCAGGGGGTACTGACAAGTGTCATATAGGAAGATAGTTTGGATACACTGCTACACCCAAAAGTCTGGGGAATGACTTTATGTGTCTTTTTTTTTTCCTGGGCCTAGATCCTTCAAAAGTATATTAGACTTGTATGGCCTTCAAATTTAAAATGCATGTAGTGTAGGGAAAAAAACATTGTCACGTGACACAAATGACTTTTTGATTTAATATAGAGGCTGTCTGCTGTCATTGTCATGAAAAGAGTTAAAGAGTTTAAATGAACTGCTGCAGCTTGCTTTCTGGCCTAAAGACTGATCTGAATACAGTATATGATACATGCTGTTGTATTGTGACTTTTTAAATTATTCCTCATATATAGTACATTCTGATAATCACTGTTTTCCCCTAATTCATGTGTAGTGTAAACTTTCTTACTTTGCAGATGATAACGTGAATCATTATGTCCTTGTGTAATGTGACCTTGGGCCAACCTCATATCTTAGTATACTGTGAAGTAAAAGGTGCATTAGCATTTGACAAATGAGAAGTGAAACTGAATATAGTAATAAAATAGGTCTAAAGTTTGTAAAGAGGAGAATGTGCTGTAAAGCAATGTCTTCCTAAGACTTTAGTTTCTTGATTTTGTAGAGATTAAAAAACCACCCTACCACCTGAACTTGGATTCCACTTCTCCATATTCTCTCCCCCCTCCCCTTCCTTCCCCCCCTCCAATCTTGGAAGGCACACGACCTTCCTTTTGTATAAAATGTACCTCACCTGAAAGTAGAAGGTCAGAACTCTTTAGTTTTCTGTGTGCTCATTATTAACCTTCTGAGATAAGGTTAGTCTGTCTTTGATACGACTTTTGACAGTCTGTAAACATTTGAGAACATTTGTATATAAGTGATGTCATGATATATGGTAAAACATTACAAGATACTGATATGTCTTGTGTAGTTCTAGTTAAAACTTCCTAAATTTTTTTTCTACTTCAGAGTGTGTTGAAAAGCAACATAAAGGGCCAGTTGTTCTCTTAAGAAAGAGTTAAAAATTGCATCTGACCTTATGTTGTCTGCATTCTTTTTGCCTTCCAGTATGGATTTAAATATCCAGATTTACAACTGCGCATGCTTTCACTATGTTATGATATGCTGTAAGAGTTGTGAAGGCATAGCTTACTGATAAATTCAGCAGCTGCTTCTTCATTCCTAAAATGACTTTTGCTGGACTTCTTTCCTTAAAACGTTGGTATTTTAGTGTGATTCAGGCAATGTTATTGACAGGAATGTGTAACTAACGTATATTGAAAAGTAGGGCTTTTCTTGTTTTTTTCAGTATGATTAAATACTTTGTTTTCTATCTGGATAGTGTTTATAAAGCATACATCTTAAATCATCACTTTTTATGATGTCTGTTTATTCCAAAACACTCAGACTGAATGAAGTATTAAACTTTTTGGACTGTGGTGACAGCCAATGTGTCATCAAAACAGTGGTATCTCAGGTATGAAATTGATTTCTTTTAATAGAATTTGGAATACATAGATGGTTAACCAGTTAAAATGTTGAATTATTTGTTCACTTCTGCAAAGGAAAATTTAAAATTTTACCTGACATGACTTGTTGTGGATAACTAGTGCTGTGATGGGGTCATCTGTTAAACTAAAGAATTTGTGGGGGAAATGAAGGTGCAGTAAAAGGAGCCCTAAGTTTACTTAATATTTATTTTGTAATTTCTGAAGTTCTGCTTGCATCTGTAATATAACATGTCACCAGAGGGCAGGGTGGGGCAGGGACATAGCAGCAGGCTGGTCCTGCACGTATCAAGAGTCCTCTATGGAGTCACCTGGAACTAATTTGAACATAAAGTTTGCGGCTTGTATTTCAACACTAGTAAATAGCATTGGTCTTCTTATCGTCAGGTGTGCGTGCAGTAGCCTGGTATTTAATGGAATTCAGATTGATAACTATATAGTTTTAATATTTTCACCACTATGCTTAATATATTTTACAGATCATGGTTAGAAAATCTGTTTGTAACTAACTGATCTTTTATCTTTCCAAAGACAAGCAGGATAAGCACTGGAATTATATCCATGACTCTACATTCTGTAAAAAATTGATTTATGCCTTCTGATTGATGATCTTTTACAGTCTTGAGGAATAGGACATTATTTAAGAAGAGGAAGTTAGGTCTGCCACAGAGGAAGCATTATATTATGGATTAAATGCTGTCCTTGTCATCTGTGAATCATACTTTTTCTCCTCTCCATATGCATGTTTGTTTTCTTTATACAGTCTTCAGTTCTCTAGATGAGTTGCTGACGAGTGGTTGTGAAGGTTGTGTGTTTAGCTCTCTTGTCTTCTTTTTGGGGATTGGTCTTGGAATATTTGCTTCTGAAATGCTGCTTGATTTGAAACTGGATAGGTAGAAGGAATATAATTTATTTTTTTTTACTCAGTTCCTTCTTGGGCTTATGTTTCCTTGCATGCTCTTAAGTTTTGTTGGCTAGAATTGTCCAAGAGATACTCTGTCCAGTTTTCAGTGAATGTAATATTGCTCCTGGTGTTTCCCACCTCCAAATGCACATTGGGGGAAGTTGGAAAGTGTATTTAGGTAGGCTAGTCTTGTGCTTTGTGCATGTTCTCCTCATCTGGGAGAAATTCTTTGGATAATGCACAAGAGTTGAAAAAGGAGACAGAATTTGCTTTCTGTGACTTGATTGCATTTTAAAAAATATGAAAGTTCAGGAATAATAGAGTTGCAAAGAGGTATTGTTAGAATTGAACTTAAAGTGACTACTTAGCACAGTAGGTTGCGAATGATTCCACAGATATATAGAAGTTGTTTTCTTCTGAGGGAAGGTTGTAACATGAGATGAAAAGTTAAGGCCAGGAATAAACAAAGTTTTAGGATGCATCCCATCTTTTTTTAACAGGTATTTCTTAATAAATGATATTGTGGGATACCGATACCCTCTGGCACGTGATAGAGCTGTTTCGTCTCCAGATTTCATAAGTGGTTGCTCTGAATTGGATTGAGCCAGAGACATAGAAATAGTGCGAGCAGCCAGGCATGCATTCCTGGTAGCCACTCAGTTCCCCATGTAAGTGTGAAGGTCCACTGACAGTTCTGACAGAACAGCTGCAACCGCTGTTATGGCATACTAGCACCTAGTTCTTGAGTCGTTTACTGTTTATCTTTCTAGCTACTGTCCTGTTAAAAAATGAAATTTGTCTAGTTTCTTGGCTAAAATTGTCCATATGCACCTTGATGATCAGTCTTTCAAGAGTGGTTATTACACTAGCTTTGTACAGATTACAGTTTTGTCAGGCTTTTGCTGTACTGCTGTATATTTGGGCAATATCAGAATGTGATGTTAAGGTTTCAGAATACTGTTGAACATTGAAAAGAGGGCAAAACACATGACCCATGTCTTCAGCTTTCTTTGAGTTCACTAAAACTGAATTGTTTGTACGACTTCCTTCAATATGATGGGAAAATTGCCCAGGTAATTGCTTTCTTATTTATTCTATTTATATATATCATCCTTCAAAGTGTGTTGCAGTGTGTTTCTGTCAAATGCATCTTCATTTGAAGCATCTTCAACAGAATGCCAAATCCAGCTGTTACTTCAGCTTCACCAGCACAATTTAAAACCCAGCTTGTTTGTAAGGAGTTTAATATAAAAAGAAACCCAACCAAGGCAACCCCAAAACCTAACTACGTTCTGTGTAGAAATGTTCTAAAAGATTAATTTGTTGAGTCTTAAGTATTTGAGGACTCTTAATAATGGATTATGTTTGTAATACAACCTGTCTCTTGTCTAGTGTTTTTTATAAGCAAGTGTGCAAAAAGTATACCAGTGTAAATAAAAGTAAAGTTTTTTTCCTTTCTAACTTTCTGACCTCTAATATGGTTGCAGGTAGAAAGTGATAGCAGTGAGGACTAGGTGGACCATCCTTGGTCCATGTGACCAGCATTGTTTAGCACTGCAACAACAGAAATGTATGGAAATGTTTCCCAAATTGCTTACACTGACTTTTGGGCTTGTTTTTCTTTTTCCTACCGAAGGTGGACTTTACTAATTTTTTTAATTTACTTGAAAAGGGGTAAGGAGTCTCATGTTGGGTTGGTTGGTTGTAATACGGGCTTTTTTGTTTTGTTTGGATTTTTTTGTTTTGCTTGTGGTTTGTTTTTTTTAAAAAGAAAAAGCTTTTTAAAGTTTTCCTTTCAGTCTTTAACATGTAAATTTTAAATGGGATACTGCCTTTTGTATGTGTGTAATGTTATTCAATAACAAATATGCTATTGTGAGTCTAATATTTCTTGACTTTTTAACACTGTTTCTTTCTGATGTGATTTTCTCTTAGAAAAAGAAGATCTAATTCATTTTAGATTAATTGGAAGATTTATATAGAGAAACTTGGTTTTTCTGACTTTGCATATACAAACTGCTTGGATTGTCTGCTTCCCCCTGCAGATAGTTTAGTGTTAAGCTTTTTCTTGTAATGGGATGGAGAGGTCTTCTGTCTTCTTTCAGTAATTGATTATGAGATGGGGGTGATGATGTGTTTATACTTATGTGGGAGCTTTGCATCAAGGAATATCCAAGACTATAATGAAATTATTGGAATTAGTAATTTCAGCGGTTTTACAGGCAGGACTTGACAGTAGGGGAAAAAACTAATTTATGAACATTGGTTTTATTAATAATAACATTTAGTAGAATTTTTAAACTGTTTTGTTAATATCTTTTAATTCTTATACTGGATGACTTATGAACTGAACTTGTGGATGATTTCTGTGTTTAGACGTGACATTTTAAACTGGATTATTTGATTGGTTTTACTTATGTTTGAGATTATTTTGGATACAGAATCTGAAATATTTTACATAGTGGTGTGAAAAGCATATGGGATTTTTCTAAACTTTCTTTTGTATTTATTAAATGTTTGGGTTGTCCTTGACCTGACTTAAAGCCTGATTTTTTTTGTCCCACCCCAACCTGCACAATCAATTTGGCAGTCAACTTCTTGATGTTCAAATTTATAAAAAAGTATAGAGATTACATGCACTGGAACTGCTCAGGGATTGTTAAGCCTAGACATACAGCTTGGATGTTGGTGATATTTTTATTGTTTAAATGAAAATGTTTGTTATCGTTTGACTTGTTAAAAAACTGTTGCTTTGAATTATGTCAAATCCTTTCAGCCATTGAGTCACAAATAACATTATTCAGTCTTTTATTCCTCTCCTCATACATCTCTATGCTATGAAAATTCAGATGTCTTGTCTGTTACTTCCTATATTACTTTATTTTCAAGGCCCACAGTTAACTTCCCTTGTTTGTGGTTAGAACCAACCAGATTGTCTTTTATCAGGCTGCAGTGTGAGAACTTGTTTTCCTCATGGACCATTTTTCATCTGAAGTCTAGTGTGGCATAAACCCTGTTATATCACTAGAAGTCTTCCTAAAAGCATTGATGAAAGTGTTCTTGGATGCTAGGCATTGATCATGTTCTGACAATGTTTAACTGAAGTTAGACTACCTATTTTAAAATCAGATTTCTTTGCATTTGTTGGTTTTACTGATGTGTGATACTAGTTGAAAAGCTGGAGTTCTACCTTGCCATAATTTTCCAGCTTTTAAGAAATTCCTTGTTTGTTTTGATGATCAGGAGCCAAACAATTTCTTTACAGTAATGGAATGTTCCACAAACATCTGCATCTGCACAAACCTTTTCATAGTAGACAAACACAACTTGGAAATTATTTTGCCTTTAAATATTGAGGTGCTAATGAAGTAAGAGACTTATTGTAGTGTGGCTTTTAAACTGGTGGCTGTCACCTACATTTCAAATAGCTAATTTTCCTGCTTTGTGGTTCATTTTGGCTACAGCATTGTCCTTAATAAGATGTGACTGTGGTCCAAGTAATTACCATTTCTAGTGTCACAAATGACATTCCTTATACAGTCTGGTCAACTTGGTACAGCTGCTTTAGCAGTAAAAATAGTCATTGTGGTACACATTCCACTTTGTGTTGTATTCTGTAGTTTATTCATCTGACTCTACACTTAAAGAGATCTTTATACCAAAGAACATATTTTTGAGGAAACAAAAATAATTGTTCTTCTGGGACGTGCAGAAAAAACCTTCACTCTGAGGCTTGCCAAATTGTTACACAGCTGTTAAGATGATATAATAGTTTTTTGTTTGACTAAGGCTGTAAATACCAACTTCCTTCCTCCTGCATTTATAATTAGTCTAGCTGTATGAAGAATTTGGGATAAATCTCTTCCAAATTTCTGTTGAGGGACAGTACCTATGAAATGCTGACAAACTTCAACATGCAGTTTATATTTGTTTATGAAATGGGTGACCTAATTTTCTGTGAACTAGATATAACCTCCTCCCCTCATCTTGCCAAAAGAATGTATGTCTAGAATAAGAAGTTGTCCTGGTTTTATGTAGCAGAAAAATACTAATCTGTGAGAATTCTTGACTGGAATACCCTTAATCCTGGGAGGAGTTCACTGTGGTTAAGTTGCAATAAAGCATACTTAGACTTCAGAAATGGGCTCAGAGTGTGCAGTGGGTTCTGTTTTGTTTGTGTATGTCAGGTATTCCTGCATTTGTTGTGAGCCGTGTTTCCTGCTGCTTTCCAAATTATACAGAAGGAAACGACAGCACTGGTGATCAGCTTTGTGGACACATGCTTAAGTATGTTGGAAATGAACTGAGACGGCTGCATTGATACTGTAAACTGAGGTAGTATTTTGCTTTAGGAAAGGCATGGCTCTTTAAGCGTGATGTAAATTCAGTATGCATTACAGTATATGTTTGGTTTGAGCCATTTTTCTAACAAATTTTTAATGCTTAGAAATTGTTCTCATATAAGGATTTTTTATCTTCTCTAGGAAAAAAATGAGATTGTGTGTGTTAATACATCTATAAAATGTTTGGTTTTAAAAATAAAATTGTAGCATCAGTATGTCTGTAAGAAGTGGTGTTGTTTCATGGTTTTTCTTTGTTTAAACAATATTTTGGTGTAACATTATCTATTGTGTGTCTGAAGCTGGTCACCTCATTTCTCTTTCTCATTGCAGAGTTAGAGGCAGTCAGCTATGTGCTGGTGGTACCAGCAGATTGTGCATACTGGTCTGAATGAAGCCATATACAAACTTTGAAACAAATGTGACCATGTGTATTATGGCGTAATTTTGGTATGAAGACTGCATAATGTTTCTTGCACTAGTAGGAGAAAGGAACCTGTATCAACTAGTTAATACATGCTTCAAACAATGAAAAATTGAAGTGACTTTAACTTCATGCAATTGGTAGTAAGCTGCATAATTATAGCTTTGCTCAAATTAGATATTCATAGAATATATGAAGTTGGATTATCGAGTCCAACTCCCTGTTCCTCACACTGCTGCCTAACAAGCAATGTGACTTAATAGCATCACGTAGACACTTCTTGAACACTGAGAGGTTTGGTGCCTTGACCAATTCCCTGGGGAGCCTGTTCCAGTGATCGACCACCCTGTCAGTGAAGAACCTTTTTCTAATGTCCCCTGATGCATCTTCTTGCCCTTTCTTTATACTATTTCATGTAGCAAAGGAGTGTTTACATCTAAGGAAAGAATGTCTTGTTTGTTCATGATAATTTGGGAAAACTGTGTTACAAATGCAGGCTTGTTAAAGTCTAAGTCCTTCCTTTCAAATTTTACTTTTTAGTGGAATTTGTGTTGCAACAAGCATTCATTTGTACCTTTATGTAATCAGTTCTGTGATGCATTTTAAGAGCTGTGCCTTTGCTCTTGAACAAACATTTCAGTGTTACAAATACCTACAGACTACTCTAGTGAATAAGTAACTTAAAGTGGCAAGAGATTTTTCTTTTATTTTTTCACAAATAATATATTTTAAAGTTTACATATATATATTTACAAGCAGAGATGTGCTTATGTGTTATGTCTTTGGGCTGGTTTTGATACTGCCAATTTCACAGATATATGCAAAGTCCAGTGCTTATGAAATAAGTTTTTAGTTTTCACAAATGTCTGACCAGTGCTTTTAAGCATTAAAGGAAAAAGTGCAACAGGAAAAACACAGTTTCTATATTTAGCCTTTAATTTAGAAGCACTCTGTATTTTCATATCTTGTGCTTTATCGCTACAGAGTTAATGCAGGAAGTTTTCTTAATTCTTAATTATTACTGAATTTATGAATTCTTAATCAGTATTTATGGATGTTAATGCTCTACGTTTGGTTTTTTTCCAACTTGGTACGATTTCTGTTTAAATGTAGTTTTCTCTAGGGGCTAACTTGATATCTGAAAATCACTACAGTGTTAAATGCTTGTAATGAAAAGTCTGAGCCTGAAATATATTTGTAGCGAAAGTAGTTCTTTATGACTTATAATTTTACTGATTTGGTAAAAATGATCAATTTTAATATAAATAAATGCAAATGCAGTAAAATCATAACTGTTTTTCAGTGTCATGCCTATGTGTTTGCATATGCCTTACAGTAGTTACCATTTGAAATTTTCTCTGTACTAATTGGAAAGGTAGTTATTATGAACTGAAGAATGTAAGCAAACTGTTTTAATTTTTTATTGTGTACTTTGTGAAGTTGCAAGTGACAGATGAGCCTGTCACAGGTGAACTTGCTGCTGCCAGAAAGTGGAAGTCCCACTTCTTTCTATCTCTATCCCTTCTCCCAGCTGTCTGGTATGAACTGAAAGAATGTGTTGGCTCTAGTATTTTTTTCAGGCAAAGGATAATCTATTTCTGCTTGCTAACTCAGCAGAAAGATAACTTTGGTGTTTGGAGTGTTGAGTGTTCTAGTGATTTAGAAGGTTGAACAGGCTCAGTGATTTTCTGGAGCAAAGTGCTAGTGGATGGAGGGGGAAGGAGAGAACTTCCTTTAAACTTCTTTGGAAAGGACTGTAGACAATTGGCTCTGGAACAGAAAGAAAGATAACTTTATAGTGTTGTTACTTTTGAAAAAGTTGTCAGTGTTTTCTAAATGCAAAGAAAAC
>BJBW01000723.1:0-246137 GCA_004320125.1 Scolopax mira | reverse complement strand
TTATTCTTTTTTTTAATTCTTATTCTTTTTTTTTAATGTCATGAAGCTCTTAAATGCCAGTAGCAATAATAAATTGCCTGAATTTCTCAGATGCTTTGCTAAAAATAAGTATTTGTAGATTTAGCCAGTAGTTGTAGGTGTGTTTGATGAATGAGTTGATCATGCAGCGTGAATGCAGCTAGGAGGTAGGCTGCCCCTTTCATAATAGGTCCTGAGAATAGGTCAAATTGAAGGATTTGTTGGAATTATCTTAACGTTTTTGTGCTCAGCTTCTTCATTTGAACAGGTGGTAGGAAGGAAGGAGGAAGTGTGTGCTGCACCTCCTCCTTTCCTATGTGACTGGAACTGTTGAGTATGCATAGCCCAGTGTGTGCTTGTGGGTGAATTTCTTTCTGAAGGGGAAAGCACAAATGATCTGCTAATTTCAGCACATCACACAATCTGCTCCCAGCTTTGTTTTTCCTGGGCAACTAGAATGTGGTCTGTGTAAATGATTTTGAAAGTTGTTCCCCTGTCTATCTTGAGAAACAGACAAGATGAATTTATTTCTGACTTTTTGCTAAGTACCACGTTGCAAATAATGGAGGAGAGGCTCTGTGGCTGTCAGGAAGGATGGCAGTCAGACTAGCAGCTATCAAAAGAAATATCCTGCATTTTACTGCTAAGGATTCTGTAGAAAGGCACTGTGTGGTGAAGCCCATGACCCAACTTCTTGAAAATTTCAGGTACTCTTGATGTTCACAGTTTGGTTGCGATAGCAGGGTATCTGTCCCCCAAATTGATGAATGCCATGGAGTATCTTGTAGAATCATAGAATCGTATGCGGTTGGAAGGGACCTCTGGAGATCATTTAGTCCAACCCCCCTGCCAGAGCGGGTCTACCTAGAGTACGTTGCACAGGAACTTGTCCAGGTGGGTTTTGAATGTCTCCAGAGAAGGAGACTCCACCACCTCTCTGGGCAGCCTGTTCCAGTGCTCCACTACTCTCACAGTAAAGAAGTTCCTCCTCATGTTTAGGTGGAACCTCTTATAAGGAAACTGAAGGAATGCAGTTTGTGCCCATTCCCTCTTGTCCTGTCACTGGGCACTACTGAGAAGAGACCAGCCCCGTCTTCCTTACACCCTCCTTTTAAGTATTTGTAAGCATTGATCAGGTCTCCCTAAGTCTTTTCTAGACTTAAAAAAACCCAAGTCCCTCAACCTTTCTTCATAGGAGAGATGCTCCAGGCTCTTCATCATCTTTGTGGCCCTTTGCTGTACCCTCTTCAGCAGTTCCCTGTCCTTCTTGAACTGGGGAGCCCAGAACTAGACACAGTACTCCAGATGGGGCCTCACCAGGGCAGAGTAGAGAGACAGGATGACCTCCCTCGACCTGCTGGCCATGCTCTTCTTGATGCACCCATCCTTGTGAACTTTTGTCTCTTAGTATGAAAATGAGACTGCTGTACAGTATTTTTCAGTCAGTGTGACCCTTACTAAGAAACCCTGGTGCTCAAAAAAGCTCATTCACTTTTTATAATTAAAAACAGTTGCATAGAAAACAAGTACCCAAGTTAGTTTCAGATGTCTTTAAAACTAGCAAAATGACATGTGAATCATAATGCACAGGGTATATATGTCTGTGTGTATAATAACTGCACTCAGCCCCCTGCTTAGAATTAGCCTTCACTGAATAAAAAAAACCTCATTAGTTTAAAAGTTTGGGAAGGGAATTGGTTTTAATCAAGGAACTTTGTGGAAATAATCTTGAAACAGGTTCTTGAGTGGCAGTATGGAGTCTATTGTCTCACTTGACTTATTTTCTCACAGTTGCAATAGCAAAGCACTATTACTGTCTTTAGTTTTCATATGCTAGAAAAGTTCCATTCATAAAGTTGCCATGTGTGGTGGCAGCAGACTTTACAGTAGTTGTTTATGAGACTCAGGTGCTGAGCTGTATAGACAATGCCTCTGGATCTGAACAGTAGGAATGCTGACCTAATGACATGAATGTAAATCCTTCTGTTAAAAGTCCTTCTTTAACAAAACCTAGCTGTCAGCCCTGTCTTCCGTGATTGTTTTACTGTATAGAAATTTTATGTTCACTTTCTCAGTGGCATGACTTATGGTTTCTCTTTTTCTCCTTGCTCTGAAAGCTGATTTCCATACTCTTTGAGGAATGTGTGCTTTAAAACATTGTTTCTGTGTTAAATGTTTACATTTGCTCTTAATCTCTGCAATTACATTCTAGATAAAGTCCTTTTGGTATGCAGTAGTTGGTGCTTAACTAGATTTTCGAGTGCTCTAACTCTTGACATAACAATTTTTTTATATACTGAGGCTGTTTTCTTGCTTTAAGTGCTTTTTTTTGTAGGGAGTTGAGTCCAGAACTGGTGTGTCCCCCCTCCTTCCCTCCCTCACTGTCTGCTACCAAGATGTTTTTAGAAACTGAAGGAATGCATCTTTTCAGTATGAACATACATCTTTAGAGCACATCTTAAGTATACAAAACCAACTAAAATTTTAACGAGTTTCATGAAGTTTATAAACTAGAGATTAAGGTCAGTGCTCAGTAGGCAATGATTAGATTCCTGGTAGCAGCCTGTGATAACTTTAATGGCGTTATACCTCAAATTGCTGATGCTGGTTTGAGTTATTATGTGGACTTCCTGGTTTAAGATAATTAAACCATCATTCCAGTGAAAGGATGTTGAATTGACAGTAGAAGCAAAATCCCACGTGAAGAAAGTATTAAAAAGAAAATACACGGGGAGAAATACTGCCTTATTGCTGGTTTTCTCTGTTTTCTTAGAAATTTTGGAGAGCGTTTTTCAGTGTCATTCTGCTTAAATGGCAAATAAGAATTAAGTTGTACTTTCAACCTTTATCGGAGACGAACATGCCTTTCTCTATGTGCTCATAGACTTTTTCCTCTTCAGCTATTTGTGTGGGCTTTACTAGAGAATAGTGGTGGTATAATTGTTACGGGCTTTTGCACCCTGCAAAAGTTGCTTTGTGGATTGAGGTCACTTCTGGAATAGCTTCTCTCTTACTTGTAGAGGAGAAAAAAAGCAAGTCTTGAGAAGAGTTGTGCAAGTGTAGGACTTCCTTCAAGAAATATTTTTTTTTTCTTACCAGGTGTGGTTGTCAAAATAAAACTTGGATTCTTTCAGTATCACCAAGGTAAAAGGTGAGCTGCAGGAAGTTGGCTTTCTGTCTTGGTATTCTGTGTAAGGTTTATGGAGATCTGAAATTGCGCCTAATCACCTGCAAGACCCGAGGGAAGATGCTGATAAAGTACTATCTTGAAGCAATGCTTCTCCTGTACTCATGAGACTCATAAACGTATTTTTCTACCTGCATCCATATCTTGCAGAACTTGTCTGTACTGTGTCCTTTTCATGCCTTATAGTTGCTCCCAAATGCCATTGTGTGGCAAGGATCCCTTCAGCCCATGTGCCTCACATCACTACCTAGTGAGTTGTATTGGTTTATTGCCAAACAATCCTCTCCTTTTTCCTGTCATAGACAACTACCCCATTCCTGATAACTTGCTGCTGGGGTAGCCTGTTGTTTAGATACGTTTATTTTTGGTTTAAGCCAATGTCGTTGTTGTTGTTCTTTTGCTCAGCCTTTTAGGAGTGAGTTTAAAGTAAATCAGGTGCCTTCTAACTATAACATACTTTTTCCTTCTTTGATAATATTTCAGCCAAAAGATTATTTCCCTACTTGTCCTTTAAATACTGGTGTTTCTTAAGGCTATGGTGTTTTGTATTGGCTAACTAAAAACAACAAAATGTATTGACTCATAAATGTTAAGAATGAAACAGCTATGTACTTTCAAACATTCATTTCTGTTTTTTTCTGAAAAATATACCATTTTGGGGTTTGATTATTTCTTTTGGGGGTTGTGCTTTGTTTTTGCCTTGGAGGTGGTAATTTCAGGTATAGTGAAATGCAGCTTTTCACAATGTAATCTAAATTCTTACCAGAAATCTGAAATCAACTTCCAGCCCGTTGTAGCTGAGGTTAGTGTAAAGCATATATATTCTGATATGAAAGTTTATATAAAGCAACCTGTGAAGAATGTTGTTTATCACCACTGAAGCACTGCTCTTCCAATTTTTTAACCATGGTTCATGGTCTGTCACTACGCCCGTGTTGAAAGGGATTTGGCAACTTCCTCTGAATCCACATCATACCAATGGCCAGTGTCTGGTGTGGTATCTTAAGTGAGCATTGGCATAATGATTATTTTTAACCTTTGAGAGGGTCTCTTGAGCAAAAATTAGTTTTCAACTCTAGTAAAGTGTAGAGTAGTTCAGAGTCTTAGGAGCAAATACTCTCACTTGCATTGTAATTTGACCTATGACCAAAATTATTTTCTTAAACTTCCCTTCTCCTGGTTGGTTTGATCTCTCACATATACCATCTTCTATAAGCACTGTTAAGATGTCCAGCTTTTGCAAGTAGTTAGCAGTTACTTGCTTTATTTTGCTTTCTTATAGTTGAAAGACAGACTAGTATCAGTGTAAAAATGATTTTGAGTATTTATGCCTGGTGGAAAAGACCTTGTATGGCACAACAGACCCATATGTAATGGGATGCGAATTTTATAGTGATTGGTTGGCAAGTGCTTCTTCCATTCCCAAGTGCAGGGTCAGCCTAAAAGTGCTGCTGTTAGCTTGATGATTGTTATTAGAGGGCCACATCTGCAAGAGTATTTCAGTATTTCCTGGGATCTATGTGTAAGGCCAAGTATTATAACATTCATTACTATTCTTAGTCTGCTGATGGAGAAGAGAGCCTACATAATCTTTTTTGGAATGAATGAAGTTGTAAGAGGCAAGTAAGCTCATAAAAATTAACTTGCATTGTGCCTTCTAATGGTTTTCTGGGTTTAAGAGAACATTCTCGGGGCGATGTGGTAGATAGGGTTCCTGTGGAACTGTCATTCAGGGAGTGGCCAGAGTAGCATGAATGTACAGCACCTGTGCACAGGCTAGTCTCATCTGCTTCTGTTGCATTATTAAATTAGTGCTTAGTTTAATGTAGGTAATAAAGTAGTTTCCTTTAAATGCAGCTGACAAGTGTTTTTTCAGAGCCCATCAAGTTTAACTATGGATATATATAAAGCCATTCTTCCATGCTGTGTCTCTTCTCATGTGTTGTTTCAGAGTGCACATCCTTTCGTGCAGTTTCATGCATCTTGGTTCAGTCACCTGCTGAACCAGGTGTAAAATGTAATGTAAAATAGAATCCTTTAACTGTTTATGAAAATACCATGCATGTTTCTGTGCTTTTTTTGGTCAGATTTTATGTTCTGCATGTTATTACATGCAGAATGTTGCTGAAAGTACAGTTATGGATTTAGGCAGTTTTCTGTCTCCCAAACCATGAGCGGTTTGCTTTGTATTCCTTACTTTAGCCCTTATCTGTGAAATAGGACACGGAAGTCTTGCTTCCTTCCTTTGTTCTTCCGACATGTCTGGTGTAGTTTTCATGATAAATGCATATGATGATGTTAAAGGCTTGCATTTTTACTTGAATTGTTAAGCCCCTGTGAAGTTTCAGTAAAAGTTCAAACATCTAAATTCTTGATTTCCTTTTCTAAAGGTTTTATATAAGCTTTAAGTGGAGCTTCAGGCTAGCTGATCGGTATGTATGAGTCTACCATGTCATTAGGAGATGTGCGCTTCTGGATCTCTCGTCCACTTCTTTTGTGTACTCTGGGGACAAAAAGATTGCCTGATTGCCTTAGTGTTCTCATATCATTTGCAGATGTGTATTAGGGTAATAACTGTAACCGGATTCAGTATCCTGATTTGGGACTTGTTGTGAGTTGCCTGCTGTGATCACAAATGTTTGTCTTCTCCTTATGCTGCTGAACACACCACCCCCACCCCCCTCCAGTTAATGAAATATTTAGGGGAGTTATGTTTTCCTGAAATGTGTTGTCATAGCTAGAGTTGGAAAAGCAGAGCACGGAGCCCAGTGGTCTGAGGTAGGGAATCCTCATTCTAGTCTGTCTTGCTGTGTACTCGAGCTAGGGGCTAGAGTTGACTGAAATATGTTCCAGCTCTGTCCTTCAGATCAAATTGGCAAGAAATGTCCTAGGGCTTTTCTTTTTCCTAACCTGTATGGACTAAGAATCACCTCTTAGAGGCATCTGAAATTTATTTTGTGTAGTAATTTTTCACTTACTGTAGTGGGTCCTTCCACCTTGGGAAGTATAATGACCTGCAACATATAGGAAGTGTAATCTTGAGGATTTGTAGGAAGGATCGTTCTGAAAGAAAAAATCAGGGATGAAACAGCAGAACTTGTTTAAGTCATTTGTGGTTCTTCAGTGGGTAAGAGAGCAATGCTTTTTAATGATCTTTTACTTGACAAAATTTGCCATTTATCTGCAAACCTCAAAGACAGATTGACCTAGTTGTGTGTTTTTTTATTTATTATGTCTCTTCAAATACTGTCATGAACATGTTCATAAGTATATATTGTCTGGAGTCAAGTGTAAATAACCCCCTTAAAGCTTTGAATTTGTACACTCTCAAATTATGTGATAAAGCTTTACTTGAGTATGAAACCTTTTTTGGCTATCAAGCTGTCTTTTGTCAAGAGAAGAGCTGGTGCTCTAAGATTTTTTGTTTCATTTCTAAGACAAAATGCATCCTCTCTCCTTCCTACTAATATTTTAAAAAAAGTTTAGTTATGTAACAAATAAATTACAGACCTACTGCATTAAAATTAGTTTGCCTCTTTTTCTGCATCAACTTGTTAATGTTTATTGTTCTTTTTTTGGACATCATTATGAAGCTAAAACTGAAGAGATGCTACAATG
The DNA here is from genome assembly GCA_004320125.1 of Scolopax mira. Lineage (NCBI taxonomy): Eukaryota > Metazoa > Chordata > Aves > Charadriiformes > Scolopacidae > Scolopax > Scolopax mira. The sequence goes on along the minus strand of BJBW01000723.1, from coordinate 239,314 downwards.
GTGCTATTGTTATGATAACTGCATAATGAAGATTCTGGAAAACTGGGACTAATGTATGTTTTTAAGTACATCTCTGCCTACTGAAGACAGACTATACTTTAATATAGATTAAAACTATACATTTTCCTACCTTTCATCATCTCAGTCTTTTCACACTGAAAATTCTCTAATCTTAGTTTATAGGACTAAGATGTTGTCTCCTGTAGCTAATGATTATCATTGTTTTAGAGAACACCTACATTTTATCCTCTGCTTGAAAATTATTTTAACTAAGGCAACTTGTGGTTTTGTGGTCTCTGGATAAGCAATTTTTTAGACCTGTCTTCAGGTTGTCTTTGTAAAGAATCTGCTGTGAGACATGATGTAATCTAGGGTGCTCTTTTTATGAGAATTAATGTCCTCTTGGGTACTCTGGATGGAATCTTGGTTCAGGAAATGGGACACAATGATTGATAAAGCTTCTTCTTTTCAAGGGAACATCTGTTTGGCTAGGTGCGAGACAGGCACTGAAATACATTGGAGGAAATAAAAGGTTTTACTGTGTGGCTTCTCAGCAGTGCAAATTTCAGATGCATTTGGATGGATTAATGAGTAGACATTTCAGTTGGTCGGGTGTGTCCCTTCTTACAACAAGAAAGATCTTCTAAATGTGTTTTAGTATACAAGGAGTAACCCTATGGAGACTAAAAAAAAATTTTAGGCTGCAATTATGGGAAGCTAGAGTCAATATAAATCACAATAATAATACAAAGAGCTTAAGTGATAATGAGAAACCAGCTCCAATTGGGTAGGCTTCTGCTTGGTCCACCTTGCATTTTACTTCTTTCTTCAAGGTTTTAAACAAAGAAAGGTGTGTATTTTGTGGCTGGTTTTTCTGTGGCACATGTGAAGTATTTCCCGTTGTTTGTTAGAAATCAAGATGATGAAGTAAACATTCTAGTATCTTCAGTTTGTCTATTTCAGGAAATTATGGGTGCTTGTGTCTGCTAAAGTTAGAGAGGGAATGTACAAGTTCTTATGGAATCCAAAGGAAGTCGGTATCTGCGGTGGATGTGAATATGGAAAATTAATGTTTCTCTGTTTCTTCATGCTGCTAGCCAAAAAAGAGTTTTATTCTTTCATATTTATATTGTCTGTGAAGATTACTGTGTTGTCATATCCCTGCTTAACACACTGCTTCATTCTAAAGATTTGGTGCTGAATCTGTGGAAGACCAGGGGGCAGATGCAGTATGTCTGACTTTCCTGCTTAGAATCTCTGGGGGTGGTTGTTGAACAGCCTGTGATAATATGAAAGACATAACAATGCTATCATGACCAGCACTGAGTATTAGTAAACCTGTCTTCAGTGTATATAGCATGGGTGTATTTTGGGGGATTCCAGTAACAGTGAGACAGTTTGCTTTGATGTTACCATCTGATATCTGACTTTTCTCTTCCAGTTGTTTTTTCAAACAATTGTTTCATTAGCAGTTGCTACAATTTATGTAAGTTAGGTGTTCACTTTTGTTGCTATAAATATTTATATTACAAACTTATAGATAATGTAAAGAAAAATATTTTAAGAGCTTAGTGAAAAGGTTCTTGTTGTTTGACTGGGCTTGAAGTACAAACAGCTAGAGGCAAAGGCAAGTTCTTGCTCAGGCATGTGCCTAATTTTAGGAATAGTGTTAGAAATCATGCTGTATATGTTTGATTTGAATAACTGTTACTTTCAGCAGCTTTTAATTGATCTTTTATTGAAACTCTGGCCTCCATGCAATTCAAAAAAATGCATTTTCAGACACAAGGATTTATTTTCTGTGGTTTCAAGATACATTCTTGCATGTTGCGCAGGGAAGTGAGTGAGGGAGGGAATGTTGTGAGCTGTCCAGTTTTGCACTTCCCATCTAAACCTGAAAATAAGGCATTACAGTGGGGATGCCTGTTTTTCATACTTCCTGGATTTCTGCAGTCCAGACCAGCTGCCTGATATACAGTTAAAAGACTTGAAAATGAAATATGCTCTAACTGCATGTTACTCTTTTTTTTATTATTATTTATTCTGTAATTATTTATCTTCCTTTTCCCCATTGCTTTGAATGTTTTGTACATTTCATGTTCTGCTCTTGACTTCTTATGTTTGAAGAATAGGATTTATTGTTGAAGAACCACATGTGTATAAATATTTGTTAATTGCTTTTTTGCCAACTTTATTTGTAAGTTGCTATTCATCAGTTTATTATTTGAAATAAATAAGGAATTAAGTAAAGTAAATTTTCTGAAGTAGTGCAGAGTCACTTGCTTCCTTGATAGCTGGAATGCAGTTGAGTTTGATGGGACAGCTCAATTGAATTGCGGCAGATAATGTGTTGATCTAAAGAAAACATCCTTAATGAGTTGGTGAGGGGGGAAAAGGAGGACTGGAAACACATAGGTTTGAATCAAAGATTGTCCTGTTCTTGAATAATCCAATGACCCAGTGTTGAAATACACAAGTAACTCGGAATGCTTTATATACCTTAATTACATCTTCAACCTATAGATATAGATGCAACTATTTCTTTCTTGGATCTTACATTGAAGCAGGTAGATATTGCTGTCCAGGACCTCAAGAGGTACCCACAGTACTTCTAAGTATGTGAATCTTTTCATGTGTGCAAGGCATAGTTTCAATATTTTTCCATCTTAAAGGTACATAAATATATTTATTTGTTTAACTGGTACAAAGGAGTGCACAGACATTATTTGGATTTTTTAAATGTAGCAACAGCTGTTATCTTTGTATAATACATAATTTCATATAATACAGATTTTTAACCATTCAAACTATTGTCTGAGTAATTTCAGAAACATGTGAGATTATTGATTATAAAAGGTTTCTTTGCTTTTACTGAAGTGGCTGAAGCTTTATCTTTTATCAGACATTGAGGGTGTTTTCACTGTGTTGTGTGACTACAAGCCTGGAAAAACTATTGCCTGAAGCACAGTTTAAAAGAAAAACAAAACTCAAACTTGGCTTAGAGTATATTGAAGGAGGCTTTCACTTGACATAAGGTTTTTATTTGAGATGTTTTGAATTTGAATTTTTTGGCTGACAGATTTGTACCTCAGCTCTTGAATTTGAGAGGCGTTGGAATGTCTACGTGCTGTAAGAGCCTTGCGATGTATTCGGCTAGTACCTATGCTATTTGAAGCTAAAAGAAAACAAGTGCTCTTTTATTCAGGTTTTCATCTAGATTACTTCTAATGTAAACTGGGTAATAGGACATTAGACAATGCATAAAGAACTTTTCCATAACTTTCTAATCCCCCTCCAGATTTTTTTTTCATGAGTACTTAATTTCAGAATATTTTATGCTTAATAAGAAGAAACATGTAAGTACTAAAACAAATGATCTACACTGTATTGTTGGCTTAGTGTGCTGCAGTATTAAATTAAAAGGGGAAATGTTGGTGTCAGTTACAGCATAAGACTTCCTTATTTCTTCACTGAAAAACATGCTGGATTTGTTTGGACCCTGCCCCATGGACAAAGTATTAATACGAAAAATACCTTTCATTACTTACCAGAATGTCAAGAAAATGTGTAGAAATGTGGATGTGATTTTAAACTGTCAGTTTGGTGAAAGCGTTTCAGTTTTGGTTTTTTTTCTGTATAAGTAACCTTATTTGTTTAAGCAGTCAGGAGAATGGATATTTGAGGTGAAAACCTGCTAGAATTTTACTGTTGTATTTATGTGTGGACACAGTGCTTGTGTGCTTGTATGGTATATTGCTGTAGTGTTCTGCCATATACAACTTCTTAAATAGAAATGGATACTGGCATGATGACACATGAATGATGTGTCACAAATGTAAGAAGTTTGATTTCCAAAGCAGCTCTAGAATATGTTTTCCAAACTAGAGTATGGTTCCTTTGTAGTTCCTTTTGGTTCCCGAGGCAAGATTTTTAAAATGCAGAAATCCAGTTACTTGTTCAGATGGTGTTTTGAATGTTTGTATATTGTCTACTGCATCCCTATAATAGGTTTGTAACAAATTCCATAGTAATTTTTAGGAGGAAAATCTTTAGTTCAGTAACAAGCATAAGCTTGTATAAATTTATGTTTAAAAAAACAAGAAAGGTTGGGGTGAAAATTTCAGTTGCCTGAAAGATGGTTTGTTTTCATTTGGGGAGCTTGTGCTCAGTTGCCTTTGAACAACTTATGCATCTCTGGTTCAAAATGCTTATTACAGTTCTTCTGAAATTATAGTGAATAAAGACATTCTTGTTATTGACCCTTTAAGTACGTTGGCGTTTCCAGTTGGATTCAGAATTCTGGTTTCATTTCTCTGATAATCTTTCCATCAGTAATTAAGTGTGATGTAGACAAATCCTGTAATCTGTTTCTTTTACAACTACTTTTTTACTTCTTCCAGTGCAGAGTGTTTTCATTATAAGGAAATGTTGTTAATATAGTATTTCCTATTGTATTTAACTGGGTTGATTTTAAGGGAGGAACTACCATCCCAAATTGGAATGGGGTCTCAGGGAAAGACACTTTAATTACACTTTTGATTGTAACTTACTGCTGTTCCAAAGTTGCTGCTTTCTGATAACAGCAGTTTATTAGTTGCAGAATTCTGCGATTGGTGTCTTTTTTTTTTTTTGAAAAAAGCTAAAATGGTATATTTAAAGCATTGTTCTTGGGCTTTTCATCCTTCCACATACGTTTTGATATCACATCATCTCATGCTTGTCCTGGCATATTAAAAGCTATAATGGCTTGCATTAGAATCAGCTTGAAAGAGTAAATGTTTCTTTTTTTTCTAAATTGTTGGTTAGGTTTTTTTTGCTTACAATGTAATTAAAATAGTAGATTATGATTACGTGTTGCAACTGGTGACTTCTAATGAAAGCCTAATTATTTTTTCATAAAATAATATTAAAATACTGTGCTTCGTGCATTTAAAGGGGAACAAACCTAATGAATTGTTTTGGAAACTAGACAGTTGACTTATAATAATTAGGGGTCTACCTGTTTAAATAGCATTTCAAACAAGTTGGCTGGTGCAGTCCATAGTGGATAATGAAATGGTATATAGACTACAGTTTCATGCAGAAAGTCTTACTTACATATGGCAGACTATACCATGTTGGTACCTTATTTTGTCTAGGTATCCCAAAATGATGTTGCTCACTTTAATTCAATTCTATTCTGACATACACTTGAACAGAAGAGAAGGTGAAGTGTTGAAAAATAACTTGAATCCTAAAATTACTTTAGGCACTTCCCCTAGTATGAGCTAAGCTGAAGCAACAGCTACTTAAATTCTGTTACTGTGCAAATGCTTTAGGAATTTAAGTGGCTTACTTTATGGTGTCACACTAGAATAGTTACTCCTTTTCCATTTCTTATTTAGCTCTAATTGACTCCTTCAAAAAAAACAACAAAAACCCAAAACATACACAAAAAGCCCCATTCTGCTATTATTTTTTTTGTTATAAATAAAAGGCCTTAGAAAGGCATTAAGTCATGATTTGCTAAAATATGCAGTGAGAAAGAAAATGGTTGTACAATTTCAAGCTTTTTAATTGCATTGTGCACTCATTTTGAGTTGTTACTGTTTTGAGTTCTTACGACAAAAAGTTCAGACACTGTTAACTAAGCATTTTTTTTCTCTGCCTTAATTTATTGAATTAATCCTTTAATTAATGCCCTTTGGGATATATCCTTCTGGTAGAGGAACTTGTGCTAAGAGAGATCCCTTTACAGAACTAGAAAGTTAATATTCACTGTTTCCTCAGTGAGACACTGTCCTCTGTGTGCCTTTTGCAAGCGAATGTTGACAGGCTCATAGGAAATGCAGCTGACGTTAGGAAGCTTGGGTGGGGACTACAAGGAGCTGGCAAATACTACAGAGTTTAGTGCCAGACTTGCTGACACAACAGTACTTTACTTGTAAAAGTTTTCTTTAGGCTGCTAATTCTATCTTCAGAGTAACTGGAACTAAAGCAGTGTCTCTGATGCCAAGTCAAAACAGCTGAAGCAACAGTTTATGGGAAATTGAGAATGCTGGTTTCTTTCCACAGCTTAGATCGTCAGAAATATTGGTCAAAAGAACAAGCTCCTCTCTTAATGACAGGATGAGTGCCATAGAATGAATGCACTGCAAAACAAGTTCCACCTAACTGTAGAGTAAATGGCAAAAACAGTTCAAAGGGAGAAAGGCTAGAAGCATACAGTGTCTGTAAATACTAAGCTCTGTCTGTTTTATATCATAGTTTCCATTTATTTGATTTGCCAGTTAGCAGTCATTTCCTAAGGCACGCGTTTAATAGCTTCCCTTAGCCTTCAAATAAAAATTCTTTACTTCAAGTGTATCTAGACATTGAGAAATGTTATATTGTTGAATGTGAACACTGTTACAGCAGTTTGACTATGTCATCTTAGGTATAATGTGTTTTGTCTTGAATTTACAATATTTCTGGTTGATGTAAAAGCCTACAGAGCAGTAAAGCAGAAGCTTTGAAGGGGCACAATAGTGCAATCCAGCTTCTGTTTGTTTTGCAGTTCAGGCAGAGTATGAGCTGCTGCTACCCTGTCGTCTGCATTTCTGTATGTAGGAGGGCTTTCGGGTGACATCATGGAGAGGAATCTCGAAAGGGGAGTCATACCTGACATAGAACATAAAAAGATGGTGTTGTCTCGGTGGAAGGATACAGCTCTATTACATAAGCATTTTGGCATCACTCTTAGATTTTAGGAGAGCTTCCTTCCCTTTTCTGGAGTGCTAGAAGTATTTAACAGGACTCAAAACCAGTGTTGGAAGAAATGAGATTCAGATGGTGTGTTTAATATGTTCAGTGTTTGCTTGGTGCAGCATGCCATGCCAGGTTAGCTTTAGTATTGTTGCCCCTTTTAAGGTAAGCAGCTGCATTGTGCTCTCTCACAAAAGTAAGATCTCAGTAGGAGGCTGAAGTGGCTTTGCAACTGACTGGATGGCAGTATCTTCCATCTGGGGGAGGCATTGGCTTCTGCTGACCTCAGAATTGTAGATTACCTGTGAAGTCTCATGATTATTGTATCAAGGTAAAGTGAAATATAAGCAATATATAAATAGAAGGAAAGGCTACTTTTAATTTGTGGAGGGATTTTTGCATGAACTGTTGTCATAAAAAGTCAAAAATTGATTAAACAGTTTTTCTTTGAGATCACGTTTATCATCCTATGTGACATCTCTCATCAGTTCAATTCTGTAACACTGTGATGTCTTTCAGACCAAGATTTATCTTTTCCTGAAGATTAGTATTTAGAAAGTTTGCTTTTAAATCTACAAAACGTAACCTGGTGCTTTCTGAAAGTTATGTGGCAAGTAGCTACATGTAGCTCCTATGTAGTCCACGATTTGACCAAATCAAGCTGTATAGCACACCATGAATTTTTGGTGTAGCTCTTGGTGGCCATCTGTTCTTATGTCTCTCTGGATGTTCTAGAGCACAACTCTAGGATTTACTCTTTTGTAGCGCCTGATCACTCCCAAACAGTTGCCTGTGTTGTTTTCCCTCCAAGCATGGAAATTTTCATTCTGAACCAGATCCTGGGCTTAACAGTGTGGCTGTACCCAGGAAGGCATTGTGTGTTAGCTCCATATAAGGGGCTTGGAGGACATGTTTGGGGAAGACAATAGAGCCTTGTTTAACAGAAGATTGATCTCTTTAACAAAAGATTTCCTTTGAGATGATAACAGATAACCTTTAGAGAATTGTGAAGTCTTTATCTTGGTCACTCAAATTTGTTGAATGAAGAAGGGTCCGATAGCTGTAATGGTGACCTTTTGCTTCCAGGGAGGAGTTTCTTTGTTTGCTAAAAATTGTGCAGTATCACTGAAGTGATCTGGACAGTGTCCAAGATTTAAACTGTCTCATGGGATGTATTGCTGGCATTCTCTGTGGCCTGCTTAAGCATTTTTGTTTACAGATGTGTAGAGTCAGCTATTTGCAGTGCAGTGAGACTGCACTTCCTGTGGGTTGTTGAATGGTGTTGCTTAACTGTGGTCAGCTGAATTCCTTGGACAAGAGTTGAATTTTTGTAATGTAGAGCCAATAGACTTTGCTAACAATGGCTGGCAATGAATTCATGTGCAAGGCTAGCATGAAATAATTTCTGATTGTGTATTAAATATTGTGGACTCTGTTCTTCAACTTTTCTTTCATGGTTCTGACAAAAGTGAGCTTCAAGAATAGCTTTGTAATTATCCATTGCATCTTTCACAGTAACTCTTTACTTGTGAGCAGGATAATAAACTGTGATTGTATGCAATTTTTATAAAGCTTATAGGTAGATATGTACTTTTTACTTCAGAACACTTTCAGACACTTAGTAGTTGATGCCAGTTTCCTGGACACTGATAACATTTGAGTATCAAACTTTTTTTTTTTTTCTTTTCAGATGGAGCAATTATCAGATGAAGAACTTGACCATGGTGCAGAAGAAGATAGTGACAAGGAAGATCAGGATCTGGACAAGATGTTTGGGGCCTGGCTGGGGGAACTGGACAAACTCACACAGGTTAGGGGGGTTTCAATCATCTCAGAATAATTCTTTATAAGTATTACATGTTTCTTTTCAGTTGGATGCTAACTACTTAGTACTGCCACTTGCAGTATGGTAGTCTGTTACATGTGACCAGCTCAGTGCTCTTTAAAGGTCTCTGAATTGGCTTATTTTCCCCATCTCAAAGTTGTTAAATTCATTTTTCACAACTTGCTAGTTTGACTTTTCCTAAAGAGTATGATTCCTTCTGACAACTATGGAATTGGTACTTTGTCCTCATGTATGTGGAGAAACACTGACTTTAGCTGGCTAGAGGTAGGCTTTATCTCCAGATATATAGTTGGACAGCATTTATTCATTGCACCTAAACAGCAATAAGGAACAAGAAATTGCGGATGTTGCCACTTGATGACATAGTAAGATGCCCTGATACATCCTAGAGGCCTCACTATTACTCCAGAGAACTTTTCATGTATCAGAGAGGCAGCTGATAGAATGTGTTCTTTTGGGACTTCCTTCTTTCTAGTGCTTTTACTTCACTTCACAAGAAGATCTTGCATATGCCAGACTCCTGAGGTAATAGACCATTTCTCTTTGACTGCCTGCTGTGGTTTTTTTCAGCCATGTGAGCTGGCCCTCCTGAATACCATATTTCATCTTCTCCCACTTTATCACATAGAGTTATGAAAAGGTATGATACCTCAAGTATTCGTAAACTAGACAAGAGGCAGCTTTTCTCAACTTCATCATATTCTAAGGGTGAAGGAAATTTGAGCTAATCATGTGACAGCAGTTCAAACTCAGGCTCGTCTCTACTATCTTCTGGTTAAATCGCTGCCTGCAAGGTCTAAATGTGGATAGCACTCTAGGAGTAAAATGATTTTTATTTTTTTTTCTGAACTTGTGCGTGCAGGGCGATAAAGAATCCTGCCTCTTGAGGTAAATGGAAGACAGTGTGATATAAATCTGTCTATCATAATTCTCATTGTTTTTTAACTTCCTATGAAGGATTTTTAATGGTGAGTGGGAGCCATTTTGAAGGCATGGGCTCTGTAAATCATGAATGAGATCTTCACAGAGGAGTACAATATGTAACTGGTCTTAGACCTTTTGATCTCTGCCTCATTTTTTCTTCAGGTATGAGCAGCCTAGAAATAGCAGCATACTTAATGTGGGGCTTACAGCTACCCTGTTGACATATAGACTATGGTGATGTCTCACATCACATGAGCACAGTTTGTGTGCTGATCCATGAAAAATTCTTAAAACCTACTAACAGATAGTTGAGGGAAGGACCCTTATTATTTGTTTCTCACTTTCATATTGCTGTAAAACAGAGCCTGCAACATAGCCTGACAGTTATCCTTCTGTCCTTTGCAACTTCTGAGAAATGACATTTTCCCCAAAACTTTGAATGACATCATATAGTTTTTTAAAAACAAGTTAATGCAGTTAGTTGTGTCTCAGTTAATTTGTTTGGAAAGTGAGTATGTCTTTATGCAGCTGACCCAATAAACTCCCAATATAGATGGGGTGATTAGAACTAATGAGCTCCAAAGTGCATTCTCCTGTAGACTCAGCAGTTATTGCTATTTATCAGCTGGACTCAAAGGTTGGTAGGAAGAAAGGGGTTTTGTCCCCAAGTTCCTTGAACTTTGACTTCCTCTTTTGATTTCAAAATGTTATTTTGAGGGGAGTGAAAGTAAGACCCAGATTCCTTTACAGATGAAAGTGCTTTTTAAAAGATTTGTAATTCTTAAGATGCCCATGAGATCATTTGAATTCACTTTGCCCTCTTTAACTGTTGGTCAGTAAAAGCATTATAAAATGTAGTCACAAAATTCACAGCACATGCAAGCAGTGTTTGGCACTGATGTGGAGTGCACTAACGTTTATCCTGCTCTATAGTGCAGGTTAAATGAAGAAAAACTTAGCATGCTTAACCATAATCATTCAGAACTAAGCTTTTGGTGCTGTTGCAGTTTTCAGCAATTCTCTAAACTGATACTTTAGCAGCATAACGTGTTATGGAGAATGTACTCTGATAATAGTGAGAGTATATTACATATGTGTCCAAGGATGTGAAGTAATTTAATTATTATTAAATTCACCAAAACGCATTTTAGATGTTTTTTTAACCAGAATATATTTGCTTTACAGGAAATCTTTTGTGGCAATATATGGGTTTAGTCTGAAGGAATGAGCTAGCTTCAGAGACAGCACATCTCTGCTGCCTCTAGGGTTATATATTTTTTTTTTTTCAGCTATTTTCTGTGGGACATTATGTAAGGTCCACCAGAGGTACTAGGGATGAGGTTTTTTCCACTTGATGAAAGACAAAGCTGCATCTACTGGTTTCTCATTCAGTGACGACTGACTTGACAATAAATTGATTTTTATTTTTGCTTAAGTTCAAGACAAACTGATAAGTGAGTTCAGCAAAGATAAATATTAGGGGAGAAAATTTGATTTTTACATTTGATTTTTTAAGAAAGGCATGAGTAAAGATGTAGAAAATGGAAATAAAAACCTTAGCTGAGAAATTTTCATAGAATCCTTTACATTGGAAAACACCTTTAAGAGCATCAAGTCCAACTATTAGCCTTGCACTGCCAAGTCCACCACTAGTCCATTTCTCTAAGCACCACATCTACCTGTCTTTTAGATACTTGCAGAGATGCTGACTCCACCATTACCCCAGGCAGCTTGGTCCAATGTTTGATAACTCTTTAGTGAAGAAATCATTCCTAATATCCAGTCTAAATCTCCCATGGCACAGCTTGAGGCTGTTTCCTGTTGTCTTACTGCTTATTACTTGAAAGAAGAGACCCACCCCTATCTTGCTATACCTTCCTTTCAGGTAGTTGTAGAGAGAGATATGGTCTCCCTTGAGCCTTCTTTTCTTCAGGCTAAACAATACCAGTTCCCTCAGCCATCCTTTGTAAGACTTGTGCTCTAGACCCTTCAACACCTTCATAGAACCATAGAATGATTTGGGTTGGAGGGAACCTTAAAGATAATCTAGTTGCACCTCCCTGCCTTGGGTAGGGACACTTCCCACTAGACCAGCATTTCCTCTCTTTCAGTTTAAAGCTGTTACCCCTTGTCCTATCACTGCACTCCCTGATAGTGAGTGACAGAGTTCCTCCCCATCTCTTCTACAAGACACCTTTAGGTACTGGAAAGCTGCTATAAGGTGTTCCCAGAGAGAGTGGGGGAGAGCCATTCTCTTCTCCAGGCTGAATAACTCCAATTCTCTCAGCCTGTCTTTGCAGAAGAGGTGATCTTTGTGGCCCTGCTCTGGACCTGCTCCAGCAGGTCCATGTCCTTCCCGTGCTGAGGACTCCCTAGCTTGGATGTAGCATTCCAGGTGGGGTCTCACCAGAGTGGAGTCAATGGGTAGAATGAATCTTCCTTGACCTGCTGGCCACGTTTCTTTTGATGCAGCCCAGGATACGATTAGCTTTCTGGGCAGCAAGTGCACATTGCCAGCTCAAGTTGAGCTTCTCATCCATCAACACCCCCACGTCCTCCTCCTCAGGGCTCCTCTCAGTCCATTCTCTGCCCAGCCTGTATTTGCGCTTGGGATTGCCCCAACCCATGTGCAGTACCCTGCACTTGGCCTTATTGAACTTGAAAAGAGTTTCACACCTGCTTCATCCCATATCTCTTTTGTAAATATAGTTGTAGCGTTCACTCCTTCACAACTCACGGATTCCCATTTTAAAACTTTTTTCAAGGTTTGAGAATTTATGGCTACTTTATGCTTCTGCAATAATTCCATCATTAATCTTAGGATTGATGCCTCCTCATTAAAGATGGTATTCCCCATCGCCCCCCACGGCTCACCTCCCTCAACCTGAGATGATTGTGCTGGCTCTTTCAGCAGCTCTTAGTTCCATGTCTGTTGACCTGTCATGAGAGCACCATTTTCAGTGACACAGGGCATGGACGGGCTATGCGGGATGGGGTGTGTGAAGCGAAGACCTTTATTGTTTCACCTTTTCAGCATATATATTTTCCATCTTTTGATCATGTGCCATGCTTTCTACACAGATAGATTGTGAGTGAATGTCCACACGCTGTTGTGAGCAATACAGTTGGCTACATTTATATGTTTACATGTCTAGGCTAAACAGTCATTACTACCTGCTTCGTTACACTGCTATCTGCTTGGCTACATTACATCTTAACATATAAGGACATTGTTTTACTGTTCCCAAGGCTTCCTTCCCATCAATACAAGAATGCCTGCTGAGTTCTCACTCAGCAGCATGTCTCCAACTTTCTCATTCTCCACAGTGAGAGCCCAAAACTGGACACGGTAGTCGAGGTGAGGCCTCACCAGGGCCGAGTACAGGGAGACAATCACTGCCCTAGTCCTGCTGGCTGCACTGTTCCTGATACAGGCCAGGATCCTCTTGGCCTTCTTGGCCACCCAGGCACACTGCTGGCTCATATTCAGCTGGCTCTCAACCATTAACCCCAGGTTCTTTTTCTCTGAGCAGCTTTCCAGCCACTTTTCCCCAAGTCTGTAGTGTTGCAGGGGGTTGTTCTGTTGGAGTTAGAAGAAGCTTTTCTTTCAGACAAGTTCATCTTCAGGAAAACTATCAGTACAAGCATTGTTTAAACGCAAACTCTTTGCAGGCCTGTTGAGCCTCAGTGACAGCAAGAGACAGATTCCCCAGGTAACATTTGTCACTCCAGGGGCCGCAGCTCTGGACCCTGTCATGCAATCTCTTGGGTCACCAGCTGCATCATAGTGTCTTACTGCTTGCTGCTTAAAAAAAAATGCTGGTATTTATTATGCTGTCCTGTCAAAACCACGACATATGCTCATGTTAGACTTCATAATACAAGAATTCAGTGTATTGGGTAGAAAGATGTCTTTTTTTTTTTCTTTTTTTTTTCTTCTTTTAAATGTTATTTTTTTCTAAAAAAACCCTATCCTATGTTAACTGGCTGGGGTTTGCCTTCACAATTTAACATTTCTTGCAGGAAGGTCTTATTGAGAAAAGTGACTGAATTTAGACAATTTTAAATCATTTTTAATAAAACAGAATTCTTCATCAAATGCTTTTGAATGCTTATGCCATGATTATGCTCATAAGCTAATGATGCATTTCTTAGAAAGGGTGGCACAGTTTGGATGTGTTTAGATACAGAAAAGATGTTACAGGTAGGCCAGTCTGTGTTTCAAAATGAGCTAGTACATAACACCATTTAAAATGCATTTGAAATTTGCTTCTATCCTTTTGATTCTAAAAAAACATGGAATGTGATTAACATCTCTTCTTCATTGAATATGTAAAGCTAAATCTCTGTGGTATGGGGTTTTTTTCTATGCCAGGAGTTTTTGAAAAAAATTTCTTAGAGAAAATTAATTTTCAATTATCTTGAACATTTGTCCAATTCCTTGTCAAACTTTATTCTATCCCTTTTTTGGGTCTTTTTCAGAGTTTGGATACAGACAAGCCTATGGCACCAGTGAAGAGATCACCTCTCCATCAGGAAACCAATCTTGCCAACTTCTCGTATCGCTTCTCCATGTACAATTTGAATGGTTTGTTTGAATTATTTACCTCCTCAAATAATAGTTTAGGAAGAAAACCTGTTTCAGCTACAAAGGAGAACACTGTAAAACACAGTAACATTTAAATACCCTTTACCTAAAGTGAGAACATGTTTGCTGGAGGCATTGCTTTCTGGTGGCACAGAATGTTGAGTATCCTAAAGCAGTATCTTTTACAGCACCTAGTAGCTGAGAATTGTAGTCTTAGCATTTGTACAGAAATATTGATTCTGGGATCTGGTCTCGTGAAAGAATGAATTGATGTGTATCAGTTAAGTAGGAAGAAAGAGCATCTTGCTTCATGGGACTGGATGCAGAAATGTAGCTACAGAGTGCCTTCATGTTAAACGAAGATCATGTTTTTCCTTGTCTTAAAATGGCTTCCTGTATTACAACCACAGGAAGCCTTAATTTAAAGGTTTGAGTATATGTATCGTATTTTGTGGGTATTTTTAAAAGCAATGTCACATACCTTGCATTGCTTTAGCAGAAAATGCTAAGCAAAACACCTGTATTGTTTTTATTATACAAATGTGGTTTTAGATCCTGTTCATAGGACAGCGGTTTAAACTTCTCAAATGCAGTCTGAACATTCATAGATTTCTTCTGTTGCCAAATGCATTTAACCTAAATAGTTTTGTTTTGTTTTTTAAGTGCTCTTAGAGCCGTCAAGAGTAGTAGTGCAAATAAATTTTTCCTTAGCAGCGAGCAGAGATTTTTCAGTACAGATGGGAAAACAAAACACATCTTCCTTTGCTCCCTTACCCTAGTTGTTAAATTTGATAACACAAAGTGAAGAGGTGCACAGACAAATGAAGTAACTCTGCATATACTGAAAACTCTTTGTCTATTGCAGAAGCCCTGAATCAAGGGGAGACTGTGGATCTAGATGCCCTCATGGCTGATCTTTGTTCCATAGAGCAGGAGCTCAGCAGCATTGGGTCTCATTCAGCAAACAATGCTGCAGTGAAACGCCTTGCTACAGATTCCAAAGCTCAGAAACCACCTGCTAGCCGACCTTCTACTAAGCACAGCAGCATGAAAGGATTATCCTCCTCATCTGGTAAAGTGACGAAACCAACACATGCCAATGTATCTTTGGATGACATCACTGCACAGTTAGAGAAGGCCTCTTTGAGCATGGATGAGGCAGCCCAACAGTCTGTTGCAGAAGATGCCAAACCAGTAGTTACTGCTCAGCACAGGAGGACAGCATCTGCAGGCACAGTGAGTGACACTGAGGTGCGCTCAATCAGTAACTCCTCCCGTTCCAGCATAACCTCTGCAGCTTCCAGCATGGACTCCTTGGATATCGATAAGGTGACAAGACCTCAGGAACTGGACTTGACATCACAAGGGCAACCAATCACTGAGGTAGAGTGTCATTAATTCAAGACTTTGGGGTTTTTTTTCTTCAAAGTGGGTTCTCTTCCTCCCACCCCGCCCCAGATCTCATGTTGACACTCCTAGCTAAATGTCTTCAGTGCAGTGGGGTTGGTCAAGGATTAGGATTGCTTTTTCATGGGCTGCACATTCTGTGGCTGCTTCTTTCTCTGTTTTTGTTTCTGTTTGCAAGGAATCTCTTTAAAGAATGTGTGGTTCCTTTTTTTTTAAGGGGCTTTTTCCATTTCTTCCTCTTCCTAAGCTAGTAATGAATTGTAATATTTTATAGTTTGTTTTTATTTGAAGTAAATCTCATATATTGCTTTTGATTTAAATCTGAGAAGCACACAGCTGTAGAAAAAAGAAAGTACAACTGACAAGATTACATTGCTGTTACAATGTAACAGCACCCTTAATACCTGAAACACATGGAGCAATTTGAGTGCTTATCTGGAGCTATACTACACCAGTAATTTGCTGCTACTTAGTATTCTTGTTTAATGTATGTCAGGGAGATCTCTTTGAAGCAATCTACAACACCGAAAAACAACTGGGCTAGAATATAGCAATATCAGATATTAATTTGGCATTTTGGTCCCTCGGCATTGCTTAACCAGAGAGAAAACTTTTCAGTAAACGCATAGCCAGTTTGGGGAATGTTGAAGTGCTGGTAACTTGTGGAAGGAAATGGGGAACATATTCCGGTGCATTTAGAGAATTTAACTGGACCCTGTCTTGTAGAAATATTCTCTGAAACAGAAATCTGGCATGTTCAAAAGTCAGTGGTACTAATATGCATGTTTTCTTTTATGTGAGAAAACTGGAACAAGCTGAGTTTATTCTAATCAATAATTAACACTAATTTGAATGAGCTGTGCTGAAAGCATGCCTCTACCCATCTGCAGCAAAAGTTCCTCTGATGTAAAGAGGGGATGATGCAGGCTTGTCAGTCTAATGATCAATTTACCAAGGTCACATTTAAAAAATGTAAATCTTTATTTCAAATGGTGAGAACTGATTGAGTGACAGTTTACCTAAACTTTATTTTTGTATGAAAAGTTAGTGTTCACTGTGTTTTTATTGGAGATTCATATTGAGTGAAGCACAAGTAGATGGTAAACCTTTTCTGTTTGGAAAGTTAAAATGCAAGCCTTAACATTGTTGCTGTAGGCTCAAGTATTGGAGCCAGTGTATAACAATCATTGATTATATTGTTGTTTGTTTGTCAGTCATTTTCTTTCTGTGGTATGACAAGGCTTTTTTTTTTTTGGATCTCTGACTTATTCATACTGATATCTCTCTTTTACTTATTCATACTGATATCTCTCTTTTACTTATTCATACTGATATCTCTCTTTTTTAATGTAAAAAGTTAGGCAATATTGCATCTTTGTCTCTCCCCAGGCTCGAAAGATTATTTACTTGAATTAATCAGTTCTGTAACTTGCATAGCATAAGAAAAACTTGAATTTTTGTTTCTTAATTTTTAAAAATGTAGAATGTTTTCTGCAGTTGATTTTGCAGGTCTCCCTCTAGATCTCAGCCTCTTTTACTTCAGGAGTGATGTGCTGAAGGCATCAATAAGATTGCCTTTCTTGTCTCCCAGATTTTTCAGTTCTTCCCATAGCATGAGTAATTACTGACTGCAAGGCTCAAAATCACCCCTAAAAGATTTTCTCACAACAAAATTTGAGAGCTGCCTTTGCAAACCCAGTGATCACTTCCCATAAGAATGTGGCTATTGTTTCTCTGCCCAGATAAGATGATTCCTTTGAAGGAGGTAACCATAAAGTGTTGGTAATTTGAGAGCCAAATTCTGCCCTCTTGAGAGCAGAAACCTCTACACTCATTAACAGTACTGCTTTGTTTTTGCTCTATCCGTTTATATTTTTTTTTTATTTCAGTAGCCTGAGGAAGGTGTTCAACTTTGAGATGTTTTCACCAAGTTTACAGAATTGGTATTCAACTATTCAGTATTGAAACTGTTATGTAATGGGACTTTTTACTGTGGTGCAGCTTTTTTTTTTCTCATCACAGCTGAAATGAGAAGGAGAAAATCATATTTGTTTGGTGTTTGTGGCAGATTTTGTGGTGGTGGTTGTTAAATGAAATTCACCTTATAAATGGGCAGAAACCCAAGGTCTCTTTGGTAAATCATTGTGTGCCAACAAAGGAGTTTATTTTATTTTTTATTTATTTAGTGCTTGAAAACTGTTGCTTAGAGTTTATTAGTCTTCATGGCTAGATTGTGAACCAAAACACCTTTTCTTAGTATGGCTGAGTTCTACCCTCCCAACCACCCAGTCAGCTCAATGGTGCTGTTTCTATTGGAGGACATCCCTCTGAGGAAGTAGCCTTTGAGTGCCCATGGAGCAAAAACCATGCAGAAGCTGGGAGAGGCTTCATGGCCATAGCAGATCTGTGTTGAGATTTGTTGTTCTTACTCAGTATTTGAAGTTAGCTCTTTTTGCCTGTCTTCCTTGAGACTGACTGCAGTTGACCTGACCTTTAAAATTTTTCAGTGCTGCTATGGTTCTTCAGAAAGAGGTCAATGACTTGGCATCTCTGCCCTTTTGACCAATCCTTTCTGTACTCTCCAGGAAATATAGGGACTTTAAAAAGTCATTACTTCTTCTACAACTTAGTTTTATTGGAATCACAGTGGAAGAACATATCATTAGGTAAAACAGAAGAGTGTTTTCATAGGAGGAAATGTTTGTCCGAAAAAGGAAATTTAGCTTTGTAGCTATTAACTTCAATATTCCATCTTAAAAAGTAAATCTGCTGTGTATTTAAGAGCTCACTGACCTGGAAACATAGGGAAATTTTGTACGTGAACTGCCATGCACTGGCCCACTGAAGGTATCTATAGTCTAATATACTTTCTGGCTGATAATAGTGACAAAACTTATGGAAAGAGGCTGCAATTCTATACTCATCAAAATGGGAGGATATTACTTCCCTTTCCTCCCATCCGTCCATCCCCAAACCTCTTATTTATATTGTCTCATCTTCTCCCTTGTCCCAGCTTTGATACTGGTACTTAACACACAAAGACTTGCCATTTCTATTTTGAGGCTTTTTCTGTGTTATTTGGATTAATTGCATAGGCTCAGAGGAGTTTGATATCTGCAACTACAACTGGGGGATTGTAGACAAGGTCTGGAGGCTGGAAGGGAGAGCAGGAATACACCCATTGGTGGTAATGGATTATTCAAATTATTTTGCCTTAGTGATTGGACAGGCACCTTTAGTGTCCTGGTCTTCCTCTTAGCAGTCTGTGCTGTAGGAACTTCCTGGGGTTGAAGATACATCAGCATCAAGCCAGATGATAAGTCTTGGGGATCCTGTTGGCCAGGACGATCCTTGTTGTTCTCATTCTGAATTTGTCTCTATGCCACTTTTAGGAGAGTTGGTTGGAATTTCCTGGGTTATCTAAAATCACAGTTTAATTAGTTGTCTTCATGATTTGTTTATTTTTCTCCCTTTCATAACAATACTTAACACTGTCTTCTTGGGTATTATGAACATTAATGTCTTCAAAGACCATTGCTTTGCAGTCTCATGATCTTGTCTTGGTGCCACTGAGTGGCAACTGCACTTATGTTCTTACCTTCAGTCTCCTAAGCTTTGCTACCTAAGAAAAGTTGCTTCCACCCCAATCTAACCCCTTGTAATTTTTGCTAAGCTGAATTTTTTTCTTTCACAAAATTACTTCCCAAATCCTTACTGTAATAGTATTCTTCCTTAAATTGATAAGTTCTTTTGTCTTCTGTGCTTTTAGTTGCATAATGAGTGGCATACGCTTTAAATCTTGATATCTGCATATGGGATATTTCACTTGAATACACACTGGATGAGTGATGATTACATCAGTAATGAGTATGACTAATGATAGGGGAAGTAACAACTGTATGACAAAGTTGTCCCTCCCACCCACCCGTATTGCCTTTTTCCTTCTTCCTTTGGTCCCTCTGCCACCAAGAAATTGTCTTTATTTTCACTGTGCTGTGCTGGAGCAATAGAAGGTGGTAATGACAAGAGAACAGAGAGCTGTGTTGATCATGCCGGTGTAGCTAGTTATGTGTGATCAGTGAAAGGGTCCATTCATGGACAGTTTTTGTTACTGCCCTGTGTATGCTCTGTGAAGAGATTGCAGATAAGTTTGAAGTCTGCCATTTGGTCTGGCACAGTACAGGATCATCCCCCCTCCCTCCCAGCACAATAGAGTTTGTTGTGACCATAACCCAATTTGCACAGCTGAGAGATTCTGATTTACGTACGAAAATAACGCATAATTTAGCAGTTGCTAATTCTGCATGATTGTTTTGTGGTGGTTTTTGGTTTGTGTTTTTTTTTTTTTTTGCGCTTTACTTAAATTCATTGTAGTTCTAGACTTGAGAGTACTCTCAAGAAGTGAAAATCATGACAGGGACTGATGGTGCATTGAAACTACAGGTTGTTTGCTTTACTTAGCTGAGAAGGTGGCAGTATAGAGTACATGTTATTATTAGTTTTTTGGGGAAAACAAGGGAGCTTTAGGGGCATGACAATCATGGTTGTAATGTAAGCTCAGCACACGTAGACAAATCTGTGTATTGGCTAATAACTCCTGTGGGGTAAAGTGAAAATGGGCGTAAGGAAAGACAGAGATTAGAGATTGTGTTCCGTAGCAACTTTGCCTTAGTTATTGTATGGACATGCTGTCACTAAAATAGTATTTGCTACACAGTAACATGACACAGGAACTTTTCCAACCTATTAAAGATTATTGGAGCTCATGTTTTATGTAGGATTAATAAATGTTACAGTGTATGTAAATACAGTTAACTGTTTCTGTATGCAGAGAAGTCAACCCATAATATGGTCTTTGGTAGGCAACAATATCTTAAAATAGAGTTGGATTGCTGTACCTCGCATGCCATTTGTAGGTGATTTAAAGAACAGTTGTGGTCTGTTTTAGCTCTTGGAGGAATACAGCATTATTGGCTCTTGTATTTTGGGACCTTAATGTTTGAGTACTTCTCCTTATGTTCCATGTTTTTTGTGGTTAGCAGATGCTAAGAATGTTAGTCTGTGATTTGTGAGAGTAGTCACAAACATGCAACAAACAAGGCATGACAGGCATTTGTTTTGTCTTTCCTGTTTTTCCTCTAGAGACTTAAAAAAATTAAATTATTTTTATTTTATGCCAGTTCTATTATGTCCTTAGTTTTGTACACAAAGTGTATTCTGGAGTGTTTCTGCTTATCCTTTTCCTAAGCTGAGAATAATCAATGGAAAGACTTTAGTTTGAACAGTTAGACCATCTTGTCCTCTTTCTTTTTTTTTTTTCTTTTTTTTGGTTGTAATTATTAGTCAAAAAGTGCTTTTTAATAAGTCAACAGCAAAGGAAAACTGAAAACATCTTGAAGGATGACTTTGGCCTTAGGTTTTGTTGGCATAAGAAGTGTGAGCCATCCAGTTTTCAAATATTCTTTAACTACATGTAAAATGACTCTTCACTTGCCAGATTTTAGAGGTTTTCAAAATACCCTTTAAGATAAACATATCAGTTTATGAAATATAAACAATATTTATGCATTTTTGGTAATCAACAATGCTTGGCTATTCATCGCGAAGTTTATGCATGACAATAAAACAATTTTCATTCTGTGAGGTGCTAGAACCCAAAGATGACTAATACACTCTTCCCAATGCCTGCAGAACTAGGGGCTTTTTTTTTTTTTTTTTTTTTTTACATTATATGTAGGGAATCTACAAAGCAAATGGTGGGAAAGGATAATTATTTTGTTTTGTTGGTGGTTTTTTTTTTGTAAGAATTTTGAATTGGAATCCAGTGGAGATGTTCTAGAAGTTTAGATTACTGTACATGCATGGAATGGAACACTTTAAAAATTGGGGTATATAGATTTAAAATAAGTGAAAAGGAACTGAGAACGTAAACATTTTCTTTGTATTGGTAAATCTTGATTCTCTGATCAGCATACCTGACTTATTTCATAGCCCTGAATTTAAAATTTACCCTGTAACTTTTTTTCATGTAGGAAGTCGCAGACAGTAGCAGGCACTGTAAAACATATAAGAACAATTTACATTCTGAGATTGCCTGTCAACTTTTCTTTACACTTACGAATAAGCTTAGAAGTTCCCTTCCTGGAAGGAACAGGAACATGGACAGTATGATACATGTCTTGTTTGACACACCTGGCTGGCAAAGCTTGTATCAACTCAAAAATTACAGTTACGGTATATTTTGTTTTCTTAAGTATGAACACAAAGGCATTATCCATGCATAAATGCTGTTCTATCTGGTTGTTCTATGATGATGGAGTCTTTGTAGACAAGCAACTGGATGACTCAAACTCTGCTATCCCAAATGAAGAGTATATCTGCAGTTGAAATGCTTCTTCAGCAAGTTTCCTGATACCCCCTTGCATATGGCAGTAGTGAAATGATGGTCACTGGCAAAGTCGTACTAGATCAGTTAGAATTTGCCTGCAGTGTGCTTGTCCTTTCTTCCATTGTGTCCTTCTGGAGATACTGAACACTTGATGGTTTCTGTTTTCCATTTGTTCTGACTGTTTAAGACGAAGGCACACAATTCAAGGTTCATCAGCCTTCACTTTCCAGTTCCAGTAGACTCTTGCCTCTAAGAA
Source organism: Scolopax mira (assembly GCA_004320125.1). Lineage (NCBI taxonomy): Eukaryota > Metazoa > Chordata > Aves > Charadriiformes > Scolopacidae > Scolopax > Scolopax mira. Next base: position 217,182 of record BJBW01000723.1, on the reverse strand, counting down.
GAAAGGAATGTAAATTGATGTCAGTGGCAGTCAGCTGAGCTGGTACCCTCTTAAAATGGTTAGACTTCTGTGTGTGTGCTGTTTTGATTAGCAATACTAACAGTAGAATAGTTGCTGTTTTTGATGGAAGCTGCCTGCAGTCCAGTGACCTTTTTTATACTTTTTAGCTTTCCCTCCTTCCTCTTGACATATGTTGATTACAGAAGTTGATCAGAGGGCTGGAGCTCCTCTCCTATGAAGACAGGCTGAGAGAGCTGGGGTTGTTCAGCCTGGAGAAGAGAAGGCTCTGGGGAGACCTTATAGCAGTATCTGAAGGGGGCCTACAGGAAAGCTGGAGAGGGGCTCTTTGTCAGGAAGTGTACTGATAGGACAAGGGGTAATGGTTTTAAATTGGAAGAGGGGAGATTTAGGTCAGATACAAGAAAGAAATTTTTGTTGTGAGTGCTGTGAGAGTGTGTGAGGCACTAGAACAGGTTGCCCAGAGAAGTTCTGGATGCCCCATTCCTGGAAGCGTTCAAGACCAGGCTGGATGGGGCTTTGAGGTTGCTCAGAGGTTGAAACTATTACTAGATTCATCTACAAGAGACAAAATACCATAGACCAAGTAAACCTAGGCAATGTACTTCTCAAAAGAAGCAATCTAGGACCAGGCCACTAGACCTGAGCTAAGAAATTTGAATTCTTGCCTTATGATGTTACCAAATTTTACTAAAAGCACTTCAGATAGTTGTATGCTTTGGTTGCAGTTTACAGTGAAGATATCACTCTACAAATTGTGATTAATTAATAGAGCTTTTAAAACAGCTAATTTCTTTGTGGATATACTGGTTCACTTAAAATCAAGACAAATTCTTTTACTTTTTCTGCAACTTATAATTAGATTAGGGAAGAGAAATGCCACATCTGTAGGAAATTAGCAACATCTTACTTGTTTGTCCATACTTCAGCTTGCCAAAAATCAAATTTGAAACAGATGGCAAAAATTAAGAACACACCAGCCAATTGTGGAACGTTAAACTCTTAAGAGGAGAAAAGAATTTACATAGTTTTCTTCAGTTACATATACTGCTAACTTATAGAATAAACTCTAGGGTTTGTCAGGTTTGTAAAGGTGTTTGAACCCAAAAAATGAGACATCAAAAATAAAACAACTTGAAACTGTGTCATTTTTGCACATGCTGGTTCGTGTTTAGTCTGTTATAGTATTATAAAAGTCTGCAAATACAAAGAAAAGTCTTCATTTTTAGTTAACCAAATTTACAGTCTTTGTTACAGTTTCCCATGTTGCACATTTACTAGTCAAGGTATTCAAGATTTTGGACCAGCCACGTCAGTGGTTTGCTGTATGAATGCAGCTTCCATTTGTTTTGTATGCCTTACCTGCTTTTAAACAAAAGGCTAGATCTGTGACTTCTGACTCCCCAGCTGTGTATACCTGTTCGGTTCTAGAGGCTGGTCTTTGGATGATCTGATGTCTTTTTTTAAGAGTGATTAACAGTTTTGAAGTCAATGGACATATAAGCAAATGTTACTTAGTACAGTTACTACTTACTGTAAAAGGCAGCCAATTCAAACAAAACCAATTAAAGTTATGTGTACATTTATTCATAGGGTTTCTTAGCTGGTTTGATGTCTTATTTTCTGTGCTCCATGCGAAGCCCTTCATAGGATAAGCATCTAATATTCTTTGTGGAACTAATGCAATTATTGATGAATTAGTCTTACTAAAGTTTGGGGTTTGTTTTTCCTTCTTTCAATCTTGCATTTTTTTCATCTTCCATTCTTCCTCTTAATGTACCTCTTTTTGTACAGATCAGATGTGATCTGATTTTCTGTGAAATTATACTCCATCTTATTTATTCCTGTTATTTTGGTTTTTTCTTTTGGGAAGATTCCACTGCAGATATACTTTATTTGGGATTTCATGTTTGGTTTATGCTAATTTAGATCCATGTTGCTGCTGAATTGGGCAGTCTTGCCCCATCTTGTATGGGCACTAGTGTTTGTGCAGCTCCTAGTGATTTGGATCGGCCTGTGGTCGCTCTGAAAAAGAATACTTCTGAATTCGTTGTTCATTGATCCACTGCACTGCATGGCCAAAATCACTCCTGTCCACACGAAAGAGATGTGAAAGCACATGGTTGAGGGAAGGTCAGGACTGCATCTTTCTTGTGGCAGTTTAGTCTTAAATTTCTTAAAATCAGTAGTGAAACTAAGCTTGAACTGAAATGTTTACTGGCTTTTGCAGTCCTTTCTGTCCTGCTATGTTCCAGGGAACTCATGTTCAACAGGGAAACATTGGAACCTGACCTGTGAGGTGCATGGACTGGCAAATAGTGTACCTCATGCTCGCAGTGCAGCAGTTTCTCAATTTGAAATGTCCACAGACATATTTCTTAAATTGCATTGAATTTCAATAGGTTTATACACTGACTACCAGAACTGGCATGAAGCTATAAGCATCCCTGGTAGTTAAGAAATACTTGCTATAAATTAATGTGTTTGGGCTTTATGTTTGTTTGGTTTTTGTTGGTCCTTATTGGTTTGTGGGGTTTTTTTTTAGTTTGCAAAGTTGAACACTTAGAGTTAGGAAATTCCAGTTGCCTGCAGTGAAATGGAGTTGCATGAGTTCCAGGAGGAGCGGTTGGCCACTTGGGAGAGCAGAGTAATAGCTCTAGATTCTCAGTTCCCGTGTCTGGCTCCAATATGCTCTGCAGCAGCCAAGCATTGCGATTCCAAGAAGGCTGCTGTACTCTCCCACCATGGACCCAAGCATTTGCAAACTTGGCCAATCTTTTGTTCAAGGTTAGTAGTGTGCAGTCCAGTTGAGGGCAGTCTGTGAGAGGATGCAGCCATGAGATTTTTATTTATTTTTTATTTTTTAAAGTGTGATACTCCATACTTCACTGAGACTTCTAAAGGCTTATGCTCAGACAAATTTGGGCAATTTCCCATGGGATAGCACAAAGCAAGTCTTTGAGGATGCCCCCACCAGTAATCTATTTCATGGTCAGATGTGCAGAGGTCTTTAAAACAGCTATATTTTAAATGAGATGCACCTTTCTTTCTTCTTTTGGAAATACTTTGTCCAATGTAAATGACTAGTAACCATCCTCTAAGAGTAACCTGTCATTAAAATTTCTGTCATAGTGGTTATAGGTTGGCAATTTTTTTAATAACAATTGAAAGTGTGTCTTCTACATGGAAATATCAGGCAGCTCTGTTATCTAATGCTGCTGCTTCAATTTCCAAATGTCTATTTTTCTCTTCTGAGGTTTTGATAAGAAGAAACTGTAAACCCTTTCGCATCTGTCAAACCTTAACTGTGTAACTTTGTTACCAAAATTAACATGCCTTTAACAAATACTTATGTACCTTTGAAGGAAAATGAGGAAGCATTGGATGACATACTGGAAATCTTGGGTGCTCTGCTTTTTAGTAGCATAGTACTCAATTTTTGATCACTTAACAACTTCACCCTAAGAAACTTGTCACTATCATGAGCATTTTGTCCGGAGCCACAAATATTTATTTTTTTTCTTTTTTTTCCCCTTCCCTTACTGAAGAGCATGGAAGCACAGAAATACTTCCAATTTCTTTTTAAATGAATTAAAATGTGATGACTCTCAGAGATCTGAACAGTATAACAAACTGGAAATAAGATAAATCTGTACTAAATGTACTAAAGTTTACCATTGCCTATTTTCTAGTTATTAATTGGGCAAGACTATGTGAAATACACCACTATTTTTCTGAAGCATGATTGCTCTTGGCAGTTATAGAATCATATGATAGAATAGAAACATAGAATCATTTAGGTTGGAAAACCCCTTTAGATTGAGTCCAACAATAAACCTAACACTGACAAGTCCATCACTAAACCATTTCCCTAAGCACCACGTCTGCACATTTTTAAAATACCTCCAGGGATGGTGACTCAACCAATTCCCTGGGCAGCCTGTTCCAGTGCATGATAAACCTTCCAGTGAAGAAATTTTCCCGAACATACAGACTAAATCTCCTCTGGTGCAACTTGAGGCCATTTCCTCACATCTTATCACTTGTTACTTCAGAAAAGAGACTGACACCCATTTTCCTACGACCTCTTTTCAGGTAGTTATAGAAAACAACAAGGTTTCACCTTGTTCTTCTTTTTCCCAGCTTAAACAAATCCTCATTGCAAAGGAAAGCAGAAAAAAAATATTTTTTTTTAAATTAGATATTCATAATTTTATCTTGTGTGGTCTCACACATTCCATTTGAATGCATAATCTCAAAGAGTTTGCAAAGAAAACTTTCAGGTATTCCTTCTCATCTTTGTCATCCTTTGGGACAAATTTACAAAAATTATGTCTAAACTGTTATTAATTATTGTTCTTTTTTGGAAATAGTAGATTCCAGTTCTTTAAGCTGGGGTCTAAAGAATTCAAGCACTGATGTAGTTGAAATGCAAGCTACAGTAGTTATCTTTTCAACTAAGTTTTGCAAGCGTATAGGTCTCTATTGGGCACTCCTTACTCAGTTTCCCTCATTCTAGTTAGTTTCCTAGAGACAGAAGGAGGCTTTTAAAAAAGCCTTTTTGTGGTGCTTCTCAACTGTCATACTAAATCCAAAGTAGTGGCACAAGGGTGCCACCAGCTGGTTTAGTTAGATGTGTGTGTTAATGTTAAATTGTTAAAAAGAGTTTTGCAAGAAATGTGGCAAGATTTTTGTATGCACAAATCCTCAGTGTCTTGTCATTGTGTTTTCCTGTGTACTGAATGTATGTACATACCTTGTACATACCTTGAGTGAATGATGTCTTTCAACGTACAGATATGTTTTTCTAATTAATGTATTTAAGGCATTAGAACAATAAGATAAAATATCATAGAAGATTGACAGGTCATCTTTTTCTTACAATTTCCACACAGTTTTTATTCATGATTTGTAAATTGACAGTATAATGAAAATGTCTGGCACATTTCATACTGCATTGTACTGTTTTTAAGCCATGCATGTATGTATTCGGAGCCCTTACCTTAAAGTTAGAGGAATTGGATGCAGCTGTCTTAGTGATGAGATTCAATCTTTCTAAATTTGTCCCACTTAGTTCTGTACTAAGTGATAATCAGGTGTGTAACAAGAAAATGGATCAGTGTTCCATATGAATGTGATTGTCATGGTTTGCAAAAATGTGCAAGTAGAATTGAAGAAATGAGGCAATGTATATAGCATGTTACCTGTGAAGTGATAGCCTGCTACAGTTGCTAGATGGGCTGTATGACCCGCATCCTTCAGAACCTAGCTAGGCAGCTTTGTTTATCACCCCTTCTAAAATGATCCTGACTTCTTAAAATCCACCCATCAGTTACTGTCTGCAAAACATAATTCTAATATGCTCAGTATACTTATTTTAGAAATCATTTCAGGTTGGGTTTTTTGTTGAGTTCTTGTTTTTTTTGAAACTAGCTTTCATCTGAAGACCTCAGAACCTCAAGAATTAAAACGCCTACTGAGCTTTTCATAAAGGAACTGACTAGGGTAATAGGGGAGAAAATCTTGAGGTTATGGCCATGTGAAGGATTACTTGTCGTTCAGTATAGTGCAATCAATTATGTTCTGAAAACCTGAAAGGTATTTTCATTTTCCTACCTGTCCATCTGTTCTGTCATGTCTAGCAAATATGTTTTGTAGATGTAGGGTTGGGGATGGTTATAAAAATGTTTCAGCATTGAAAAAACTTCCCTGCATAAGCAGCTACTTTGTATTTAAGAGGAGTACTGTGTTATGAAAGGCAATATTCAACAGCTGGTCCATGAACTTTTGGTATTTAGGCCTGGACATAGTGGATGTTACATTCCTGTCTTCAAAGAAAGAATATAGGAAGTCTTTGAAGTCCAAAACGTAATTTGGAACAAGGCTATATTCCATGTTTTTATGAACATCAAGGCTAGCTGTCTTTGCTCAATCAAGCAGACATGAAAACTGTATAAAATTTTTTGCCCTAACATTATCTAGAACTTTTAAATGTTAATGTTAATTTTACTCAAATCTAGTTTTCTAATTTGTGATTATCCATACCAGCTAGAGCTCATTTTGGAGACACTAGCAGGCTTATTTATATGCTTTTTTTTTAGTCCTCTACCCCATTCTTTAATATTAAAATGGTTCTGTATTTTATACTTATGTGCACAGCTGTTTTCTCATCCCTTGAAAAAGGTATGCCTTTTACTTTTTAGAAAGTAAATGTTCTGATCAGCATATCTTGTCTAGTATTTTGAAGATTTTTCAATTATTTTGGATATGCATAGTTTCCAGTGTGAATTGGAATAATTGCTTCTGGGAGTTACACTAGAAAACAGTTCAAAACAGTCATCACTTCAATGCCTGTTTGTACTTCTTATATAAAATGGGTTAAAAACATAATTTTCTATTTTTTTAAATACTTTTCACTACTTTTTCTCTATCCAGGTCTTTTGAAGTAAATTGACTTTCTGAAACTTAGTTCAAAGTCTGCTCTACAATATGAGGAGGCACTACAATATAATTTAATAGTTTTTTATGTATTGTGTAAAAGTTGTCCCCTAAAGAAGTGATTTTGACATGAAAAGAAGTTGCAAGCATATTTGATACGTAATGGTAGGCTTCATATTTACTTTTTTTAGGGAAGGAAAAGTATCTTCTGAAGATTATAAAGAAAGAAACTTAGTGAGGTTCAGTCTCCAGCATGGCTAGTGTTATGGCCTATCCAGTGTTACTGTTGTGCAATCTTGTAACACAATTTTTTTATCAACAGATTCTTCATTTTAACAGCTTCTGTGGAAGCGCAGACCACATGATTCAATGGCATGACAAGGAGAAAAAATTCTTGATCCCTCTTAAGAATCCTCTTAAAGCTCTATCTCGTTTTCTTTCCTGGATACTCACCATGCTATCGTATTCAGAGTTCTGCCTGAGCAGTAGTGTTCTTATATTAACTGGGTATCCTACGTGGAGTCTGACTCTGTATTAATCATTTAAAATATTGAACTATAAGTGTTGGGTTTAAGATTTTTTTTTTTATTTACAGAGTGGTTTTATAGATCCCTTTAGTAGAAAACTTTAATGTCTGCTAATGCCTATTAAGTGAATTTTTTTTACGTAAAATGGAAATAACGTTGGGAAGCTTTTTCATTTGCATTGCATTTACCTTATTCATTTTATACAAAACCTTATGAAAAGGTATGGTTATAGCTGACGGTTATATTTTATTGAGAAATCTATACATAAAAAATACAGCTTTAAAAAACCTTCCAGCAGAAGAATTACTGCTAGCTTTGACGTATACATCTTGTATGTGTCTCTGAATCAATATTATACATTTTGAATAAGCTTCACTGAGTATTTTAGTGAATGCAGCAATTAAATAGTCTTTCAATCTAGCTTGTGTATAATTTCATGCTTAGTATAAAGAATTGCACATTTTTTGCCCTCTCTGAAACTTATGTAAAATTTTGATACCTTCGTGATGTTTCAAACTACTTTCCAAAGATCTTTTTAGTATTGTCACAAGGTTGTGTGACAATTTAAGATAAAATTGAAATCAAAATACCCATTATGAGAAATTATGGCCTTGTACTGTGAAAGCAGTCAGCTAACAGGATAGAAAAATGGCATTGGGAGAGTGCGGGAGACAGGACATCCTACTTTGTGTAATTGCAATCCTGTTTATATCCTGAACAAACCTAAAAGGGTGCACTGCAGGGGGGGGACACGGACGACTTCTTTGTTGCCAGGGCATGACTTCTCGTTGATGTAATAGGAGCGGGTGGAAGGAGAGCAGATGCTGTTCATGGTGAAAGGCTAGAAATGACTACCTAGGAGTTTTGGTTTTATTTTGCTAGATTTCATTAGTGTTGTTTTTAGTCTGGAAGAAAGAGGAGGCATAAAAGTACATTAATTTATTTGGAGAGATCAGGCATTTCTACTGTTAGAGCTTCAATATGTATTTGAACTCCAGAAGTAGAGAGGAAGACTGGGGTATTTAGATCCCCTGTGTGGTCAATTGTGATTGTAGTAATTAAGAAAAAATAACAAAATACTTATCTTTCCCTGAACAATGGAATATTCCTATAAGCGAGTAGTAAAGGGCAACATCTTTTCACCTCAAAACTTGATGTTTGAGCTGAAGTCTTTCTTTTGACATAGATTAAATGTTTTAAAACTGTGGATTGTGGAAAAATAATGAAACTTAATGTTTGTATTTCTCTAATGATTTGTGCAGATCAAAGCAGTAGGAAGGAGCCATGCACAAAAAGTGTCTGGCAAAGTGTTGCTCCCTTCCTGTTTCTAGACATATCTCTCCAGCTCAAATTGACATAGGTAGTTGTCATCCCACTGTTACTTCACATTTTTCTGGCCAATACCTGTTCCCACTAAATACCATCATTCTTGATTTCCAAAATAACTTTCATATTTTGCTGCAGGTCTGGAAAACCTGGAAAAGTATTAGCAAAGTCCCGAGTGGTTATTATTTTGTAAGAAATATATGCCATTCCCTTTTCCAGATAGAATAAAAGTTCCTTAATGGAGAAAAGTTCCACTGTACTTAATGCAAGATGGCAATATCCAAAGTGACCAATGACAGGAAGAAGGTTAAACGATCTGCCTTGAGCGTCTCTATAAGAGAAATATTCTCCAGTAAATAGTATTTCCATTAAGAAGAGATTCAGTATGTCCTCTTTATCCTGACACTATTTTTGACTGATAGTCTAAGGAGAGAAGGTGGCTAAACCCTAAGGAAGATGCTACAAATGTACACAACAAATGTTGTGTTCTTTCTATTGCAGTCGTCCATTCACCAAGAAAAAGTGATGCATGTTAATTGGAGTCCATGATATCTGACATGAGCTTCTTTAAAAGAATTTCCTTAAACTTGCCTTTGTATTTTTATGTATATTTTTGAGCTTTGGATTGAGCCAAACAATTTATTCCAGAATTCTGTAGTAATATATTGTAATGACACCATTCTAAAGTGACTTTGTGTGAAGCTAGAGCTTCTGTCTAGGAAAGGGTCCAATTCAGAGTAAAAAATGCACCTAGCAGAAATTACAAAAAGAGGATCAGTCTGCCTGCAAGATAATAACAGGATGAGTTTCAATAAGGCCAAGTGCTGGTCATAACAACCCCAGGCAGTGCTACAGGCTTGGGAAAGAGTGGCTGGAGACCTGCCTGATGGAAAAGGACCCTGGGAGTGTTGGTCGACTGTCAGCTTAACATGAGCCAGCAGTGTGCTCAGGTGGCCAAGAAGGCCAAGAGCATCCTGGCCTGTATCAGGAATAGTGTGGTGAGTAGGACCCAAGAGGTCATTGTACCCCTGTACTTAGCACTGGTGAGACCTTACCTCAAGTACTATGTTCAGTTTTGTGTCCCTTACCACAAAAAAGACACTGAGGTGCTGGAGCGGGTTCAGAGAAAAGCAACAAAGCTGGTGAGGGGTCTGGAGAATAAGTCTTATGAGGAGAGGCTGAGGGAGCTGGGGTTGTTTAGTCTGAGGAAAAGGAGGCTGAAGGGAGACATTATCATGCTTTCTAACTACCTGAAGTGGGGGGTGTAGAGAGGCAGGGGGAGATAGGACAAGGGGCAATGGCCTCAAGTTTTGCCGGGGGAGGTTTAGATTGGATATTAGGAAACATTTCTTCACGGAGAGGGTTGTCGGGCATTGGAATGGGCTGCCCAGGGAAGTGGTTGAGGCGCCATCCCTGGAGGTGTTCAAAAGACGGGTTGACGTAGTCCTCAGGGATAGGTTTAGTGATTTTTGTGAGGGTTAGGTTGATGGTTGGACTGGATGATCTTTAAGGTCCTTTCCAACCAACAATTCTATGATTTTATGATTCTAGAAGCAAAGCTGTATTGCTCACCAGCAATGTTAGTACCAACTCAGGCTTGCTCAGATTAAGTGAACTGTCTTTTAAATGATAGCCTTTCTTAAGTATCATTAGAGTTGCTGGAAATCCTGTGTATGTAGAAAAAACAGAACGTTCTTCAGTCCAAATGATATGATTACGCATGTCCAGAGGTCTAATCTGAGAATTCTGTATGATTGTAAACAATGCACAAGACCTTCTAATTATACCAGGTCCTGCATCACAAAGCTCTCATCAGGGTGTGCTTGAGGTGTGAAAAATTTGTCACTAGGCAGCACTGCTGTGCTTCTAAAACATATGATGTAGACATGGATGATAATTAATTTGCAGGCAGAAAAATCTTCATTCAATCTGTAGCATAACTTTTGTCTGCATTGGTGGCTGAGTACCAGGTGGAGCTTGGGCTGGAGCCTGGGGTTTTTACTTCATATGCTGTGGAGTCTTTTCTGAGCTGTAACCTTTAAAGCCTGCTAGAGATCCTTAATTACTCATCCCAGCATGTGGCAGCCACATCAAGTAAACTCTCCCTGCAGGAATTGTATTTACCAGACTGTTTGATATTGCCTTGCATGAAGTTGTAGACGTGGTCCCTTCATTTTTTTTCAGGAGGCTATACTTTATTGTGGCTTTGAAGAAGAGACGGGGATTCTGTGCTGCTAATTATTAAACAAGAATGAAGTAGGCTGCTCAGTTGTCATGCCTTCTATATAGCATTGGACCAGTCAACACAAATAAGGTTGAAACAGATATAGCCACGTGGGACAAAATTTGCAGTACAGTGGTGGTATGCAGGAGATAATGCTCTTGCTAAGTGCCACATTGTTAGCCTTGTTTCCTCAGCAGACTTGTGACTATGTGGTTCTGCAATTCCTGTGGGCTGATGTTTTTTTTGTTTCTCTGTAGCAGATGCTGGAGAAAATAACCACTCCGTTAACTGTCATTAACTGATTTTTTGCCATCTTTTAGTCTTTCTAAACTGGTTTTGCTTCCCCTTTTTAAACAGATTAAAATATATTTTCTGATAATTTCTCAATATGGTGATTTTTTCTAATTTCTTGGATTATTTTGGACTGTACAAGGGAAGAGAGACTCAAGTTCTTTTTAATGAAAAAAAGAAAAAGAAAAAAATAGTTGTAAGTCAGGTTTGGATTGTTATGATGGTAACATCTTTTTCCTTTAACTATGGAAGCAATAGCCAATGTAGAAAGCATGAAACCTGTTCCTTGTCTTCAGGATGACCAGTTTTTAGTGGCTTTATGTTTCTGTAGCATAAGTAAAATGTTCAGTTCTAGAAGACTGGAAGGAATTCGAAAGCATTGTAAGTTCATGTTTTCTTACTTTTATAGTTCTAAATGTCTTTAAAAATAAGTTATCTCTTGCAGAGGAGAACCCAGTAGCAGGTAAGTAAAACTTTTCTTAATTTTATTGTGTGACATTTTGTCCAGGGGCAGTTTAAAATAGTGTTCTCTGTTAACACAACTGCTTTTATACTAGTGTGTTAGGCTCATAGTACTTAGAATGTTCATGTTTTTATGGGACGGAAATAAAGTGGTGATATAGGGATTTTTCCCTTAAACTCTACTTTATCTTCTGTAATCAAGACACTATAAAATTACTATACTGACTTCTTTTGACTTATGTTCTTTCTCTTTCTTTCTGCACAAGCACTCCTATTTGGACAGGGAAACCTCCCTCCTTCTGAGAAACATTGCAGGAAAGCCTTCTCATTTGCTGACCAAGGTGATGCTTCCTCTTTCCACCTGTATGTGATTATTCCCATGTAGAAAGAATGCTTTTAGTGTGTGTGCTATGCTCCTTCCATTCCTGCCCTTCCCAGGAACTTCTGCATTTACTTACATGATTTTCCTGATTGTCAAAGGTGTTTTTAAATGCTGAATTTTATTGTTTGTTTCTGCAGATTCATAAAAGTTTAAAGTTCTTGGCAAATATTTAATAGCCATATCAGCAGGTAAAATGCCTTAGCTGAAAAGGAAATGTACTGAGTTACAAGTTCTTTTGTTCTGATTCCCATTCACTAGTTTAAAATAATAAAAAAGGCCAAAACTATGGAAAATATGTGGGAGTATTCAGTACAGTTAAAAGGCAGTAGTATCCTTAAAATAAATTTGCTTGCTGTATTAAAGATAATATGAAAATTAATTTTTTTAACATTTTCAATGCTGTCTTGATATAATGTGGGGAGAATGTCCTAGTAGGACAGTGGTATAATGAGCCAGGTATATACAAATCCTGATTGTAAATTCATTTCCTATATAGGAAAGAGGTCAGTAATGTACTAATAGAGCACAAATTGCCATTCAATTTGTTAAGAATTATATTTTTCTATACGTGTTTTCTTTTGAAACTAGAGTAGGAGGGATGGAGCAAGTTATACATCTCCTTGATGAAAAAGCAACCTGGGATGAAGACCGTATAGCTTCATGTTGTTAGAGAAAAATTTGAATATTCAGTAGTTGAGGTGTCAGTTATGTCTGATGCTAGTACCTGCTGCAGAACACTCCTTGGTTATTTTTATAAAGTAGACACTCTATCAGAGAAACCTTGGCAAGCCTGAAAGTGACAAAATGTACCTTGGCGACTTCAGAACAATGAGGATAATGTTTACTTGGCATATAAGTAGTCTGTATTTTCCCATAAAAAGTTAGAAATAGTTTTCTCAAATACCTCAACGTTCTTCTCAAAATGCTCAGCATGCATCTTGACAACAGATTTTCAGGGTGTCTTCATGAGGAGTATAAACAGACAAAACAAAGTAATTTCTGTTCTTGTGATTGCTTTGCTTGAAATTTAAGTCCATACCTCTTTCCCCCCTATCAGCCCCATGCCCTCCACACTCCCAACAAAGCAAACACCCACTAACCCAGCAACCCTTGCTTGATTGCAAATAGATTAACAATGACTGTGGCACAAACAGAAACCATAATTTTCTCTCTTTCATCTCCATGTGTTTTCATATTCTTTCTTCTGGTTATTTATATATGGGATGAGTGTTGGTTAGAATATGGAACTTCAATAAAAAATGCATAAAATATTAAGTCCATTGCATCATATGACCATGGACTACCTCATATGAGTGTTTCTAATAGACTCCTGAAGTTAAAGTTTGGATTTATAAATCTTAGCTAATTAGGCTTTGTAGCCCATTGAGTCAGGTGCTTTTGGTGAGCTTGCTGATGTTCTGAGGATAATATTCATTGTTATATGAGCTTAGGACTGTCTTAATACAACTGTGCCCTCTACTTCTGACTACTGAGCAGACAGTCTTCCTCTGAATACTTACTGATTCCCTATTGACCTCCTGTGGAGAGAAGTATCTCTAGGAAAATTATTAAATGGAAGTCAACTTTGCTGCTTAGATCTCTTCAGCTTGCTGTAACATTAGATAAGCCCCAGTATGAAAGAAGCAGTCCCAAGAAATGAGGCTTTTCCTTGGCATTGTAGTAAGATGTAAGATCAGTTAACTGTAGCTCTGTGTTCTTGTAGCTCTATGCTGGTGTCTCCGGTGTATCAAATATTTCTTATTGTCTTACTGTTTCTTGTATTCTTTCTCTTCTTTATTCTGTGTACCTTTAATACTGAGACTAGAGACACTTTGGGAGAATGATAATGCCATTTTTGTCCTCTGGTGATACAACTAATTGTAAAAATTCTAGTCATGGACTAGATGAATGTTGCATTACAACCATGCACAAGCATAATTCTGTTTGAGCGTGGGGCACATCTCAAAGCAGAAAATGGTCTATTCATTGTGGTTGTTGCTTCATTATTAAATGTGATTCTGCGTGTTATTGTTCACACAGCTTTTAAACTTTCTTTGCAAACAGAAAGAAGTGAAGGCATATCAATAAGTTAGTTGGAGGAATACTAAAAATAAAGCAATGTGTCTTTAATGTAAAATCTGAAAGCTTGTTTCCTTATAGGTTTGGAATTAAGTCATCAAATGAATACTGGAAATTAAATTTATGGTTGTGAAATATAGAGCACCTGCAAATAATTTTGAGAGAGTATTCAGGCCTCAAATATATTTGTGTTTTAGGACATGAAAATCAGAAATAGAAACGTATGATGCTGGATTTTGAAGTTATCATTTCTTCTGTTGTTCTGATGTATGTTAAGCTGAAGCTACATTCAGGAAGCCAGATAATGATGATTTAATGATATAATGCTTCAGATATGTATATCAGCATCTGGAGAAAGGAATCATGTTATGCCTTCTTTTCCCAAATATCTGGTACTTTATTCTTCTTTTCTTGTTGACCTGAAAGGCATATACTAGGAATGTTGATTGTCCTGGTTTGTGGACTTTGATTACTACACACTGTCATCCCTTCAGACCTTTAAATAAAAACAGTTGTGAAGTTGGCTTCATGCATCTTAAGTCAGTTCTGACTTGGATGTGCTCATTCTTGAATCTCTTTGAGATTTTTTTTTAATGCTGTTTAAAAATACAGCAATTGATTTCTAATCTGCAAAGGATGTAAGCACAGTCTAAAGCCTCCTACAGTTTTTGAGAAAGGTGTGATGGCTACAAAAAGGATGTAGGCGTTTAGTTGCAGGGTTTTGCGCAATGTTGAAAGTTAAGTTACAATATTTTTATTCAACAAGCTGCTTTGTACTAATCTATTGTGATTATTGTGGTGTTCTTGTGTAGTTTTTATGTCACCTTTGCCTTGGAATGAACTATAATAAGCTATTGTGGATACATATGTTCTCCAATCTGTGTTTCTGCCCTGTTCTGAGTATCAGTTGAGCTTTTTGTCCAGTCAGTCTTAATGCCTCGTCTGGTATGTTGTATTCTTCTTTTCGCCCTCAAACTTCCTAACGGTGGTTTTGAAGGCTTATTTTCCCTCCTGGTTTCAGCTTTTTTTTTTTTTTTTTTTTGGTGTTTTGGTTTGGGTTTTTTTCCTCTCCCCTTTCTTGTGCTCCCAGATGTAGTACCTTTTTTCCTATAATTATCTGCCTTAAGTAGCCCCAGTGAAGAGCCTGGTCTAGAGCTGTTACAAGACAGGTCCTATTTTGAGGCAAGCAGGAGAGTACTATATTGTAGATGGATGCTTCAAGGGATATAGAAATTCCTTGCAAATGCATTTTAGTGTTTTTTCTTCATCGCTACTAGCTTTGTCAAATTTAGTTTGGGTATTCTCTTAGGCGGTCAGCGGAATATATATCCCTGCTGAACAAGATTATATTCTGCCATATCTTGAAGCATACATTCAAGATGGTCTCCAACTAGACATCATTCCATTAACCAGTGGTGCACTCCAGAAATCAATAGTGGGTCCAGTACTTTTCAACATCTTCATTAATGATCTAGATGCCTGGACAAACGTTTATGCTAATTTCTGGCTCAGGCTTGAACTAAGTCCCCCCACCTCTGGCCCAACACCAAAAACTACTCCTCAGCACTGATCTCTTTGCTCCAGCTCTCTTTTGGCTACCCAATTCCAGTGCCACTTCAGTAAACCCTCTAAGGTGCTCTTTTTCACTCAGCCCTAACCATATAGACAAGCTGACCATCATAGACTACTGTGGATGTGTAGGCTGGATAAGAAGATAGTGAGGTAGACTGAAAACTGGATGAATGGCTGGGCCCAGAGGGTGGTGATCAATAGCACGAAGTCTAGTTGGAGGACAGTAACTAGTGATGCACCCCAGGGATCAATACTGGGTCCAGTCCTCTTTAATATCATCATTGCTGATCTGGATGATAGGGCAGAGTGTGCCCTCAGCATGTTCATTGATAACACCAAACTGAGGAATGGCTGTGATGCCATCCAGAGGAAGCTTGACAGGCTGGAGAAATGGACTGACCAGAACCTCGCAAAATTCAACAGAGGGAGTGTGAAGTTCCTCCCACCTGGGGAGGAACAACCAACCCCCTGCACCAATCCATGCTGGGGACCACCCAGTTGGAAAGCAGCTCAACAGAAAAAGGCCTGGGGTCCTGGTGGACACCAAGTTGACCACAAGGCAGCAATGTACCCTCGCAACAAAGAAGGCTAATGGTATCTTGGGCTGCAATGGGAGGAGTGTTATCAGTAAGTGAGTGGAGGTGATCCTTACCCTCTGGTCAGTACTGGTGAGGCCACACTTGGACTAGTGTGTCCAGTTCTAGGCTCTCCAGTGCCAGACGGGTTCGGAGCTACTCGAAAGAGTCCAGCAAAGGGACCACAAAGATGATGGAGGGACTGGAGCATCTCTCCTGTGAGGAGAGGCTGAAAGAGCTGTGACTGTTCAGCCTGGGAAAGATGTGGCTCAGGAGGATCTCATCAATGTGTACAAATATCTGAAGGGAGGGTATAAAGAAGACAAGATGGGGCCAGGCTCTTTTCAGTGGTACCCAGTGACAGGACCAGAGTCAATGTGCACAAATTGAAGCATGGGACGTTCTGTCTGAACATCAGGGAACACTTTTTACAGTGAGGGTGACTGAATACTGCCACAGGTTGCCCAGAAAGATTGTAGAGTCTCCATGGACATGGAGACTGACATGGTCCTGGACACCTGGCTCTAAGTGGCTCCACTTGAGCAGGGGAGCTGGACAAGATGACCTCAACCATTCTGTGAAAACTGGGAAAAACAGGTTTCCCAGAGATGAGGACATCCACGTTTATTTTGATATATATCACTTTAGTTTTGCTTTTCCTCATCCTTTGAGGTACCTGAAATACATGAGGCACGGACTCTGCTAGTGGTGAAACGAAGACGTTTATTGTTTCACTTTTCCAGCATATAGAGTTGCTGTCTTTTGGTCACCTTGTGTGCTCTTTACACAGATAGGTTACAAGAAGATGTCCATACGCCGTTGTGAGCAGTACAATTGGCTACATTTAAATGTTTATCCTGCCTAGATAACAAAACATTACTATTTCGGTACATTGCTGTCTGTTTCACACCACACACACATCAACATACAAGGACATTGTTTTACTGATCTCAAGGCCTCCTTCCCATCAATACAAGAACATCTGCCGAGCTCTCGCTCAGCAGCATGTCTCCAGCTTTCTGTTCCCACATCCCCTCTTCTTCAGCTTCAGATTGAGATAGACACTAGCATTGCAGTTTTCTTCCCAACCAGTTGGTTTAATGATATTTAATTTTAATGATATTACAGGCAAATAAAATTGTGATCTTGTTGAAGTTGCACAGTGGTTCTCTCTAATAAGAAATAATGCTTGCACACTTGTGAAAATTTCTTTGCATCACACTTCTAGTATTAACACTTTGCAAAGTACTATATGTTGTTGTAGTATGGTTCATGATCACTGGGAGAGGTGTGAAAAGCTGTTGTTGTTCAACCCCAGCCTTCAGCTTGGACCACACAGCCACTTGCTCGGTGTTCCCTGTAGGGAAAGCAGAAGAGAGGGAAAAAGGAGGGGAGGAAAAAACCTCATGGGTTGAGATGAAGACAGTTTAATAGAACAATAACAGAAGAGAAACAATGCAAGTTGCTCTCATCACCTGTAATGAGCCCCTCCCAGACCAAGAATTGTGAGCTAACACAACTCTGTGATGGGTTCCCCAGCTTTCCTGAGCAGTGATCACAGACTCCTGCCTCTGCCAGCCAATCCCCATTTATATACCAAGTGTGGTGTCTGTGGTGTGGAATATTGCTTTGGCCTGTCTATGTTTGCTCCCAGCTTCTTTGGGAAGCTGAAAAAGCCCTTGATTAAAGTAAACAATACATGTTATCAACATTCTTTTAATACTAAATCCAAAACATGGCAGTTACTAGGAAGAAAATTATCTCTATTCCAGCTGAAACCAGGACAGTTATCAACATTCTTATACTAAGTTCAAAACACAGCATCTAGTGGAAAAAAAATATTAACCCTGTCACATCTGTAAGCAGGACAAAAGCTTAACTACAGGTTAATTTTGATCAAGCACAAGGGCTGTTCTGGAGAGATTCATAGATGCCATTATGCATTTAAGTTCATAAGCAACTGCTGCCTTTCTTGGCCTTCCTTCTTTACCCTAATAGTCTGTAGGGCAAAAAGATTCCTTCTCTCTGAACTTGTGACAAGGAATGGCATGACTGTCAGATGCATTTAAAATGTAACTGCAGCTTTACAGTTTTCTATTTAGAAGACATCTTCTGTGTTAGAGATAGACTTCTAATACCATAAAGTTTGTGGATGGTGCACAGAAGTAGGACAAAGGAAAAATATGACACTGCCCTGGTGTTATGTCATTGTAATATTTAAAAACTTTTCTGGTGAATAATTCTCAGACACAGCACCCAAAACTATATTACTGCTTTACATGCATTTCCATATTTTTCAACATAATACAATATGATGATGAAGTCAGAAATGAGCCAGAAGTATAGAAAACTATATAAAGTTGGGAAGGAAGAAATGTGGGATTTATATACATTAAAGAGGATAGACCCCTCACCAGGTCATGACTGCTGTATACTCATATTTAGTGAGCTCTGAAGGAGAGTAATGTCGTGTTTACCTTTCTGCTTTACTCATATGTAGATTATTTAGGGTTATTTTGAGAAGTGCAATAAAGCTTATGTTTTGAGAATGGTCATGAACTGCTACTGTAAACACAAGTTTACTGTTACAAAAGGGGCTGTGCCACCATTGCCACACATTGTTTTTTAGGGTAAGAGTGTTCTGCCCCTCCTCATGAGTTTATCAATAAATACAGAAGAACTGCTGTTAATATTCACTCATTCAGCTTGCCCCTTCCAGTGCTGATAACACTTGTTCTAGTGTTTTGGTTTTTTTTTTTAATAATAAATGAAAAACAACCAACAGAAAACACTTCATTAATGTTCTCATTGATGATACATCAGACTAGTAAAGCTGTCTTGAAGTTTTGGGGAATCAGGTACAAATTGAGATGTTGATATGGTGTTCTCAGGCAACAGGAACCTCTGTTTCAATAAAAACTCTGCCGGAAGTTGACTCTGCAAAAGAGGTGATTACAATCCTGCCTCAGGTAGAAAGTCAGTTAGGAAAAAAAAAAAAAGAGGTTACCTGCTTCTAGTCATTCCACAGTCAATGCTACTTTTCTATATAGTTATCATCTTATCTGCATTCAAACAAAGACTTCAGAGAAAAATTATTAAACATAAAAGAAATTTCTTCTTCTATGCATCACGTCATCTATATATCTACACTGCTAACTTAAGTGAGACGTTGACTTCATTAATTATCTCTTGTCATTTAATTACTAACTTTCCTAAATACTGTAACCTTTCTTAAGTTATTTTCCCACCATTTTTTCATTCTGCCTGTGATCTCTGCAAAAGGGATCAGTTAATGACGCTTTAAAAACGCACAATGAAACAAAAAATAAACCCCAATCTAGAAATGTGAGACAAAGTCATTTGAGCAAGGTCGGCTCTGCCATAGCACGTATCTTGCATAATGTTAAAATCTGGCTGGAATATCTTTAACCTCACATTTAACTGGAAACTGGAGCGGGACCCTATGATCATCGTTACATTAAGGAAATCTTAACTTTAGGTTTTTGGGATTATTCTTTCCAGAGTTCCAGCTTAGGCTAAAATTATTGAAAAACTGATTTCTGATATAAAAATGCAAAGAAAAAGTCATTAATTTAAGACCAGTGCATTGCAGAGTTGTACTTGTTCAATTTAGTTTACAATATGTTTGGATATTTTGGATGAACAAGTCCTTAGCATAAGTATGTTGCCAGGCATTCTTTAAGTCAGGTGTGATATTTTCCACAACTAAAAGTAACCTTAGCTCAAAGCTTTGAAATACAAGCACAGCAATGTTCCTGAAATTGTCCCATTAAAGTGAAGTTTTTATGTTGTGATTTTATAGTAACGTGTACTGCTATTAAAGAGAATATTCTTTTCCTGTCAGAGGTGAAAATGACAGTAATATGTTCGGTGTTTTTATGCAGTGGGTATACAAATGTACCTCCTTTATGCTTTTGCATAGTGTGTATGTGACCATAAAGGCAGTGTTATCAAGGTGTGGATTCTGCTGAATCTTTGTGCTGTGTTAATTTTCAACCAGATCAACTCCCTGACTGATTGTGTGGCCACAGCAGCACTATGACTGCTACAGCTGAGGAGTAATGCTGTGCACGGGACTCAGGTGTATCAAGGGTTTATGCTGGATATGCCACTTCTGAAACCATGACCTAGTCAGCAGTCCTGCCCTTTGTGTGCATGTTTATGACCCTTCTGCCACCTAACTTGCATCACTGTTACCAGAAGGATTTGCTAGCAATGGGGAAATAGGTATTAAAATACCTCAGTTAAATACGATCGGACTGTATGTCCTGGCCTTATTAGTTTGAAGTTGAATAGTTTACAGGTGCAGTCGAGTATTTTTGCTACCTGTCAACTTTCACCACGTGCAATGAAAAATGTTGTTAGCTTAGTAAGAGCTGATGACATATGCTTCCTCCCACTGGAGAGTTGTCTTGGTTCCATGTGTAGGGGAGGAGGGAGCCTGTGTTTGTGTCTGGGTGTAGTTTTGGGGTGGGTTTGATGGGGGGAGGGGATGTGTATGTCCATTAGAAGAGGAACAGAATAAATTGTTGTAAGTTTTCACAATTCTGTAGTTACTTGATTATTTTACTAAGTAATCAAAATAGTTATTCCTGCTCTGGTGAAACATTGTCACATCAGCAATGATGCAACAGTGGCCTAAACACTTAACTATAAAGCAAAAATTGAATAAATTAAAATCCTGGACTACTATGTGCTTTCAGAAATTTCTAATTTTTGCTTTCTTTTTCTCTTTGGGTTTTCAGTAAGTAGATTCAGATTTCTTTTATAGTTTGTTGCTGGTTGAAACCAGTTCTTTTTTTTATAATTGTAATTCTGGTGTTTTGTTTCAATTCAAACCAACTTTGTTAAACTTTACTAAAGTATAAGAAATCCTGATCTCTGGACCCACATTAAAATCAAGTAAGGAATGAAAAGCAATTGGTAGTTGTTAAAACAGTAAATCCTCAAACTCTTTTTTAAGCTTTTTTTTGTTTGTTCGTTTTATAGAGTATTTATACTTTATATATTATAAACTTGAATTATAAACTTGAATTATAAACTTGATTATAAACTTGAAGATCAACAAAGATAGTTTAGCTGTGTTAGTGCAGCTCTATGAGACACCTCCAGGTGATTCCTTGTTGCTTGCTCTCTTGCTGTACGTGCCTGTGTGCTGTGGCCATAACATGCTCCTTCTCAGATTTGCTATAAAATAGTTGCATTGCACAGGTGTACAGTGAAGTGGGGTAGAAAATTGTGGTGCTTGACTTTAGTGAAGGGAGAAAACATATATGCTGTCAACCTTTGTACAGCAATAAAGGCTTATGGTTGGGTTAATGAGCAGCTTTTTTAAACCATAAATTACGGTTTCTCCAAACGTGTGATAAAATAAGAAGTCTTTTGCTCTTGCTGATTTCATAATGCACAGGTGCATAGCATCCCTTTTAGAAACTTTGAAGTATTTAAAACCTTGGGTTTTAGTAATAATTTATTTCTACAGGTGGAAAAGGTTAATGTTAAAGAAGAATATTTTAGAATTGTAGGTGTATTTTACATTTAAATTAATCTAGGTATTATGGCACAGTTATTTGTTTTTAATAGAATGATAATCTGATTATGACCCGCATCTTTATGGTGAATGTAAAGCCGTAGTTCCCTGTAGACTAATAAAAACCTATGTTCCTAGGTAATTGAGTTCACAGATGCAATGTGAGCTTGAAACACTATCTGCTTATGTCAATTTACTGGTTCATTTTATTGAAAGGGATTATGTTTCTCACAAGGCAGCCTAGTGTCCTGTCTATCTGATGTTTTCTTTCTGGGGCATATTATGGTCACAGGTATGAGGGAGCAAAATAATAGCAACTTTAGCAGTTGATAGGAATATTAATAATTCACTGAGAAGTGGAAAACTTAAACTCTGTGGGTTTCAAGATAGCTGAATCTTGACTTTTACAAGAAAAGCAACCATCTAAATACATGGTAAAGAAACCAGGAATTACCAACATATAAGAAAGCAATGCAGAACTAAACGTCTGTGGCATGCTGAGTAATGTTGTGATGGGCTGTGCTACTTCTGATCTGAGAAAAATCTTACTTTTTCTTTTCTAATGAGATTTAATATTTTGGAGGGGATTTGTTTATTTATTTAATATGTTTGTTTATTGTTTTAGAGGCTTTAAAATAATTACGGTGCTTTTAGATATTAGCTGCATCCACAATTTACGATTTCTAAAATCTGAAACCTATAGGTGGCATCTTAAAAAGAGCGCTTGTTTGTTCAGCTGTGTATTTCAAATCCACTTTCAAAAGAAATATCAATAATATCCAGAAATTAAAAACCCCAAACCCAATACTGCTAGTCTTGCAATATACAGATTTCTTTAGCATCAGCAGATAAAATAGATTTAAGTTATCTGAATTTTTAATGCATTTCCAGTTGTAACAAAAAATGGATAGATTTAGTAAAGATAAAGGAAGCATTCAGACTACTTACTGCAGTCAGATTTAATAGTTAAAAGTCATCCAGACCAATGCACACAGTGTGGAATCCTATTTATCATATTTGTTTTCAGTACTTTCTGTGTGCTGTTTAATTCTGATAGTTCTCAGTGTGCTATTTATGGTTTATGTTGATCAAACAGAAATTTATTGGGTGTACTCAATTGTACATTCTTGTTAAATATGTATTGTCCAAGCCTATTACTGTAAATACATGATATGCTAAAACTATTTAGTGGTAATACACAAGACTACTTTCAATATGGAAGAATAGAGAAATGTCAAATGTGTCTATACAAAATATATAGCTCCAGTATATTCTTTTGGAAATAATTGTATTTCTAAATGCTAGATGTATGTGGTAATACTTTTTGTCTTAAAAAATAATAGTCTTCATCATCACTAAGAAATAGTTGAGGATTTATAGGTGGTTAAATCAGCATTTCGATTCACGTTTTAAAGCATAGTAGCATCAAAATGATATTCTCTAAGACCTGACTGAAGTTTGCATTAACTGAAATTCTTTGTGTTGTGTCCCCCTAGGAAGAACAGGCTGCTAAACTCAAAGCTGAGAAGATCAGGGTTGCATTAGAGAAGATTAAAGAGGCACAAGTGAAAAAGGTAAATTATTCATACTGTTTTGTAAGATCTTTCTTTTAATCATATTCATCTGGAAAATGCAGGCAGAATTCTTTTTATGTTGTTTATTACCCTTAAGTTGCCTGAAATAAAATAGGAACGTTCTAGTGTTCTGATCTTGAGTGAAATTGTACTTTCGCATCTAGACTGGGTCTAATCAAGAAAATCCTAGTACGTGGAATAACATTATGTTTTTCTTAAGGAATAGCTTATTTTGCAGCAAGTGCTGCAAAAGACTGACAACTTCTATTCAGAGCTGAAATGAAGGTCGTCCATACTCCTGAGATTGTCTTTAAGTCACACATTTAAATTAAATTTAAAATTTGAGTCTATTTTCTTTACAGAGCTCTTCCCATTATGCATAGCAAGATTTTCCAGTGGTAAATGGAATAAAAGCATTCTAAGCTATAGTTAAGGGTTACCAAGTAGAGAAAGTTTGCTGACATCACTTGATGCACTATCAAAGATTACAAAGCTTTCCCTTGAAATTTACCATTCTTATTTTACATTTGGAGTTTTTCAGTAGCTTAAAATGCCCTTTATGTTTAGTGTCTGTATGTCAAAAGCTAAAAAAGTGTTCTGACTGGAAGATGGGAATTAGTAAGACAATCAGTGTATTACAACTGGTATGTTTTAACTTTTCCAGCTGAGGTGTAAGAAAGGAAGCATAGTGATTGACAAGAATAATCTATTATCTTGTGCTTGCTTGAAAAAATGGCTGCATTTTTCTTGCCGACAGTCACCTCTTTAAAGTGCCTATGAAAAGCCATTGTGTTTAAACAGCAGATTTCTTTTGCACTGGTGTTTCATACTGCCCAGAAAGAGAATATTTAGTATAGGTATATTTTTACATAATCAGCATTTTTGGAAAATATGGAGGAAGTGGGCATAAAGCTTGAATTGCAAATTTGGAAAATTCTGATTCTGTACAAGGTTGTGCAGAACTCTGTATGTGTGTTTGTTTCACCTAGTTATGTGAAATTGTCACAAAGACGCTTTCTTAATCCAAACAGGAAACTTTGGCAGGAGGGATTTTTTCCCTCCTTAACACATAATGAAAGCACATTATCATTGTACTGGGAAGACCTTTATATTTGCTCTCTTATAATGAAGGAGTATAGTATTTTGTTAAGTGTCTGTGATACAAATATCTAAGTACCATTTATGGCTTTTTACATTTTGGGGGAGGGATTTGATTGAACTTAGTATTTTATTCTATTTTAACAAAATCTTAGAGAAAGAAGCACCATATTAAAAATATGTATTTATTTGAAAAGTGGGAAATTAATCCTTCTTATTTTTCCGATTTTCTGCTCAATAGTTGGTGATCAGAGTCCACATGTCTGATGACAGCTCAAAAACAATGATGGTGGATGAGAGACAGACAGTGAGACAAGTATTAGACAATCTGATGGACAAATCTCATTGCGGTTACAGTTTAGATTGGTCATTGGTGGAAACCATTTCTGAATTGCAAATGGGTAAGTAATAATTACAAACATTTATAATTCTTACCTGTTTATGTAATACTTGTCTATATTCTTGTCTTCATAATATTAATCATCCCATTCATTCATATAGTAAACATTCATTCATGTAATAAAGCTCATGAATGATGTAGTTTCAGAATGATCTGAGAATCTTTCATACTAAAAGCATGTCTAAATTCTGAGATGTGATGTAGTAATTTTACTAATGTCTAGTCACTGAGACTGATGATTTTGATGTATTCCTCACAGAAGAAAGAGGGAAGGGATAAAAAACTTACCATGCATCTTCCTCTTTGTAAATAGTATTTTGTTCTGATCCTAATAGCTCTTATTACAAAGAGCTGTCTATGTTTTTTTCTGTTAAATATTTTAATGCAATTGGCAAGAGCGACACAAAAAAGCTCTTTTGTGCTGCATCGCACATACCACAATGTATCAAACGATACAGCATCTCAGTAGAAAAGGGGGAAAGCGATAGAAAACCAATGCTATTAATCCCTATTATCAGAGAAGAATTAAATCAAAGAGTTGTTAAGCTTCTTACCTGTTGACTAAAGAGAACCCAGAACTGATTTCAAATTAAAATTCGAATCAATATTTCCTCTTTCTTTTGTTGAAACCTTTTCAATTTCAGGCGATGTAGCATGTAGTTAACTTTGCTAATTGTTAGACGAAAATGCTGTCGTAAAGTAACAAAATATCCTTTGACTATTCTACCTTCCACATGAAAAATAACATCTTTCTAGGCTCAAATCCTTAAAATTTTAATAAATGAAAACTTGCATTGAAACTAGAAAGAATTTCATAAATTCTATGTAAATCCAAATTAGGTATGTAAAAATTAAAGGTGTAATATTTTACCAATGAGAATAATATGAATAACCTTATTAGTTCTGCAATAGTTTTATGTTTCTGTCCAGCAGGATCCTGGACTCAAAGCTCAATCAGGGGTCTTTCCCATCCTGGATTTGCTTTCATAAGACACTTCCATTCACTGTGCAGCCTGGAAAAAATAAAGGAAAACTTAATGGAAAAAAATATTTTCAAGTAATATTGGTAACAAAGAGCTAGTCTGCAGCCAGAAAGATAAACTGATATTTATCCAAATTTACAGTGTGTCTGAATTAAGATTATTTTCGAATGAAACCAGAGTTAACAAATCTCTCTTGTTAGATGTTTTGCAAGTATATACATACCCTACTGCATGGGCTCAGTGGCATACTGGGAATGACAGAATTTAACTGTTGGTACACCTAAGAGAGAAGCAAGAGATTAGAATTCAGTTTCCTCTTTCAATTTTCAGTTTTTCTGTTCTTGCTCCTTGGTAGAGCAACTTCAGTTTTTCATAGATTGTATATACATGTGGTTTTTTAAAAGACAATCCAAAATGCAACCACTTTGATTCATTTGTTTTATGCTGGAACTTGAAAAACCAGATGGAAAAATGGTTACAACAAAGCCCTCACCCTATGTACAATTGTGTATTGTATTGTGTTATTTTGCCGGTGGCTCATCTTTTAAAACATTTTTCCTGGCAATGCCTATGCAAGAGGAAGAAACTCCTTTTTTATAATATTTTCTTTTAGCAAGACACAGAAGACCTACATACTTTCACAGTGTATTTCACCATGCTGTCTTGTCCGTTGATTGCTCGTTAATTGCACAGTTCAATAAAATGCAATGAAAGCTTTAAGCTAATAAAATGCAGAGAAAGACATGAGGCCTGTGGAGTTCTGGTTGTCTTTGCAGTTTATGTGGTCTTTTTCAAATGTGTGTGGTTAAACTAGTGAGGAGTCTGATTTAGGTACATGTAATTGATGTTGACATGTCATCTGTCATCTCGGTCTTCATTAGTGATAGCTCCTAGGTCTGGATGTGATCAGTGCCATATAACCTCTGTAAAAATGTGGCGTAATTGACTTTGTGGAAAAAAACATGTTCTGCTTTCAGATGCAATTGAAAGGTCAAGCATGTCCCAAAGGATTCTGAAAGAAATAATTGACTGCAATGCCACTGTGTGGGAAGAGGGAACAAATTGCAGAATGCACAGTTCTACTTCAGTGTCTTTGAAAGGAGGAGAAAGTTGGTCTAGTGGTTTCCCAAAGATACCTTCTTCTTTATTTATTTTAGAATGAGGGGTTTCAGATTTCTTTTCCCATTTCAGTAATTATTTTTTCTTCTTCTCTTTTTACTTCCTCTCTACTGTTTTGCCTTTTTTTCAGTATCTTGTACTAGTGCTAACTGTTTCAACAGAGTCAAAGCTCAGAGTTTTCAGAAGTCATTGTTGATACATCATTTATTGAGCAAGACAGATTGTAAGAAACAGTGTCAGTTTTCAGATTTCTTCTACCGTACCCCAGCTGACCACGGCTATTCTGCGTTTTGGAGGCGTTTTGTTTTCCCTCTGATCATTGTGTTACTTTTTGTAATAGTTTATGAGTGAAATAGTGATTAGGGATGTAGAAACAAATTTTCTGCTGAAAAGCTGTCTAATAAATTCCTCCAGGGATTGCGTGGACCAGAGTACATATAAATGTGGTAAGGTGCTTATTTGTACTTGTTAACATTTGAAATGTTGTCGTTTGAGTCTGCTGTGCTCATGTGTGATGGTAGGCTTTGTCAGGTAAAAAAGGAAAAACACTTCATCTATTGATGGAACTATAAGCCTGAAGAGATGAAAGTGAGTGTTGAGTGAGCGTTTAAACTGGGCATGTCTGAAAGTTGACTAGTTCTTTTAGTTTCTTAGTGTAAATTTTCCTATTTTAGTAGCCTTGAACTCTCTTTTCTTTCCATATATGCCTTGTCTCCCAGATGTGACTACAGAATAATTTCTATCCCAAAATGTGAGATTTCAAATGGATTTGCTCTCTTGTTATTGCTGCAGAAAGGATCTTTGAAGATCATGAAAATTTAGTTGAAAATCTTCTGAATTGGACAAGAGATAGTCAAAACAAACTAATGTTTGTGGAACGTATAGAGAAATACGCACTTTTCAAGAATCCCCAGGTAAGCCTGAAATTAATGTTGAATTCATGCATGCCTGATTGCAGTTTCTTACTTCTTTTGGTAACATTCATTTCCATACTTTTATTTTCGTACTTCTGTATATATGAAAATACCAGGCAACTTTACACTGCATCACAAAATCAAGTCCCTAGCAGAAAACCATGAGCTGAAGCCATCTGCTAATTTGTTTGTGGGTAACTTTAATGGAGATGAAGGCAAGCCATTTCATGGAATTTACACCAATACTTAATGCTGTTCAAAGGTGTAAATATGCAAGAAAGGCATATTTGCAAAGATGTAAATATGCAAGAAAGACAGATACTGCTAATAGTAATGCCTCTCCACTGTTACTGGCAAGGGGAAGAGAAAATCAAAGAGAATAGCTACTCCATGATCTCTTCACCCAGTTAGGAAAACAAAAGCCCCTCTTCCCTCTCAAATGGCCTCAAAAGCCTCCCTTCTCTCAAATGATAGCTACAGATTGGATATCCGGCATCAGTTCAGTCATGGAAGGGAGTGGAGGAAAAGAAACGCAACAGCAGAAGGTGGCTCTTTGAAGAATTCAAAGTGAAAAGACCTGGAAAGAATATCACTTGATCTCTCTTTTAACTCTTACCTAATGTATTGTTTTGGGGGTCATAGATTATTTTTATGTCTGCATGGCATCTATGTGGTAATGTCTTAGATTTAAACTGCCAGTTTTGCACATGCATCCTGTGGGACGTCATCGGTGTACTTGATTTTTACTTTTTTTTAAGCAAGAATTGAAAAACTCTTATTCAAGTGCTTTGTGATGAAGGAGAAAAATTCTAAATTCTTTTTAAAAAGCGTGTTGTTGATACATTTACTGTCAGTATATGTGGTAAGCGTTGTCAACAAGAATGAGGTAGAGGCATAAAACCAATATTTCTTCTTGGTTTCAAATATTGAACTGTCTAAAGTTTGTGAATATTGGTTGGTT
Source organism: Scolopax mira (assembly GCA_004320125.1). Lineage (NCBI taxonomy): Eukaryota > Metazoa > Chordata > Aves > Charadriiformes > Scolopacidae > Scolopax > Scolopax mira. The sequence goes on along the minus strand of BJBW01000723.1, from coordinate 188,688 downwards.
TTTTCCAGTATAAGAGCTAGGGGTTAGAAAGCAGAAGATTGTCATTGTTACAGTCCCTTGCAACCTGAAAAAGAGTACAGAATTTCTTACTATACAGTACCTATGCATAATTACGTTCCTTTTAAGATGACAAGGAGTCGTTAGTAACTCTAATAAATAGGGGGGCCTATAGGAGGGATAGAAAGGGACTCTTTCTATATAGGAGGGATAGAAAGGGACTCTTTCAGGGAGTGTAGCGGTACGATGAAGGGTAATGGTTTTAAACTAAAAGATGTGAGATTTAGGTTAGATATTAGGAAGAAATTCTTTACTATGAAGGTGGTGAGACACTGGAAGAAATTGCCCAGAGAAGTTGTAGATGCCCCATCCCTGGAGGTGTTCAAGGCCAGGCTGGATGGAGCTTTGAACAGCCTGGTCTTGTGGGAAGTGTCCCTGCCCATGGCAGGGGGGTTGGAAAAAGGTAATCTTTAAGGTCCCTTCCAACCCAAACCATTCTATGATTTGGCTTGATTTCAGAATGCCTGTAGAAATATCAAGCTTTGTCTTGTTACAGAACTATCTTCTGGGGAAGAAAGAAACCTCTGAGATGGCAGACAGAAATAAAGAGGTGCTGCTAGAGGTAAGACTGCCAAAACAAAAAGGTCATAGTGGTCATTGCAGAGTTGGAAGCTGAACTCTAAAAGAGTGTGATGGTTGGAATTGATGCATGGAGCTAAATGTAATTCTGGAACAACTATGAATGGACTGTGTTGCATTGGAGATAAATGGCTACTTTGATGTTAGGCTGTTTCAGATACTATCAGTTAATAAAATTTTGTCTTTATTTTCTTTAATAACAAAAAAGCCATACGCAGCGATAATCAAAATTAAGTTACCTGTAACTGTGGCTAAAATCAGTTGAAATTTGCAGAACTGTCACCTGCTTTTTTCACCTGTGGTGGTAGAGATTTTTTTTTAGCTAGTACTTTCCAAATAGTTGCTCTCTATAAAATCCTGTACTGTGTTCGTTCAGTGAATGGTCTGTGTTAATATATATAGATATTATATTAATATATAGATATAATATAATATATTTAAATTTTGTTAGTAAGCAAAGTGGTTAAACGTTTCAATTACACTTTAAAATAAGCAATCAAATATTAAATTTAAAAACTGACTGACAGAAAAGGAAGTTAATTAGTGTCAAACCCATTATATAGTTTACAGAAGTAAGGACAACAAAAGAAATGTGTGGAGCATATAAAGCAAACAGTAAACATACCCTCATAAGCTGAAAGATGAATGGTTTTGTGACATTTTTGTAGAGACATAATGATGCTGAAATATCTTAGCTTTCCCTTGATTTCCAGAATAATGACTATGATTTCAATAGTTACACAAAAGTAAGTGTTTTGAGTATTTAATTTTGGATTACACTTAATACAATTTAACTTATAAATAGCATATAGCTCTTAGTATGTTATTAATATGGATTTTAGTAAGTGGTCATGTGAATACTTCTGATCAAAAAAGATGCTTGAAGCCATGACATGCAGAGGGTTGTAATTCTATCTAATTCTCTCTGTCTTCTAGGATTACTCATAAATCTCTCTGTTACATATTAATCTGGACTGTATTTGAAGCATTTGCTTTCCTCTGTTAGCTCTTTATAAATAGAACCTTAACAGAAGTTGTAGTGTTGGCAGTTAGTAGCAACAAAGTACCCATGGAATGAATTACAGATGTATCTGGTAGATATGTAATGAGGTTTTGTGTATAGATTTATGAGGCTATATTTATAAAGGTGACCGTGTGACTGTAAAGCCATTGAGGGACCTATTATTGATAATCATTGGATAGAAAATTTTTACAGTAGCTGCTAATATTTTTGTTGCGATCCTTGCACTGAGAAACCACTAAAATCCCCTGTTGTGTTTTAATTACCTTACAGCTTCTAGAATTAATCTCTAATTCATATTACTGCATGAAAAAAGAGCTGTCCCTGTTACGTGTGCATTCCTTAGATAAAGAACTGGAGAATTTCAGTCATTAAGAACAAACCACTGCATGCTGGATGTTCTGTCTCTTTCGCTCTTCCCAAACCACTGTGTTTATTGACAGGAATGTTTCTGTGGAAGTTCTGTCACTGTGCCAGAGATTGAGGGAGTTTTGTGGCTGAAAGAGGATGGTAAGAAGTCTTGGAAGAAACGTTACTTTCTTCTTCGAGCTTCTGGAATCTACTATGTCCCTAAAGGGAAGGCAAAGGTATGCGGTTGTAAAGCCATTTCCCTTAGTTGTTTATCCTTAAATTTTGGTTTAGCTGTGCCTTGCCTAGTGCAAGATCCCTTAATTTCTGCACTTTTAAGTGCAGCTTTATCATGGAAATTTTGTGTAGATAACTGTGATAACACTTGATGTGAAGGGTGGAAGGACAAATTTAAAAATACAAGACAAAGGTCTGCTTTTTGAGTGAGCTTGGAATTAGGTGTTCAGAAGCACTTGAGGAAAAATGGTTGGTGGAGTTAAGAGGCTGTCTTTTCTCAAGCAGAATTCAAATGAAAGACCAAATGAAGCTCCTATATCAGACCAGCTCCACAATCAGTTTGCATAATTTTATTGATTTCATTCGTTCATATAAATGGGATTCTTTCTGGAGTATCATTTGTGCTATGTTTTTTGAAACTGGTAAATATAACACCATTTCTTCAATGTCACTTACTGCTGTTCTGTGTGTTATCAATAATGAAAAGTAAATAGAAAGCTGGTACAAATGCACTATAGCTTCAAGGCTGAACTACTGAGAGTTAGAGATGTCCGTGAGTCCACGAGTCTTGACAGCATCAACTGATCCCCAGTGCAGGAAGTTTCCTTCCCACACAGCCAGCAATGAAGAGGAAATCTCTGTCAGTGTATCAACTCCCCTGAGAGCTCAGATGTTCTTTCCACAGCCTTTTGCTCATTAAAGCAATCTGTATGCAAGGTAGCCTCTTGGAATTCTGTGCCCTGCAATCACTGCCAAACATCATTAGAATTATACTCACAGTCACATGGGAATTTGGATACTTTGATTGTTACCAAGGTGAATTGTAACCAGCAGCTGTTAAAAAGTTCCTGGTCAACTGACTCTATTTACTTTCTACTGATTTCCAACTCTGAATAAACCAGTGTAAAAAGTTGTCAAAAGGCAAAATACAGAAAAAAACACAAAAAAACCCAGACTGAATTTGGGAAAAGGATATCCTGCTTAAAAATGAATGTCTGATGGAAGACTTTATGCATGGCTGTATCTCCTTGTATTAGTAGTTTTCAAATCAGGTTGAAACTAATATTAGGCCTTAACTAGACCTTATATTAGCATTGAATCTTAACACTAGACTGATTTTGTCAGTGGTGTGGTTTTCTTATAAAGATGTTTTGTAAATTATTATTTTTGTATTTAATAGGTCTCGCGAGATCTTGTGTGCTTTCTACAGCTAGATCATGTCAATGTTTACTATGGACAGGACTATCGGAACAAATACAAAGCACCTACAGACTATTGTTTAGTTCTAAAGGTAATTTGTTATTTTTTTTCAAAGTTCTTATACTGAAAAGAGCAATTAAAGAGCTTGAAACAATAAGACACTAATCTTAGTCCCTAAATCTAATGGTGAACAAGAGCTGATTAACAATCTTGGGAGAGATTATATTTTAGAATATGCTTCCTATAGTAATATAACAATTGGAAAACTATGCCTGTCAGTTTTCCCAGTGAGTCTCTAATTTGTTTTCATTCTGCACATGAGAAATCTAAATTACCATAAGTTACAGTGACAATGAGAAAGCTATGTTTAACTATATTTTCTGTTGAGTTGTTGTAATGACCCTCCTTGACAGAAATATAGTAAACAAATGAGAAAATGCCATGCAAGGAGTACTGCAGAGCAAAGACAAGGCTATGAATCATTTCTTCCCCATCAGGCTGACAGATTTCTTCCTCCAGACAGAAGATTCATGTAGATTAAGTGGAGGGTGAGGAAGAAAATATAGCAGCAGCAGAAGAATGGCTTTATTGGATTCATCTAGCACTCTAGGTTTCTCTGACAGTGGCCTTTCTTTGTAATTTGCTTAGGGAAAAATAGAAGTGCAGGACAGTCTTGCAGAAATACTTCCACGGAATACTTTTTCAATTTTTAGAAATTTAGAAAGCCAGGAATCTTGGCTGTTTAATAGCCAAAGGTACATTCTTGCTCTTTGAGTATGTCCTGTCTCTTTTGGGATTTCAATAAACTTTTAGAATGCTGCAGCAGTTGGGTACTTGTGCGCTTTTGTGCTTGTTCTGAGCCGTCAGTTGCTTTCCATTTCATTTTCCCCTCATTCTTGTATAGGAAGTGAACAGTTAGTGAACAATTGCTGCCTGTTCTCCATGCTCCTCATGAATTTGTAAATGTTTTCATATTGCCCTGAATTGTCTTGCTTCCAAACTGATGCATCCCAGTCTATTTAGTTGTTCATCATACTCTAAAACATAACATTTAACTCTTTTTGACCCTTTGGCAACTCTATACCTTACAACAATTCAGTCTCAGTGTGATAATACTTTGAAGGGCTAACTTCAGGGAGGTGCCTTTTCTCAGAGCATAGGTCCAAAAATTGGTATTAGATTCAAGTCTACCCATATTGCCCAACCTGAGGGAAACAGGGAAAACTTTTGAGCATAAAGAACAGGTAGGAAGAACAAGTAGAAAAAAAAATGTTGTGACAGCAGTGACCTGATCTTAAACCGTGAGATTAATAATTTAAGTACTTCAGGTTATTTTAAATTGCATCAACTCTTCTCCCAGTCTCTCTTGCCTCCCAGACAGTGCTCAGAATGATGTCAGTTCCTGCAGCATAGCTAGCTACAAAGCTATTTTAAAACAGGTTTTCACAGTATGTTCATAGCAACTAAAGTTTCTTTATGGATTTGAAAAAGGTGCAAGTAACAAGAAATGGTTATAGTTGAACTTACAGGTTTCCTTTGACCTCTTACTTCCCCTGATTGTAGTTCATGTGATGTTGGATATGTCAGTGTATTAGAATGTTTTGTGTGACTGGAGTTATGTGGCTACCTGTCCACTGTGTAAAAAAACCCCATCATTTAATCTCCCAATACACAGGACAACGTGTATTTGGAGCCACTGAGAGGTAGACACCTAGTATCAATATGGGACACAATATAAAGGGAGAAAGCATGCAGCTGAAACGGGAAATGTCTTCCATGTTCTTATAGTTCATTGGCTCAGCTAACTGCAATAAAAAGCAAAAATGTCAGTGTTTGTAGGTATTTATAAATTCCTTGAAAAAAAATTGATTTCTTCTGCTTATACGTCATTTTCTATCCACATCATTCTGACAGGTTAATAGTGAATTATTTTTTTTGTTAATATTATTTTCTAAGTTTTGTGCCACAAAGATTCACTAGGCTGGGAAATATCTCCAAAATATGAATGTGTTTTTGAAGAGGTGAATGGCAAATACGAACTGAAAGGCCGATTCTCACTGAAGCCCAGAATGGATTTGTCATTACATTTTTGCTTCCTTTGTTTATCTTGAATCCTTACTGTGAAAGACAGGTGATGTGCTATTGTTAAATATAACATTTGTAGTATGAAATATCAGCTCCTTGGTTGTAAATGTTAGAACTCTAAGAGGTTCCTTTATTTCTATATAGCCAAATTTTTTAACAAGTTGAGGAAAAAGATGGCTTGTTAGTGAAGTAATTTTTTATGTTTCTATAGACTCTTCTTTGTTATGTGACATGTATGTGAAAGAGGCTGGTAGTGAAAAATGAAAACAATTATTTAACATCATAATAATGTCAGTTATATACTGTTTATGGAGATAAACGTTTTCATGTTCATTTTGAAATAGTTTGGAAGACAACAGGAGAAAATATTCTGAAAAGAGATTAAAAATTCTTTGATATATGTTTCAGACAGTCTTCAGTGAAACCTAAATACCTATAATCATCTAGCAAAACTTGGTGTCACTGAACTATAAGCTAACATAGGAAATTATAAGAACTTGAGTATTTAGAGTTGCCCCAACAGCTAACTTCTATAGCATGGACAGGAAAGAATTGAGTAATTCATCCAGAATGATTTCCAGTGTCTGATTTTTGAAAAATATGCATTTCTTTTCTGACTGCTGAATTTTTATACATGCATGTGGGAGCAACAAGTATTGTATGAAGGGTGGAGACCTTGAAGGCTCTACAAGCTGCAAATGGAATTGTGCATAATCTGTTATTTGTGAAGTGTCTCACTCAAGACATTCAAAAACAGAGAAGACTGGTGTGTGTGTTTTCCTCTAGTTTGTTTTGGTGTGAGAGGAAGACGAAATATTCGTTGCCTCTCTCAGGCAGCAAGTTAATCCGTAGAGCAGTGAAAGGAGACAACTCTTTACACTTTGGTAGTCTTTTGCTTGTGTTTAGGAAAGGTTTTTACAAGCTGAGATTGTTCTGACCACTTGGCTTGAGAGTATAAAGATTTCTAAAGAGCTTTACAGGTACAGAAGACTCTGTTAGTAGGTAGAAATACTAAATACTAAAATACTGAAAGATTCGCCCTTTCTTAGTGTTTCAAACCTGAAATCAGTGCACACTGCACACAGTGCCAGTCTGTCTGTGAAACAGTCCTCATTGCCACCTTCTGAAACTCTCAAATATTTTAAAATGGGCTCAAAGTACAGATTACTGTTGAAGTTAAGTTTGTGTGTATAGACCTCAACAGATAAATGGCTTTCCTAACTATTAAAATATTGATGAGGATTAACAATTTTTCTGCAGCATCCTCAGATCCAGAAGAAATCCCAGTATATCAAGTATCTTTGCTGTGATGATGTAAGAACTCTACATCAATGGATCAATGGCATCCGCATTGCTAAGGTAACCTCCTCCAGGCAGTCTTGCACTGTTGTCATGAGTTGTTGTCATTATCTGTTTGAAACCATTTACTGTTACTTAGCAAAATACATGCTAAATCTGACTTCCCTCTGTTTAACTATTCTGAATGTGAACTGTACAATTTTCTTGCATATTTTATTCCCTAGCAAAATTGTCAGGCTTTGTTGTTATGATCGTTCAGTAATTGGCCCTTTCTTCTTGTTTCTGCTGCACCTCTTTGTCACACAATGAAGTTCTAACTGATGTCATGGCTAGATTTCTGCAGCTTCCTTAAACATTTTAAAAAGAAGGCTTATGGGAAAAGAAGGGAATTGAGGAAACAGAATTGTTTTCTAAGATCCCAAGGTTGGCTTCATTTATTCATTGGCCCATTTCTTGCTTGATACAAGTGTCTTCTAGCATAAGTAAGCTTTTTCTTTTTCTCAGCAATTCATCAATAAAAAGGCAAAAAAGCTGCCACTTTTGTTAAATAAAAGAGAATTAAATTTGTACTCAATTAATATTGCTGGAGCTCTTTAACAAAGACCCTCTTGTTTCTCTCTGGGTGGGGGAAAAATAGTGGAACAGAGAAGCCCGAGGTGGAGCTCAGCAGTATGAAAAGGGTACACACCCTATACAGTTGTTAAATTTTTCTGTCATTTTGCTTAGTATGGGAAGCAACTGTACATGAACTATCAGGAAGCACTGAAGAGAACAGAATCAGCATATGATTGGACTTCCTTGTCTAGTTCCAGTATCAAGTCAGGCTCCAGCTCATCTAGTTTGCCAGGTAATAATGTGATCTGTCTTCTAACAGGAAGATTCGATTACCTTTTTTTTCATCTGCTATCTGGACACCTCAGGAGAGACTATTGCAGAAAACAGTCTGTTTCTCCGAAGTCTTTTATGTTATGTTTTGTCTAAAACATAGACTTTATTTTATTATTTTACTTGCAGTGGTGTATGTATTTGGAACATAGAGTACTTTCTTATTCACCTCCAAAAAAGAGTGTTTTTCCGATATTGAGAAGACAGATCTTCCTTTCAAATTCCTGATGCCCATGTCTTCACCTATCTGAAAAGACAAAGCAAATCTGTATTTTAATGATACATAGAGACTTGTGTGTGTAGCTCATAAACTGATATTGTTGATTGAAATATGTGAAATTGCAAAATAAGCAATAGTCCCTGCCTGAATGTCTTTAGAGACAAACCTTGAAAATGCTGTTGCTGTTCCTGTGTCAAACTGTGTGTGCCTGCAGTAACATGCTCCTGTTTACCTCTCAGCAGGACCAGGACATAACATTTAAAAATTGATGAATGGCTTATATAGCCTCATTTCACTGTTCACAGCTGACTGACACTCTGCCAGGTTATTCTGAACCCTCAGGGGGCAGGTTTCATTATTGAAAACAGGTTATATGTTAAAATGTTTTGTCTATCACAGATACCAGTCAGGAAGTAATGATACTGAACTAGAAAGGTTCAGGAAGTAGCCTGTGAGAATGAGCTAAGTAAATTCAGCCTAACTGGGAAGGCGTCATGTTTTTAAAACTGTGAGGAACAGCTTGCCAGGTGTAGCAGTACATATTCAGTTACTGGCAGTTTCTCCAGATAAGCCTGGGTGTTTTTCTGATAAAGTTTGTCATGTGGGTAGCTGACCTACGGCCCACCAGCCATTCATGTTCTGCCAGAGCTACAGTCCAGCCTGTGCCTAGATGCTCTTTTTCCCCAGGACAGCTTGGGACTACACAGAAGGCAGGTGCCGGGCGGCTAAATCGGTCTGGCAGTGGCTGCTGCTCTGCTTTTAAGACACCCTGTGGACCGACCCAGAGGTCATCTGCATTTGTTGGCTGCATGATACATATCATTTCTTCTCTTCCTTTGAGGAATATAGTAGTCAGAAGCAGACTGCAGCCTCTGTGAGCAAAGTTTGCCTGTCTTCAGTCTATGTCCAGTGCCTGTTTCTAAGGTTGTGCTGGGATGGAGTGCTGGAGAGAGAGCAGGCTGCATGTATTGCATGAGATTGGGCTTTTCCCAAAGGGCAGGAGCTGTTGTGTGTTTCAGAACCGATATAACTGCAGTGTGCCTTTACTCTGCAGCATATCTGACATTCTGTCATCTTCATGGAGCTTCAGATTTGGTTAATACCAGGGATCTGTTGCACTGTTTTGTTTTCCAGACAGCAATGGCCTGGATGTGGGCTAGAGCTTATGCAGTAGCTAGTGGGAATGATGCCTTTTGGTGGGATAACATCTTTAACAAATGTGACCAATAAATGTAACGCAGAGTTGCATTATGAGGACACCAATTTTACTTTTATATGCAGAAACATATGCTAACTGTTTCTTAACTTTCTTCTAAACAGAATCTCAATCAAATCATTCTAATCAGTCTGACAGTGGAGTTTCTGACACCCAGCCAGCTGGACATGTCCGTTCCCAAAGTATTGTCAGCTCCATGTTCTCCGAGGCCTGGAAAAGAGGCACTCAACTGGAGGAATCCAGCAAGGTAACAAGAAGACTTTAGTTTGAGAACCAACGCCCTACAAAATGTACGAGACAGTGTGATACCTCTTCCCCCTGTCTCGAGTGGGATTTCTTCTCAGGATTTTTTCTCATTCTATGTTATTGACATACACCACCATGTAATTGTTTTTTTCAGGAATCATGTTTTTAGGGAATTCTGCCCTGGAACCTTCTGTTCTTGCATTTATTTGTGTGCACAGAAGCCCTCTGTTCTTTGAAGGCATGATACAGCCCTTCCCATAGAATCCTATTAACTAATGTTGAATAAAGACAAAATAAAAAGATCAGCTGTTAACAAGTTGAATGAAATTCTTTCACTAAGATCTTTCTCTAGTTAACTAGTGAATAACTGAGACCTGAAGGCAAGTATATCTATTTAAGAAGTAATCGAGTAGTTTTTACTCAGATGTTTTCTGTTATGTTTGGTGGAAATGGAAATACTAACCATAGATACGATCAAAGAAAAAGTACTAAAATTGATAGCAGTTGTGGATTGAGGCAAATTTGATATCTCTTGTTGAGAGGTACAAAAGATTTTTATTTATTGAAGCCTGGGACTCAGGTCTGGTGTGGTTTGGTTAGTTTTCTGTCCTTTCTGTGGTAGTTGACTGGTGTAGTTCCTGAGAAGCACTTCTAAACACAGCTGTATTCCCACTTAAGCTGGTTTTGTTAAGCTCAACAGGTTCCTGAACAGCCATGATGTCAGTATTAACTGCAGCAGTTACATGTGGAAGTACTTTGGCAGGATGATATCTTCACTCCTGTTACTTTTGAGTCAAGCTAGAGAAGCAAGCTTTTCAAAAACAAAACCGTAGGTCACTACACCTGATATTGGTGCATCAGATAAATAATTAAAAATAAGACAGAACATCACATTTTCAAATCAGAAAGCACATGTGGCACAATGTGAAAGCTGACATGACTGCGTTCTTTTGGGTTCGTAACTTTCTTGCAGTGCCTGCTGGCTTTGAAATTGTCTGATCCTAATAGTAATGTAGGACTCAGCCCAGGAATGTAGCTTGCTAAATTGTGATCCAATTTTTTTTACTGCATGAGTGCAACACCTGGTGCATGTTTATCAGCAGATGGCTTGTGTATGTGTACAGGGTGCATCATTCCTGCAGAAGCAGAGTAGATGGAAAAGATAAGGCACTTGAGTCTGTCTAGCATGTATCTGACTACAAGAACTGTAATGTTACCGTTTCCTGAAGTTTTGGTTTTAACATGAAAATCTTGCTGCTATACTTTCTGTGAGCTTTTAGAGAAAAGTTTGAAATTTACTGCAGTGAGGTCACTGATGTTCTTATCAAGACTATAGTGCTGCTGGCAATTGGTCATTTAAATAAACCCCCAGAATTTTAATGTTATCTGACTAAAGCCATGTTAAAAATAAAATATTCAAACTGCTCCCTGTTGAGGGCCATCCATGTTTCAAGATTTCATCTATTTGAATTCCTTTCTATGCAGAAATCCAAAAAAAGGTCTACTTTTCTTCCTCATGCACAGCCCAGGTGAACGGATTGCCCTAAAACTTCCCAAGAATACAAATGAAATGAACTATGTAAAATTATAATTCAAAGCTATGTTAAAAATTCTGAGTAAATTGGTGGCAAATTTACTGTCAGTAAAATTACAACACATGCTTTTTTATGTTGTTTAGGTCTGGCTCAAGGAACTTTAATAAATCAGACTGTTAGTGGAAAATGTTAAACTGTGTGGCAAGAAAGGAAACAACAGTGTTGAAAAAATTGTAATGTCAATTAAAAGGTAGTTGCAGTTACAGTGATGCTGAGACATCCTGGTTTAGGAAGATTGTCTCTAGACAGTTGTTTCAGAGGTCGTTATTTCACAGTGCTTTGTTGACAAAGCTAGCATGAGAAATTCATACAGGCAGGTTGCTGCAAGTAGCATAAATAATGGAGACTCATCCAGTGTGTCCCTTCCCCTTCTGGAACAGCTCTCTCCCCCCTTGTCACCTTTGTCTCATCCCCTTCAGCAAGCAGCTTGGAACAGAGCTTTGGCTCAGCAGGGAGGTGACACTGAGGCTGGCTGGCCAGAAAGTCAGGATGTTACACTGGTTGGCCAGTGGCTAACTGCACAATAGGTTAAAATGGGTGAGTTCTGCCTGCTCTTCCCTCATTTACTAGGTGCTACTTCACAACAATTTCTTGAAGTTGAAAATATATTGAGATTTCTAGTGCTGTCATATTTGACTGAAATTTGCTAACCAGCCCCAAAGCAACCGGCATAGGAAAAGAGATAGCAAACAGTTTGATTGAAAAAAGCTTGTTTTCTTAGAAAAAACAGCTAAAAAATTAGCATGGCTACTGTTTTAAAAAATAGATACTATTCTTTTAATAGCTTTTCTGAGTGTTCTGGATAGTCATTAAGATGCATGTTACAAATACAAATTGATAGTATACAATAAGTAATTTTTCAGGACACATAGAAGGACATCATATAGTTATAATGACAAACAAGGATAATGATCTGTTTCAGACTTCTTCTATAAACAAAGTATCACTGAATATCTTTCTGGTTGTGGAAATTTAGTTTGATTCTGTGGAGATGGAAGGGTCTCCCCCTCCTGAGATGCTCAGTGTTCTTTTCCCTGTCCTGTGCGTTTGATTTGCACACTATGAAAATGGCTGTTTTCAATGGTTATGAGGAAAATTCCTCTCAGTTTCAAATATATCTAAGACTAAAAACTGCACCTTTCCCAAAGTGAAGGTAATTTGTCCACTTCATACTTTGAAAGATTGCTGTTTGCCCAAAGAACACTTTATTCCTCTGTTCACATTCTTCAGAGTTTGGTAGTGAAGATCTCATTATGTCTCACTTTACTTGTTAGATTTTGAACTCGTTATTTCAAATGGGATGCTACAACAGGCATCAAAATGTGTGCTCACTGTGTGTGCTTTTAGTGACAAATTCAAGAGTCTCCAAGGTCTTGCCATTCAGAGATAGCTATTCTGTTATTCCAGGGTCTCCCTCTCTGTTTTATGTGGCTTTTATTTTTCCTGTTGCCTTTTGCTGTCTCAGGTGTCAAAAGTGAAGCTCAGCACAGCTAAGGTCAGCACACCCGTGGTGCCTTATACAGGGCACAATTAAGGTCAGGTGTTGCTACTTGAAAATGCATTAACCTGGGTGATTGGGTGAATGGTAATTTACAGACTAACATTTGCAAGAGACCAAGATTTCCCCTCTGTTTTGTTATGTGAACACCTTGATTTAGCTCCAGAACTTTGTTACACACTTGCCTTCCAGACCTGATGTGACAGGTGGAGTTACTCATTGTGTGTTGTAAATCATGGTTTGTTGTTTCTGACTAATCCTTTTGGTGTTCTCCTGCACATACAGAAACTCTGTGCACCTGTATTTAAAAAGAAAGCAATATGTAAACCTGCTCATAAAGTGCAAATGAGCATAACTGGGCTAACTTGTGGCAAAGTTACTAATGAAGTATAGGAACCCAGTGTGGTCAGTTGCCATATTGCATTTCTAAAGCATGTTTCTGTGCTGTGCACTGAAATTCACAACTTGGGTTGTAACCAAACTATGTTCTGTTAGGAGGATGTTTATAAACTTGAGTAATGCAATTATCTTTTTAATTTTTAACAGGAATATAAGCTTAAAATTTTAGAGAAACAATTTAACTTCAGCAAAACCCACCAAGTAGACTAAAATGTTGCCTGCTGCTTTCCAACTGCTCCTTCCCTTAGTCAGCTTTTCCCTGGATTTCCTTTCTTTTTTCTGCTTAACATAATAGTTGCATGTATAGCTTTTTTTCCCCAAGCTAACTTTCTTTTGCAAATTTCAAAACATTTCTTTGTGGGGAAATTTTCCTAGGAAACCTCAGTTCTCCCTTTTCTTCATTTTTATTGTCCTTGCCAGTCTAGAATATCAGAGCATGTGGAGTGGAAGAATCTCAGTAATATCCCAGTGTAGAGCTTCCTCTTCACGTGTTTTAGGGCAGTTCAGGATTTCTGCATTTTGTAACACTGACCAGCCTGAGCTAACGAACCTAAAGGCTTGAGGGACGCCTTGGGAGGCCATGCCTGGTTTACTCTTCCTGAGCTGGGGAGGCGTCCACAGCATCTCTTGCTCTGCCTGATGTCCTCTATCAGGGCCTGTGGAGTTGTGGGAAGCGCTGTCTTTGGGTCATTGTAGTTGCCCAGAGGAGGACCAGTGATTCTTACTGGGTACAGCTGTCTGCCCCACAGGAGTGACAAGGCTGGTGTATTTTGCCCCTGACGTTCAGCCTAGCTTGGACTAGACCTGGCTCCACTGAGCCTTGCCAGCTCCCCTCCCTGCCTGCCCACTCAGTGTACAGAATTGTCTCTTGCTGCATTTTTTGCTAATATTTCCTGCATGCTGTAATCTGCCACTTAATTTTTAATGACAGGCACATTTAGACCTTGACTTTATAATCTCTTTGTCTCTCTCCCTCCCTCCCTCTCTCCCTCTCTATCTTTTTCTTTTTCTCCCTTTCTACTTTCACTAAAAATCCCTTCCCGATAGGCCCGAATGGAGCCTGCAGGTCGGCCCTTCGTGTCTGTCGTACCTCCTGTGTCCCCACAGACAAAAGTGGCGACCCCCTACACAGCATCACAGCCGTCCCCACCGCTGCCCCCGCCGCCTCCCCCACCCCCGCCGCCCCCACCTCCCCCTCCTCCCCCCCCACCCCCTCTCCCCAGCCAGGCTGCCCCATCGGCGGGCTCGCCCGCCACCATTTTTGTCAAGTACAGCACCATCACCAGGTTGCAGAACGCTGCCCAGCATGGTGGGTCTTTTTCCAAAGCTCCTGCAGCACAGCAGCCCCCCCCGCCCCCCCCACCCTCCGCAAAGCCTCAGATACTGGTGCCCCCCAACGGGGTCATGCCGCCTCCCCCCCCTCCACCGCCTCCCCCCACACCAGGCTCGGCCATGGCGCAGCTGAAGCCAGCACCTTGTGCTCCCTCTGTGCCACAGTTCACACCACCACCACCACCACCCAAAATCCATCAGGTTCAACCAAATATAAGCCAGGCCACTGCCACCTCTTCATTGCCACCACCTCCTCCTCCTGTGCCTGCCCCACCACCACCCCAGGCACCCCCAAAGCCAGTCATGGCAGCTCTGCCCCCACAGCCTAGTGGGAAGGCAGCGTCACCAGGGGTCACACATGTCACTCCCCCTGTGCCAGCTCCCCTGCCCCTTGCAATAAAGAAACAACCAAGTGTCACCTCTGCCCAGTTGCCTCCACTGCCCCCAGCCCCTCCCGGCCCCACTCCACCCCCAACCTTCCCAAAGCAGCAGAGTTTCTCTGTGAAGCCTCCTCCATCCCCTCAGTCACCAGTGCCGTCAGTGGTGAAACAGATAGTTAGCCAGTTCCCACCTCCTCCCACCCCACCTGCCACTGAGCCCCAGCCTCTGAAACCCCTTCCACTGAGTGTGGCTCCGCAGTCGCCTCCAGCAGTGAAGGCAAAGCCCAAATGGCAGCCCGCTTCTGCTCCCTCACCAGATTTCCCTCCTCCTCCACCAGAGAGCAGCTTAGTGTTTCCTCCTCCACCTCCTTCCCCAGCTTCCTCTGCAGGTTCTCCCCCCCCTGACAAATCAGGGTCTCCAGTGAAAAAGGCCAGCAAGACATCAAGCCCTGGAGGGAAGAAACCACCTCCAACACCTCAGAGGAACTCCAGCATCAAGTCCACCAGCTCCACTGAGTACCATGAGTCCAAGAGACCTTCAGTGGACCGTCTTGTCAGCAAATTTGCACACCCACCAGAGCCGTCAGGGTCTCCTTCCAAGGAGTCATCGCCTCCTGCAGCCCCTCCGAAGCCAGGAAAGCTCAACCTTTCTGGGGTGAACCTGCCCATTGTCCTTCCACAAGGAGGGGTCGCAGCCAAAGCTCCTGCTCCGGGTGTGTCTGGGAAGGAACCTGTGGTCGAATTCCCTTCACCGCCATCCGATTCAGACTTTCCGCCACCACCACCTGAAATAGATCTTCCTCTCCCACCAGTTGAGATCCCATCCGTGTTTTCAGGCAGTACTTCCCCAAAAGTTGCTGTTGTCAATCCCCAGCCTCAGGCATGGTCAAAACCATCTGTGAAAAAAGCCCCACCACCCACACGTCCCAAGCGGAATGACAGCACTCGGCTGACACAGGCAGAGGTCGCAGAGCCACCGGGGTCAGCTGGCCCTCAAGTGCCCACTTCACCCAAGTCCAGCCTTAGCGTTCAGCCGGGATTCCTGGCAGACCTCAACCGGACACTGCAGCGGAAATCCATCACCCGGCACGGCTCCCTCTCCTCCGCGCGGATGTCCAGAACCGAGCCCACAGCCACCATGGATGACATGGCCCTGCCTCCGCCTCCACCAGAGCTGCTGGCTGACCAGCAGAAGATGAGCAGCTTTGGGGGCGCTCATATCTCTGGCTATGCAACGTTACGGAGGGGGCCTCCCCCTGCACCTCCCAAAAGGGATCAGAACACCAAGCTGTCACGGGACTGGTAGTTGGTCCCCAGGGGCCGGTGCTCTCCATGGCTTGTGGGCTGCTCCGTGATTGGCCAACCTGTGACCTTGCACACTTGGAGAGAATGTGGGGACAGAGATGATAGCCCCATCAAAAGAGGTGATCTCAAACTGTAGCTAAGGCTAAATGTAAAGACATTCCCCTTTTATGGCTAGGCCAAAAAAGCTGCGGGCTTGGGGTGTTGATATTTTATTGGGAAAAGTGGGTAGAGAGGCGTTGTCTTATCCTTTCAATTTGTTTTGCCCTTTGTATGGATTGGACCAAACCCCCATTTTCTTACTTTTCCTGCATTTAGGGGAGGGGGAGGAGATAATTTTTTTGTAGTGTTTGTCCTCGTGAGACATGTTTGTGCATGTATTATAAGTATAGGTATATAATATATTGTGATATATTTCGTCGCAATTATAGAAGATAACCAGAATGTTTTTGTAGAACCGTATTTATTGTTTCAGTCACTATATTATCTGGAATCGGACTCTGTAACTAGTCAAATCTTACCATAAAGATGAAGATGTAGGGGGCACTTTAAAGAAAGGAAAAAAAAACCAAACTACAGAGCCCCACAAACCTCTTGGCAGTTTGTGGTGGGTAAATGGTGCAGAGCTGAGGTGTTCTGCTGGTAACTGTGCACTGTCCATTGATTGAAAAGTACAGATGCAACATACCAAAACATTCTGGTCCTAATACTACTGAAAATGAGTACGTTCTGAGGAAGAAAATAGATTTTATATATGGTGGGCTGGAGTGAAATATATTTATACTATAAAGAGCCTCCCCCTCCCTTCCAAATAGTTTAAAAATATACACTGCTACAAATTATTTCAAAATGATTTGTCCATGCAGTAATAGGATAAATATATATTATTCCAATCCATTATGCATTCTAGCTTTATAGTAGGCTCGATCATTTGTTTCTGTGGCTCAAGGTGATATTTGTGTTAACCCCTTCTGAAAGCTGCCAGGACTCCTGCAATTGATGCCGACCTACAAGGCTGACCCGTGCCGATACATCACCTGTACGTGTCATTCTTTCCCTCAATGAACAGGTAGGTTTCTGTAGAGCATACGAAATCTCACCTTGTCAGTGCCTGACAAGGTGTATTATCTTTACAAAAACAAGTGTGTGGAAACATTTAAAGAACGTATTCTTTGTAATTCATTAGAAACTGTCTAAAGGGAAAATTTTCCCTTTTAGAAAGAGAGAAGGGAGTTGTAAATCCAGGCCAAGGACAGCGGGAATTCTCTCCCTTTTCTTTGACCCACGAGAGACTGCGACCAATGCATAAATCTGTTAGTTATGAAGTTGCACTCTAGCAGTCAAGGGAGAAGACTGGAAAAAAACTCAAACTTGAGAGGCAGTAACATTTCTAGTAATTTAATTTAGGGGCCCATATGAGTAGGAAATAGACTATTGCATTTGCTTTGTTTTTTTGTTTGCCTCCAATTCACTGTCAATCACAATTTAAGTACTAGAGTCCCTTTTCTTGTACAGTCTTACCCCCATATTTGGGCATTGCGATAAGGTAGTGTAGTTAGTGTAAGTGGTCTTCTGCATCATGCATGTTCATCAGAGGGCAGTGGTACACACAGCCTTTGTACAGCAACTAGGACTCTGCCTACCCCATCTTCGGTTGGTACAACTTCTCTCATCACCCTGAGGGTACTGTCAGGGCTCAGATGGCAAATGGTGTTGCTGTTCATTGACCTGTTCTCCGAAAGCAAATTTTAAATGCTTGCCTTCCCTCAAAGAATGAAACAAAGGGAGTGGCTTGACCTGACAGTATCCTCAAGCATGTAAAAAGTATGTAAATTAATCTCTCATTATAGTAATTCAGGCTGATAGGGTTCAGAACTATTGTGACAGTGTCCTCCATTCCTTTTTTTTTTTTTATAAAGTGTTTTTTAAAAAATTCAAATAATAAAATAAATGTCTTTGTGAATAACTTATGAATAGGAAAAAAGCTTTCTAATTAGAGGGGAAAAATGACACATCTATAACTATATAGTTTTAAATAAGTGCATCATGAAAAGAGAAAAATTAATGGTGCTGTCTCTGCTGACCTGTTTCATATGATTTTTTTAAAATCTGTTTCAGCACCTCTGGAAATTGTTTTAATATTTCAGACTAGTTTTTTTGAGCAATAAGAGTATATACCATTGTGTGCATTTTTAAAGCACTGCTATGGAAAGGCACTTTTTTGTATCTTTCAAGTTGTTCACAAAGTTTTGTTTCTACTATTTTTGTGCTTATAAAGTGTCCTTAAAAGCATTTGCATTGTTGATTTTAAGCATGCTCAGTGTAGCTGGCGAATAACTTCCCAGGAAGCTGTTTAAGCTATGCTGCAGTTCATGGGTGCTATAATTTTCAACATTGGTCCTCCTGCTGCTTTTTCCTGTGCGCAGCTCCTGGGGCTCATACCCACCAGTGGGGCAACAGGTGCACAGACACGGTCGTAACTCCCCAGTTGTTACTGAAGACAGGCAGGTACGGGGACACCTTCTCCTACTCCCTGGCAAGATGCATCTGGGCTGATGCAGTGCGTGCTCCCAGATGAGAGCAGTCAGGGAATTCTGCTTGCCCCATCTGGTTTTCTTTTCCACCCAAGACAACTCCACTGGTGTGTGTCAGGTCCAGCTCTTTTTCTTTTGTTGGTTCAGTGCAGGTACCTCTGGGCTTTGGACTCGGCAGAGCAATGTTCTGAGTGCAATCTCTTCAGAGGCGTTTGAGCTTTGTTCTCATTTTCCTGTGCCCAAGTTCATTTACCCAGTATCACGAATCCATGCTTACTGCTGCGAGCTGCTAGGAGGCTTGCTGGGAGACAGAAGTTTAACTCTTAAGTTTGCAGCAAAAAGAATGAGTGTCAGCAAAGGTGGCACCCTGTATTCCTTCTTGTTTCAACTAACAACTTCCTCAGCCAGTAGTGATACAGAAATACAGTGAGTGGCTGCAACTTGCTTTCTCTCAACTGAGCACTGAAATTTGGCTACAGTGTGGTTCAGACAACCCAGGTGCGTTTTCAGCTTATGAGACCCCTCATTGTAACTTGCTTTCCCAGTGTATTTACTGTTTTTGTGACAGTAAGTATTTATGCCTTATTTGCAAGTAAGTTATTTCCCCCCATCTGCACTGGTCTCGTAATTGCACCATGTATTTATCTAAATCAGAAAACAAAGGGGCCAGATCTCAGACAGGCAGGAAGAAGCTTCCTGCTGTAATCCTTTCAGCATTATTAAAGTGAGCACGTGAGAGCTGAGCTTTCATACTCTGGACACAAAGCCAGCAGATGCTTTGATCCCAAAATACTACAGCTGTAGTTGTGTAACATGATGAAGTGTATGGCCTTTGACGCTTGTTAAGGTGGGTGTTGGGGAAAGCCCTGCTGCTGCAGCGGCAGCTGAGAGCGTACAGCTGCACTTGTTAATCTGTCCCAGATTTGGTCTTCATTTCCTGTCTGCTGTGCAGCAGGAGCATCCACCTCGGGAACAGCAGTGTCCCTCCCTGCAGCACAGGGGTAGAAAGCAGAGGGGTAGTCTTCTCAGATTCCATTGTGATTCAGGTCCCTGGGAGTTGCTTTGGAAGGGAAAACTAGGCTTTTATATCAGCACTAATCCTATAGGAAAAACTATTTTTAAAAATCTAAAAAACAAAGGTTCTAAACAAACCATAGGTAACGTGTTTGAAGTGGACGTGCTGGAGGTTCTGTTTAGTCTTTCAAAACCTGTGGTTTTGATTAGGCACAAGTCTCACAATAAAATAATCCTGTTATTTTCTGTGGAGGAGGAAAGCTCCCACTTCCCCCCGAGCAGCGATTGCTTCCTGTGGCAAACCGCCCCTGCTTGCTCTGAGTAGGTGTGTGACCTCAAAGCCAAAGAGCTCCTCTCCGGAACTTGCTCTGGTTTCCTGCAGGGCGACAGAGACTGACTGACACGGGAAGGTACCTGCAGCGCTCTGGTTTCAGGGCTGGTGGGAGAGGGAGCGGTTTGTTCAACAAGTGCATTTTAAGATTTACTGTTAAGACTTGCACATTTAAAGGTTTTCTAATTTCTTCTTTCTGTGCCCTTAGGCAACAAGATAACTCAAGTCAGCTCAGAGATAAAGTGTGGCCAGTTTTCCTCTGAGTTAAAATTATTTTTTCCACAGTTATAGGAACCAAAAGTGCCATTTCAACAGCAGAAGGGCAAAAAAAGGATTTTCTGCTTCTTACAGAAAACTGCCTAGAACTAAGTTGTTTTACTTCAGTGGTACCATTGCAGGTAAATTTGTTTCTTATTCAAACTAAGATTCTAAGTAGGTCTTACTATGAGTATTACTTCAAATACAGAGTCATGTTAAAGTCAGTTGCATTCCAGGAAAGCAATATAAATTCCTGACAGAAGGCAGCGGGGGAATGCAGCCAGAGTGTGTGAGCTTGGGGTGGGTTTTTTTAACTTTTTTCATTGTTAGGGTGTAGATTATGTACTGGTTCAAATTGTGCTCCTCAGTTGGAGGTAAGGAGACTCCTACTTCCTTGGGGAAGTGGCTCCTGGAGTAACTTTGCATTCCCTCACCTCATCAGGGCAGACTCCAAACCAGAGAGGATTTAACACTACAGGGGATAGTTTCTCTTAGACTTGTCTTTTGTAATGTGCCGGTGGGTTTTATGTTCTTATTTTGAAATTGTAAGTTTGTTTAAAGTTGAGTGATTTTCCTTTCTGAGTTTTTTCTCCCTCAATTAAAAAACCACCCATGAAGACTGACAAAACCAGCATTATGTTGTAGGGGTCAGCACTCACTGATACTGTGATCCAAGGAGTCACAGGCTCTGTCTAGTTTTGGAAAGTTTAAGACACTAAACTGCAAATGAGGTGACAACACGTGCTTGTCCCTCACAATATGTAAATTACTTGCCATTAACATGGGAAAAATAGTGCTTTGGGTTGATGGCTATTTTGTGCTCTGAGGCACTCAACAGGGCAAGGACTCAGTGAGTTCATCAGAAGCATGTATTGTTGGTGAGAACTAGATAAGTTGAAAGAAGGGGAGGAACAGGAACTAGGGTGATAAGCACAGTCCCCCATGGCAGGGATTTAGTATGGGAAATGAGTGAGAAGGAACTTGAGGAACAGATTTTTAGACACTACTCCCACCCCACCCCTTATTTAAATGCTTAAAGGCAGATTCTCTTTTAGGAGACTTAGAAATTGAACCAACTGTTCCCTACAGTGGAAAATAGTTTCCTCCTAAGATGCCAAAGATGCATTCAGAGCTACACTGCAGGTAGGCAGATGTGCTTGCACATCCTCTCCTGAGGCTGCTGCCACTGTTAGATGTGCAGCTCCTGCCTGTAACCAGCGCTGGGACCCAGGTACACACCTGCAAGGGACAGGGCAAAGGACAGTTCAGCAAACAAACCTGTGTGCGGGGCTCCCTGCTTCTGGTTTGGGGCTTGTACTTCTAAAAGGAAACTTAACTTAAATGCTTTGTCAGAAGTTGTAATTGCAAATCTTAGGTCTCCTACTAGTGGGCTGCAGTGGACCAGAAATTAACTGGAGCGGCAGTTTGTCTTATGGCTTACACTAATTGTTTGCAGCCACTGGTGATATTCTGTATAATACTGGGGATGCAAAGGTAAGGAAAGAAAAGTGTCATTGCAATGATGATTTGTCTGTGCAGCAAACTTGTGCCGAGTGCTGTAAATACATTCATGTTTACTGCTTTAAAAAGAAAATTGCACATTTTATCTTTCAATGGGATTGCCTCCCCTCTTCTTCCCTTTCCAAAAAGAAAAATCAAAGCTCTTTTACACTGATAGCTTCAGGTTGGGGGGAGCTTTGCCATATTATAAATATATATAAATATATGTATAAATATACTTTTTTAAGCATGGGAGAGGACAAAAGAAATACTACATTATAGAGTACCCGATATAGATCATTATACAATGGAATATGCACAATTCAATAAAGATGTAGTTAAATTTAATAATCTGGTTTAATCCTCTGTCTGGGCATTTTCATTTTTCATTAATTCAGAACCCACACTGTGGTCTCAAGCATCAGTGGTTCCCCTCTGTAGGGATCAGATATCTGATGACCTACACATTACCATTTATGTGGTCTTTCTCAATAAAACTGCTTTTTGTTGTTCCTTTGCACAGTTCTTTCCAGTGGGTCAGGCTGTACCAGTAACACGGTGCACACCCATTACAGGTCTAAAGAGGACCCAGTGTGAAAGCTCACCTTTTCCATCGGCCTCCTCCCGCAGGCGTGCAGGGTCCCGTACAGCTCTGCTCAGGCAAGAACAGCTGATGGCTGGTAAGTGCTCCTGCAGCCCCAATCTGTGGGGAATTCAGCTCTGTTCATCTCCTCCCGGGGTAGCTCACAGGCTGGCCCGGATCAGTCGGCGGCGTTTACGGCAGAGAGTGGAGGGGCTGTGTCGGGGTGACTACGAGTGAGAACTCCCATGAAGTGAGAGGCGCTGCTGCAGGCAGCAGGCTGGAGGCCAACCATCCTACACGCTTGCTGTGGGCGCTGGGAGAGCCCCCGGGGCAGGACTCGCTCCTGCAAACACCAGTGACAGCCCCCCCTCCTTGTGCTGAGGAACGTGATGCGGCAGTGGCACGCTCACAGAACACATGGTGTGTGCTTTGTTCTTTTTATTTAGGGCTCGTAACAAGAGGGTTTAGTACACAGCAACAGTTAATTCCAAGTACAATTAAAAAAATTTAAAAATTGGGTTTTGCACTGACTGGAAGGTGGTTCAAATGGCACACACAATAGAACGTGACTGGCGGCATACAGCTCCCCGGAGTCCCGCGGGCTCGGTCATTTACAGTGGGCTCTGCACTCAGCACTGCCTCGGCAGCCCCAGAGGCAAAAGCACAGCGTGCTCCTCCTCTGACTGCAAACCAAAGGGGGGGGGGCAGGGGGTATCTGCTTTCAGAAAAAAGGGCATGGACAAAATCCATGTTAGACACTGACATTTCCAGAGAATTCATAGAAACTACTTGTCCATGCAAGTTGCAAAAGACACTTTTTCAAATGTGAAAAGAAGCACTTGTTCTTTACAAAAAAATCTCAGACATGTCAGCACTTTAGCAAGGCGCTGTAATGGAAATGAATTTGTACACAGCTCTTCCTCATTAGTCAATAGTGGTAGCATTCTTCTGAGGTTTTAAGAGGAAACAGGAACAAAGGTACTGCACACATTTCAGCAGAGTCACCACGCCGGTGTTCAGCAGGATGCTGAGTGTAGGCTTACCTCTGGACAACAGGCTGCTGCTGACTGCATGGGTTTGTAATACAATTTGTGTTAAGCAAAGGTGCTAATAAAATTAATATGTTTAGAGTACCAAAGAAAAAACACTTCCTGCATGGGCAGGAGATTGCACAGAACACAGGGGTAGGGGTTTTTTTGAACGAAAGCAGCAGAACACAATGGTCTGTGAAGTATTCTTTGTAACAGCAGTTGGCAAACCTTGGCTGCACCAAGCTTTCAGCAACCTTCCCAGGCATATGAGGTGGGGGGGGCCTACTGTTCCTGCAGTTCCAAAATCAAAAGTAGATCAATAGGACTGTTACTATGACTTCAGCTACTCAGGGTAGGGGGGGAAGGGGACACAGGACCAACTCCCCCCCCCAAAAAAATCACCGACAAACTATTCCCTTCTTGCATTATTCTGACTTCTGTGTAATACCATTTTATCCACAAAATGTGACAGTGCCTAATACTGAGAAATGCCAAAAGGTGGGGAAGGGAACTAGACCTGTAACTACAGTAAATGCTGAAAGTGGCACCCCGTAAGCTGTAGCCCATTATCTACTGGCTAGTGCTCGGTTTATAGCACCACCTTCTCTAGAGAATAGGGTGGTAGATACTTGCCTTAGTGAATATAACAGCACTGTATGTTTCTCACTGCCACTGCTGTCAACAACAGAGGAACAGAAGCCTCTGCATGGAGCAGGTAGTGCTTCCTGAAATAGTGACTACGCTCTCATGGAGCCACAGGGCCATTGTCTTTCCAACATTCCTCTCTAGCCGTGTCCAACAAGTTTCCCTGTAGAAAGCACAGTGCCACCTGTTTCACAAGATGTCCTAGTCCACCTCTGAGAGGAGAAGCCCTGTAAATGCTCCCAGTTTACCCTGCATAAAGTCCCACCCTTTGCAGAAAGGAAAACATGGAAGTTTGTATTTTGATTTACGCCTGAAGACCAGAGACATAACTAATAAAAAGAGCTCATTTCTAGCAGAGGCACATCTGCAGCACATGCTAGGAAGGGGCAGAAGTTGCTGGGAAGAGTACAGCGTTAAGTCAAGTCGTCATCAAGCAGAGGTGGGAAACACCACAGAAGCACAACAGCCAGTCAGTGACGTGCACATACACACCAGGCAGGCAGCCTACCCTCTGCCCAAAAAGGAGCATCAGTCCTACTGCTGATTCACTTTCTTTTCATGATTAAATGAAATGCCCTAGATCAAACTGCCACTTTTCAGAAGCTCTATCACTGCCAATATCAACGTTGGCTGTCACCAAAACCCTCATCAGCAAAGAAAGAAAATGCCCAGGATCTGTGAAAGGAAAAGAAACTGCTCTAGCAAGTACTAGCTGAGTCTAAGCTTTCCTGGCACGCATTGGTAAGCCACCCAGCCACAGACCACTGTGGGGAGCTATGGTCTGAACCAGCAGCAATCTCCAGCCACTTTCAGGAACACCCAAGTCACTTGTTCCTCTCATCACGAACTGCAAGAACAAGCTGAGTCTCAGGAACCTGGTCAGCCTCCTGGTAACACACGCCAAGCTCTGCCATCTGTCCTGGGGCCGTGCTGCACCTCTTGTCCTCTAGTGAGAGCAATGGCTCCTCAGTGCATCAGTCTCAGTGCCTGTGTCTCACGGGCCAGGCCTTGCTTCAGCCACTGGGCATGGGCACACCAGCAGGATGCTCAAGCGCAAAATTTGTTGCTTGCCTTCTCCTGCTCCTCTCAGCTCTGCTTCAACAGCCAGTGAGAGAAACAAAGAAAGTGAATCCATCACCGGGGCAGGCAGGGAGAAGGGGTGAGACACCTACAACCTCAGCCACCTCTCTTAGGCTAGAACAAAGGCAACAGAATAACCTGCTTCACCCTAGACACTGACAGAGCGAGTTGGACCTCCTCTTGTTAACAGCTTTGTCCCTGGGGCCGAGAGTATGAAGAAATGCATACTCTGATGCAGCAAACTAAAGCAAAATATGTAACTAGAGGATGCTGACTGATTTCTGTGCACAATAAAAACAGCTGCCTGGGCTAAGGCAGCGCTCACAAAGGGAGAAACTTACTTACTCATTTGGCTGTGTAGCACTCTTTGGGCTATTGTGGAGTGTCTCCTTCCCCAACCTCTCTCACGGATACACTCTCACAGATGCTGCTGGTTGAACAGCTGTGATGCTGAACACCTTCAGCTGCAGCAGCAGAACTCAGATGTTGTGCACCTATTTGAAATACTGAGGCATCCTCCCCCTTTCTCCACCCCCGTTTAAACATGTAAATTAAAAAGGGGCAGGGAGAGGAGAAGGGAAGGTTCTGGGGAAGGAGAAGTACAAGAGACAAATCTGGAAACACAACCCTCACTGACTTTACTAGCATGCAATCTATGTAACATTGATATACAAAGCCTGTTTACCTTGGCCTGGTCTATGACCATTACATCACATCATCCCCAAACAAGCCACAGAACTTAAATCTGTACAAAATAAAAAATATGCATAAAACTCAACAGATTTCTTTACATTAGTACTGCATAATAAAGCATAAAACCAGCAGGAGGTGACCCAAAAATTGCATCCACAGCAGTTCTTGCAGGATAAACAAGTCCACATGCTATTAGCAGGGACAAAACTAACCCCTGGCCCATCATCCCAAAGCCAGTGGGAGGCGTCACACGTTCCACGTACAAAGTTTTGCAGCCTTATCTTCTGTGCTGAGCTCTGACAAGTGTTCAGCTCTTTCCAGAGTTCACACAGCTCTGCTCTCACAACCCAGAAAACTTGCAAGATGAACAACCAGCTGAATGAAGTTTAAGGACTTGGGTGTGCATCACACATGGTGGAAGCACCATCCCACCCACCTGTCAGAAGTATTACAGAAACTGAGTTAAAGACAGATTTCACTCATGTGTGACCTCCCAGCACAGGGAGCGAGGCAAGGCTCTCACTTAGTAACTCACTCAGCTGCCCTAACTTGATGCATTTGAGCACTGTGTGCTCAGTCTTTACCACAAACACACCTATGGCAAGAGAAACCAGAAAGCTCCAATAGTCCTGGAAGACACAGCCACCCTGTGAACACCACAGGCTTGTGCAGTGCTGCTGTTCAAGCATCGGGGACACTAACTCAGTTGCCAGCACCATCCCCCTGTGCAGAAAGTGTAGACCTGTCCTATAATACTTCCAGTGACTGCACAACCACTGTTCCTAGGCTTGCTCCCAGAGAAACGAGGGGCTGAGGGAACTGAACATGGATGCTGCTGTTAGTCTTACTACAAGACAAAGGTTTTCACAGCGGAAGGTAGAAGGGTATCTGTTCTGGCTAACATCCATCCCAAACTAATGCTGTCAACTTCCAGAAAGAAGACAACAATGTCTTGGCTATACGGCTGTGGATTGAGCAGTAACTTCTATCTTTGCACCAGTTTCTTTGGAGTTGTACCTCCTGTAGGCTTTAACCAACCTAGTTCCCTACACGTTGTCACTGGAGTAAGTGCACTCTTCCACATGCTCACAGCAGGTGATCACATTCATCCATATTCCACAAACATACCTCACCTCTTCTTTGCTTCTTTCTTCCCCCTTGAGCAGCTATGGCTCCTCCCTGCCCAGGTTTGCACCAAACCTGCCCCTCTATCCTGATATTGCACTAATTACCAAGCAAAGGGATTGGGTCAATTACATGGATTGTTGCCGATACAGTCACAAACCCAGTCCCAGTAGCGCTGTCTTGCACCCTGCTGTTTCACACACAGGCCTCAGAAGACATCTGCAGCATTGGCTCACCTGTGACAAGCTACTGTTGGTACCAGCTGGAACTTGGCCAGGCAACAGTCAAGACTTGTCCAGGAAGATGCCCTGGCTCAGGAAGGGTCAGCTCATCTGCAGGGTCGCAGGACTGTGACAGGACGTTTCATCAGTTTGCTCTGTCAATGCATGACATTTACCCAGAGAGATAACATTTAGTCCTTCCTAAGGGCAGGCTGGGAAGCCCTCTCTTCACACCGACCTGAGCAGCGTTTTTAACTGAGACTAGATTAAAAAGCAAACTATTGACACTAGGGACTGCAGAGCCGTAACCTGGTATTGCCCCACCCCAGGTCCACCAGTACAGCTCAAAATATCTATTTCTTTATAATAAACAATGGAGAGAGCTGGGGGAAGAGCTAGGACTACTACTAGTTACTGCTTGGATTTCCATGGGAAACCAGTACACACAACAGCCCTTTTTACTTCCACTGAAGAGATTTTGGCAACAGACATGAAGACGACAATTGCCGTTTGTCCTGCCTCTGCACAGGGCTCTCACAGTACATATGCAAATGTAGTCATCAAGTACAAAAGAGCCAATTTACAATACCTGATTGGATTTTTAAGATTATATTGTGCATAATACTAAAGTTGGGGGTAAGTTTCTCTAGTGCAAGCAGGCGTGAGTAGATGTGAACCATAGATCACAGCCCCTAGAGTTTATCCTCAGACACCAGGAGGACCTGTAAACTTTGTTTTGCCTTTACTGTCAATGGCATCTGTGAGTTCTGTTTAAACCAGCAGCACCCATGGCAAGTGGGAGAGGAGCACATTTACATCGGTGCAGAAACACAAACCAAATCTGTGGCATTCAAAAGATGAGGAAATGGGGGTGGGGGTCCTCTGGGCTGCAGCCATCTTAAATTGTCTAAACTGAAAGGTGAGTGAATGAAAGCCAGCTCTGTTTGCCCCTGTGTCAGCCTACATGTGCAGAGCAGCTGCAGAAGTGTTTATGCTAAAGATGTATCCAACTATCTAGAAGCCAATTACAGGAACGGCTCTGTGCAGAAATCCCAGTGTTTGCTAGTGCACGCAGTGTAGAAACAGGAGGGATGTCCACTGGCCAGTAACCCCTCACCACAAACATCCAAACACCAGGCACCGCTGCCAAGGGTAGTACCACGAGGGCACACAGCATTCCTGAGACAGATCCCAAAGCCTGTCAGAAGAAGTCAGAATTTGGAGTGAAGTATCAGCTACTCAAGGAGTTTGTTACATTTGAATGGGTCAGCTTAATTCAACTTCCGGTGGCTCAGGATAGCCTCTGCTGGCAGCCCAAGAGCCTTTTGTTCAAACAACTCAAATCACTATTGTTTTATAATGGAGGGGGGGAAAAAAAAAGAAAAAAAAAAAAGTGGTTGTTACAATTATCCTTCATTCAGTTATACTGGATGGGGCCCCAGAGGCTGGTGGAGATCTGGGAAGCCCTGACAGCTCCTGCAGCAGGAGATGCAGTTTTCTGTCCTCTAGTCTTCACTCTGAGTAATGCATGATCGACTCCACATAGTTCCCTGGGAAGAGCCCCGTCACTCCATTCATGACTCCCTCATACCAGCCGTCATCGTTTTTCTTGATGACATAAATGATGGCACCTTCCTGAAATGAGAGCTCATCTTCTTTGTCCTTCGTGTAGTCATAGATGGCCACCACTAGGAAAGAACAGAGCACGGCTGTTAGGGTAGGTACAGGGAGGAGGAGGAAAATCAACCTACCTCGTGCAAAGTTCTCCACATTCAAGGCAGTCTCGGAGAACTGTACTGTCCCATGTGTGCAGAGTGACCTGCTGAGAGAGGCAGTTCCATCCAACCCCTTTTATAAGAGCTTATGCTTTGAAGCACATGAGCCAGGACTACTACAACTCTTCCATTCTTAGTAATTCCAGACTCACCAGAGGAAAAGCTTACCAATATATGATAAACTTTTGGTGTGGAATGATATACAGAGATGGACCTCCTCCAAAATTCATCTGTGATCTCCACACAACAGTCAGCAGAATAACATGGAAGAGGGAGAAGTAGTAAGAGCTCTCTTCAGATCACAGTAAGAATGAGCCAAGGCTAATATCCTAGACTTCCATCTACCTTTGCTATCTCCACATTTAAATCTGTAAAATATGTATGTACAGTCCCAGTAGCTAGAAGTCACTCCCAAGGTATACAATGCCAAGGCAGACGAATCCCAGTTAGGAGCTAGGAAAAAGTTAAGGTGGTTCTCTGATACAAAATGTATGCTTTCTGCATCAGGACATTTTTCATACAGCTGCAGAATGTTTTACTGAATGCATGAAAGCTGTTAGGAAAGTCAAAGAAATTGGACAAAGCACAGGGAAATATTAAAGAGAGCACTGTCCTGAAATGACAGAAAATAGACATCAAATTGGTATGTTTTTTCCATTCTCAGTCCTATCATTATGTGTTCCATACAAAACATTATGCATACTGGACTGTGAATACTTTAACAAATAGCATCAGTCACTGCTTTGAGCACTTGGCAAGGAAACATGCAGTGCTGCCATTGAAACAAAACGAATGTTGGACAGGGATCCTAAAATTTTGTACTAGGGATAGATGGGAAGATTAAACCAAAGCAATGAGAAAAAAACAACAGCATGTGTTCATGAGCACAGTGTCCAAAAACTATTAAACTCATCACTCTTTTCAAAAGAAAAGAGGTCATTTGCTTTTGAGGGAGCAAAGGAATAATACAAATATTTACTAAAGAAACCTGGATCCTGAAGAGATTGTAAAATAAAATATACAAATCAATCCTGGTGGATTATCAGAGTATGTACAGAGATTTATTTCTAAATAAATCTCCCAAACATTTGACCAGAGCATATTTAAAAAACAGATGTTGCTGACTGTATACTTATGCCAGCACAGTTGTTAAGTAACTCATTCTAAGGAAACAAAACACAAATGGAGAAGGGAGTAAATTTTTACCTTGAAAAACAGAAGTCAATATATGAACATGTGATACATTCAATTAAAGTCCTTCCAAATTCTTTTTAACTGTCTTCTAGACCTGTTTATTTTATAACATTTCTTCCTACAGTCACTGTGCTGTTGTTCTTCATTCTCTTGATAATAATAATCCAAGGATCACAGTTAACTTCCAACTCCTTTCTTTCTCATTTTTTAGGGTACTCTAGTCCTTTCTGATACTGAATGGATTTGTTATTTCATGATCCCAAGTAGGAAACTCTTCCCCAAATCTGTGATGAAAATTTGCTTCTTGTTGAGCCCCTTCAGAATTACTTGAAACCTAGTTTTGTGTTTATATATCTGCTGCTTCCTCCTGCACGTTTCTTTTGTACTGGCAATGTTCCTCTCGCTAAAAGACTGTTTGATCTTTTCTGTCTGCAGTCCCACCAGTCCAAGCTGGTGAGCTTGAACCATATCACAAGTTACCAGGAGCCCAGGCCAGTATTGCAAATAAGGCTCCAGATGAGACAGGAAGCAGCAATACTGACACAGGACGTGGCACTCTTCCCCGTGAGAGGGAGCCAGGACCTCTTAGTTTCTATCTGAACACATTTCAGTGCAGATATGAAAAACAGAATTACTCATTTAGGTTGCTAGTCTTCCAATCAGTGATCTTTGGTTCTTCAACAATTAGAGTTTGGCTGAACTGTGTTAGATCAAACTGACCACAAATGTAGGCCAGACTGGTTATGCAACTGAAATCTTGTAGCTGTGACCACACACTTTCCCTATGTGGTATGAGGGCAATTTTTCTTCTACATATACCCATTTCTGGTCACCCAATTTGCAAAGCTGTGGCATTTTCTTACCTTTGCATGCCACACACCCAGACAGCTCAGTGGGAAATTGCAATGCACTTTTGTGGACATTGCTGGTTGGTTGTTGCTATTACAGCCATGTGGTGGCCTTCTCAAGTTCAACATCCCCAGTAACTGTATCCTACCTAAGAGTTTCTCCCTCTGTTCAAAACGGATCTGCTCTTCACTTCCTTCCTCAGCTGTCGGTTCGAGCATGTCTTAATGTTAAATATACCTCCTACACTGCACGACCCCTTTACAGAACAGGATCATACTGAATCCCACCTCAACATATAGCAACCCTCTGTGTTTGACACCTCCCCAGCTTCTACTTTCTCACTTTTGCAAGGCTATCTACGCTATCTCTATCAGAAGTGCTTCCACAGGAACTTAAATAAGTGAACAGTCATACCAAAAGAACAAGCACAAATCCTAGGAATTACTACTCTGCTTACTGAAGCTAATTGTGTTTGAACAGTCATTTCCTTCCATGAGTTTTGTCTGCTTTGAATCATTTATCATTGAATACTATTTATAGGAACTTAAAGAGTTGCTATAGAAATAATTATATTTTTCAGAAGATAAAGTACTATTAGTTCACAGCAGGATAAGAATACAGATCTTTGCATATCACAGTCCTCTTCTAGCATGGGGCTTTTCATTAACTTTAAAGCTTTTTGCTACAAAAAAAAAAAAAAAAAAAAATCACAGCCGAGCACTTTTCTCCCAACTCCAGCAAAGCAGTCAAATCTCAAGACATGGGCTGAATATAAGTAGAGCTATTCATATAAATAAAACAGAATCCATCCCTATGTCAATATCTGATTTTTTCTGCCATCTTAAAACTACTATTTGACAGTTCTTCATGCAGTGTAAGCACTTTTATTTTTTTAAATTATTTCTATGAGTGTTTCTAAGAGCAAACCAACCTTTGAGATGTTTTAGTCTTCTAGTTTTCAAAATATTGATCAAAATAATGCTTTTACATGGGACTCTACATCAATGTGATAATGTTTTGTTTCCTATACTTTTCTGCAGGAAAAATATTCTGACTAAAAGCCTGACTTTCTCCAGCTTATCTTTAAGAACTCCCATTACAGTTTTGCTATCCCATGTGATTTTCCCTGTAAATATCAAACTACAAGTGCCTGGACTCCCTGCTCAGATGGAACAGATCTCTGCATATATGAAGCTATATAAATTATTTTAGTTCACAGGCTCATAGAAGTCACACAGAAAAGCAGATCAGACCAATATGCTATAATTCAAATGTCATTGTTTCTTCAAATAGAAAGTTGTTTTCCCAGGCCATATGCCATGTGATTTCATAGCTTCTCTTCCCCACAAACACACACGACACTATAAATAGGCAATGCACATCATGGTCCTCCTTTTTCTCTTTTGCTCCTGGCTGGAATGCCACTGAGGATTTGCTGAGGGCCAGGTGGCAGGAATAACAGAAACACAATATACATAGTGATACAAACGTAGAATTAGGCTAAAGAGTGTCTTATATCTAGAAAAATACTGAGAAAAAGCTTGAGATTCACTCTCCTATCAGAAGTAACACGCCTAAAATCTTCAACACAAAATACATCGGTGAAACTGAGCAGATACTGTGCATGCTTAGAACTGCCTGAATAGGAGCTCATTAAGTAACACACACATTTGCTGAAATGACCTGTACTGGTCCCAACCTGGAAAAATTTGCCATCCTCCACCAAAGAAAGAAATGCAGCATCAGGAACCTGATGCTCCAAAACCCGATTTTGTGAAGCCAGGTAACTCACATCAATAATCAGGAATACCCTCCAAACTGCACAGCAACAAGAGCACTTTGTATGAGATCCCTTTTCTCCCTGTCCTCCCTCATGGAAATAAGCTTTCCTGACAAGAATAAGCTGAAGCAACTTTTAATCAAACAAAGCCTGTGTGCACCAACAGAGTAACAGTGACACTTGCTGTCAGTCAGGGGTGTGGAGAGGTCAATAGAGCGAGTCACATAAACACCCTGCAAGTCAGCCCCTTGACAAATGGCCTCAGGTTGTCAGCTGGGTATTTGCGTTTACTCCAACTAGACCAAGGGTGTGAGAATAACAAAAAAACTCCGACATATTCTTCCATCTCCCTCAGGAATAGTAGTATTTTCTTTGGGGTAGAGTTGGCAGAAAGTGCCTCTTCCATCTTTCCCCCCCTTCAGGTCCTGCACTGGGTTTGTCTTTGTGGAGTTCTTGACTTTTTTCCCTGATGCAGACCAAATGTGTCTAACAGTCACTCAGCTGAGATGTCTGGTTGCTTTGCAACTTTAGGTTTTATATAACCCTTCTCTAAGAGGCACATGACCCTGTTTCACACAGAACACCAGGCAGTAGATTTTTTTATATTCAGGTTGCCCTAAGCCATTTATCCACTCAGTTTACTTTACCTTTAATTCTACTCCACCATGTTCCCTCACACCTGGAAGACATCTAGGTGGAGCCATGCAGCAACACCTCAGCCAGTCCTACACAGACTCACCGCTTTTTAGCTCAACCAAAATCCACACCACATCCCACACTTGATGCAGCATTGCAGCCTCCTGAGCTCCAAACACGCATCGCAGCAGCTCTCCAGATGCACACATGTTCAAAGTTCAAGTTTAAATTGCAGCACCAATTCATTCATTTTTTACCTCATATGAGTTTGAGTATTAGGATTAAGCAGACTCCTGAAAGGTAAGTTTTAAGTAGATCACAGAGGATTTAAAAAATAGGTAATTTGCCAGCTAATCATTATCTTCTCTTTGTGGAGAAAGGGGTAAAAGCGTCAGACTCAGAAGAGTAGCTTAACTTTGGTTCTTTAAGTTGCCATATGGAGGAGCATCTCTGCCACAATAACAAGTACTGGCTACAGATGAGTCTAGGCAGACTCCATGTCCAAAATGGGACGGCAGGAGCTTATACAAAATGCTGTTGCAAACACAACATCTCTACTAGCTCTAAACCTACCCTTTTCTAAGTAGGTCCTTGGTGCCCAAGGAGGGTCCTCCTCAGCGTATGGATCACTGTACTCCACTACAGCTGCTTCCTCCTCCTCATAATCCTCTGGAGGTGGGGGTGGAGGTGGAGATTCATCAAACACTGGCTCATCCACAGGCGGTGGTGGGGGAGGAGTATCTGAAACTGAAAATAAGCAGTAGTATAACCATGAAAATGTCTCTAGAACCATGGTAGCAGGATGACATAATATTTCCTATCCCAATTAGTTGCACTGGGACCAATAACTAGAACTTGAGGAAATATACTAAAGATAATAAAATTCAGAGAAGGAAGAGTCAGGTTCATGCAATAAAATTATTTCCTTTACCCTCCCTTCACAATTTCAGACAAACTTGCAGAGGCAGTAGAGAAGGCAGAATTCAAAACAAAAGCCACATCTAGTAATAAACCATAGCATAAGGAAGCAGCAAACTTACTGTTTTCTTGAACTCTGGCCACAAATCCCATTAGCGGTAACTGCGGAGTTACCTGTAGGATGGAGGGGGGAGGAGGAGCAAGGGATGCTGCCACAGAAATTAAAAAGAGAGAGGCACTCAATTAGAAACACAACAAAGCAGCAAACAGGAAAGCAGACTTCCTCACCACTCAGATGGTGTAGCAGTGTGCCAAGAAGCTGAGATAAAAAGGCTGACATTCAAAGAAAGATGGCTCAGGTGGTCTAAGCATATTCCTAATCCTTACTTCAAGGAGATGTCTCTATTTTTAAAAATTTTCAACCCAGCTATTTTTCATAAGATTAACAATCCATGCTCAAGTATTTTTCTCATCTGACAATGAGATTTCTGCAAGTTGAAGTTTATTACTACAGCAATATAGCACTTTATGAACAGACCTAACACATTTATCAAGAGGATTCTCTCCCTTTCAGATCAAATTGCTATTTATAGAGGTGATTTCTGTAACAGCATCCATGAATTCTTAGTAATGAAAATGGATATAACCAGTTTTCTCCAAAACATAGGCCAAAAAAACCCCTTCAAGTGAGGCAGTTATTTTAGGCAAAACAGAAAAAGGCGCCTTTGAGAACTGAGCAGTCCTGGACGACACAGGCCCTCTGACCCTGCCGTCAGAACAGCAGCGCCTGTTCAGATGAGCTGCCTCTCTCCCTTCCCACCCGATCTCACACCCCACTCGCTCAACTCTGAACAGCACTTTTATTGGTACCAGAAGAGCCATCTTTTTACAATACATGTGAATTCCCATTTAAAGGATACGCTATCAGCCAGCTGCAAGTGTTACAACACTGATCTGTGGTTTAGGTCACGAATGAAAGCTTAAATTCTCGAGTTGACTTCAACAAATACTTGGCTTTTTTTAATCTAATTTTAGTACCACTTTGCAAGACTAATGCAGTAATAATCTTTAAGCAAGTTACAAGATTATTTTTCAGAAAGCACACCTCAGGAAAAGCATAACTAAATAATTTTCTTGTTAGTAGTGGCAAACAAAAACATTTAGTCATGTCCAAAAGGATGAGGGGAAAAATGTCTACACTTCATATACCAACCAGTACATTTATTTAGCTTGCAGAACTAAATAAATTTCAAACTCATCCAGAGCCAGTAAGAAAATTGCAAGGTATAATTTAGTATTTTTCATAATTAATTCACATCATCATAGCAAATGAAAAGAACTCCAGTGCATTTAAAATTCATGTCTCAAAGTTTCTTCTGTTTGCTCATTTCAGCAACTATTATCTGAAGTGTTTTGAACGTCTTCTGTCACTCACATTCCCATTCCTTTCACAACCACACACCCCAAACAAAAAAAAACAACAGAGCCACCATCTTTTTTGTTGCAAAAATATCCCTGTACCTCCATATAAAGCAAGCTTCATTATCTCACCATTTAATTGATAGTTCTTGAGAAAAACTGAAATGCATTTCTAATTACAGCTTCTTTGATTTGAACGACATGACCTCTGAGGGTATTTATTCCTTCAAGTGTAACAACAGTAGCTGGAAAAAGATTTAGTGTTGCACTTTTTCAAAGCCAGAAAAGGAACTTGAATTTTAAGTCCTACTGAAATGCAGTAATATCCATGGACTTAGCATTCTTGTGCCATTACGAAGTCCCTGCCTTTTTAATTATACATGCTATAGTTTCAAAATGTTTCTTCTATTCAATGTCATATGGATTCTCACACACACAATTCATATCTATCATATGAGACTAGCTTCAGTTACCTTGGTCCTTTTGGTGTACTTTGTTCATTTGCTATATATGTTTCTTTGAAAGAAATAATGAAGCTTTCAAAGTAGAAAAATAAATCAGTCTAGACAAACACTCCAAGCAAATACAAAAAGTCCTTTAGTTTAGTTTGGGTTGTGTAGTTTAATCAAAATGGTGATGCTAAGAGTTGCTGACATCATTCCTTCCTTATCTTAACCATTTGGTTTGTGCCTCACTCTATGCACGGTGCAAGGACTATCATATTATATTGTCTCTATGTGATATGTAATGAGTCTAAGCCACTTTTGACCTTTGTGAACCAATACAATAAATATTTTATTAATTATTACTTTGTTTATAAAGTGCATCAGAAGAACCTTACTGTCCCTTGCTGTCTCTAAAGAGGAGATTAACATGAGCTTAAATGTTCTCTCCCAGCTTCCTTCTATACAGACCACTGGCATCTACACAGTTGCTATAAATTAATTCAGAATTGCTCAAGAGCAGCTTCCACTAGATTCCTTCAGCCTGGTAAGAATTCACCTGTACAAATAGTGTCTAGTGCAGACCACCATCTCAGCACGTGCCCAGTTTCTCCTGCAGGGTTTTTAGCCTGTGCTGAGCTAAATACTGGTATCTAAGGATGCAAAGCTGAAACATTTGTTAGTGGCATGGCTGGCCAGAGTGGCTCTGAGACAGAGATATACTGAGATCATTTAGGATCTGCATTTCTTCATATTTTCTTTTCCGTTGTTAAAAAGGTTTCACCATGAAATGGAAAAGTTATGGCATTCAAAAGAACAATGAAGTGAATAAACACTAATGACTATATCAACATACTAAAAATGGGAGTGGAAAAAACAGTGCTGCTTTATTGCCAAACAGCTTGCAAAGAAGAACAAGCCATAGCTAGCACACTCCTCTGCCTGTCTTAAGGTCTCTTTTGCACCTCTCAAGTTCGTGTTTTCTCCCTCTCTTCAGGAATGCTGAGCAGCAGTTGTGACCCCTGTCCTGTCAGTACTAACCCCACCCCTTGCAGGCACAACAGACCCTCCGTTCTTACGGTCTTCATCAATGCTTCATCAACGTGCTTGAGCATCCTCTTTTTGCAAGGTACAGGCCAAAAAAGTTTGGTTTAGTATAACTGCAATGTTAATAAATTCTATATTCTGCTAGGTATACAAAAAAAGTATCTTACTACAACTGCTCATTTATGTTGAATTAAGTATGCTATTATAATTGAAGTATTTTGTTTGTGATTTGCAGCTCAAGTGACTAATCACCATAGTCATTATCTTCCTTTTGGGCACACAGACTGAATTGTGGTTATGTAACTTATTTAAAGTCTATTTGGCACCTTCTGCGATTACCTATTAACAAGGCAATGGTAGCTTGCAGAGAATTATCCCTTTGCTAAAGCAGAAATGCACAGCAGTTGTCAGAAACTCTCAGGATATACTGAAAATCCTCTTTACTCCAAAGGTAATCCTGAAAGGTTTCTTTTACTGCTGTTACCCTTTCCTTCTTGCCTATTCCCCTTCAGCCTTCAATATGCACATAATGTGCTTAACAAATACCTCATATTTCAGGCAACTGGGCTGCAATTTAGACATACGCCCTCTGCCATCCCCCTGTCCCCAGCAGGGCCATACAAGTTAAGCACACACATCTCTGCAGGGTAGCTCACAAGCAGTCCTATTTGAACCGGATCAAATCCCTTAAATGCAGATTGCAGCATTTGACCTAATTCCAAGTTCAGTGCTCAGTCAAAAAAAACCACCATCATCAAAAATTACCACCACCACCACAACAAAACACAAATGCACTGTAGTGCTTGGAAATCAACATTCAATCTTGCTGGTAATAGAACATTTCCTAATGAGGAACCCTCAGTATGTCTTATACATCTTTCTGTAGCTTTGCCAAAAATGAAAGTCTCCCCTGCTCTGGTACCAAAACCTTAACATCGCATCAGAAGCACAGAGAAAAGGACTCCTTAGATGAAAAGCTACTATGTTTTGCCTAACACACAGGACACACCACTCCTTAAAATAATAGGTGGGATGAGTTATTACAACAGGTTGCCTATTAAAATAACATCACCTCTGGATTTGGCAGATGACACAGCTCCGTGGCATGTCACACCAAACACCACTGATGTCTCTAAGGTGTCTAACGCTCACCCTTGTACAACAAGTGGAATTTCATGAACTGTCCATTAATCAGAAGGAAAAAGCACACAACAGAAAGACTGATTAATGAAGAATTAGTGTTCTGGTGCAAAATCAAATACCCACCCCACATCAATGCATACATAACACATGGTGTAGTAAAGGACTAAAGCTTGCCTAATACATACTGTGAAATCAAAAGTAATTTATTTGGCAACAAAGCCAGTACTGTGTTAAGCTGCTTGTCTTAATAGAAACTGAACTCTCTGCGCTGGACTGCAGCTTGGCATGGCTACCAGCAACATACTAGAAGTTACCTGAGACTAACTGCAAGATCTGCAGTGGGGACAGATGTAAGATTTCAGAGATCTGAAGGCCACTTCATTCACCTCTGTATTGAATTCAACAGAGCAGAAAAACTTTCTCACCTGGGTTCTGGTTATAAAATGGTCCCCCGTTCATCTGGTTCTGAAGGCTTGTCTGTGACGTGATCGAAGGAGGACGCCGATATGGCAAAGATCCCCCTATTGTTGGGGGGGTGTGTCGAGATGCAGGCCTGTTCATGCTGTAGAACTGCACCGGGTGACCTAGGTTAGAAGGAGAAATGTATTAGCAAAGAGAAGAACGATGCCTGCCTTTTTAATGTCTGCCTTCAAGAATCAGAGGCTTGGAAAGGTTTCTGGTATTTTTAAGACAGTCTGCATCCTAGGAGCTGTCAGCTGGTTCAGCTGCCAGACTGGCAGGACAGTGGATGTCTCAATAACAACACAAAAACCACTCTCCCAGCAGCCCGTACTCAGCATCAAAATACAAAGGTGTCTGAGATACAAATTTCAAAATGAAAGAAAATAATTCCCAGTTATCCATTTTATTTAATGTATTGTAATAACTTCTCGTAAATCTAATTATTTATAAACCCGCAAAAATATAGTACTTCACAGTCCAGCAATGAAGCAACATCCATGTACGAACTAACTGTGTGCCAGCTATGACCTACAGCTGAAAAACCACTATACTACCTTATCTTCATGCTCTTCAGGAAATATGCAGAGAATCATATGGGGAGAAGAGAACGTTAGAAACTGTTTGAAGAATAGACTTAATTTAATCATACTCAAAGACACTCTTTGAGCTTCTTAAAAACTTGCTCTCCATTTTAATCACTTCCTGTATCAGAGTAATTGATCCTGAATCTAAGCAAGCAAGAAATGAAGCAAGACCATCAAGCTATCTCCTATGCTCACATAAAGTTACCTGGCTTATATACTGGATAGAACAGTAAA
This sequence comes from Scolopax mira, assembly GCA_004320125.1. NCBI lineage: Eukaryota > Metazoa > Chordata > Aves > Charadriiformes > Scolopacidae > Scolopax > Scolopax mira. Next base: position 149,290 of record BJBW01000723.1, on the reverse strand, counting down.
CTGGATTTGTTATACCCATACGGGTTATTACACTCCCTAACTGTTCTGCCAGGGAGGCAAATTTCTGAGCTTGCAAGAAAACAAGAGAAAGGATGGTCACTGTGGTTGAGGAGACACCTGTGCAGCGAAGTAAACAGAGAAACAGAACAAATGAACGTGCATTTTTTTTAAAACCTACATTGTTCTTCACTTTGTTTTGATTGCTGTGCAAAACTTCACGCTAGGTCAGTAAATAAAGTGCTAGTTGCTTGCTGTGTTACTTGCTTCTTAAACCAAATGCATGAACTAGAGATTCACATTCCTCCGGATTTGTACAGCTATGTACATCCCATAAAATGCACTTTTTACAGATGAGGAAAAAGAACAGTTAAGAAGCAATCCGCCTAGCACGTAGGCTTTTTCACATTTTTGCTAATGCATCTTTCTAATGTCTGTTTCACTGTTACTTAGAAATTGGTATTGGAAATGTATTGGTAGAAATTGGTAGTGATTGGACAGAAGGAAGAAGAGAAGAAAGAGGGATAAGGGATCCTTAAGGACCAAAAACTACAACCTCATAAACAGTAAACTATCCAGTCTCTCCAGATACTTTATTTCAGAGAAGCCATGCAAGCAACATCACTAATAGCACAGGGAAACAAGAGATCTTAAAAATACTAAGTAACCTGAAATTTCTCTTAGGGAATTGTGAAAGTGAATTTATAGCCATTGAAATATTAATGTCTGCTTGATTTTAACTTGTCAAAAATACAGAAACAATATGGCTTAAGAACTGGGATCCTGACAGTGCAGCAAAAATGTAAAACTGATTGAGGCCCCATATGACACAGTTCATCGTCTGAACATGAACATACTTTAGATCGGGATCATCTTCTGATACCAAAATTCATCACAGTTTAGAAGCTTCTAGTTGTAGTCATGGATTCTACTGTATGTATTTTCTACGAATCATAGCACCTTAAAATAAATGCTTCTGGCACTTGGTGAAATTCTTACTAAGAGAGGCTGACACTAAGAAATACACAAACCAATTCACACCATTGTGACCAGCCTCCACTATAAAACAAAATACGTAGGTAGCTGGGTATGAATTTGGCTGTCTAAAGGAGATCTTTACAATGCACGTGTTTGCATTGCTGTGTGTCATCAAAAGCTGACACAGAACAGCTGTATGATTAGTAAGTACTACAAGCTGCAACTTCAGCGTATGAGAAAATGAAAAATGTTGGCTGACTGAATAAGCATTAAAAAAAGCAAGTTGCAATATATACCACAAGTACCTATTAAAACAAAATGCTTTAGTACTGTTTTGCTAATAAGAACTTCTATTTTATCTGACATTGAACACAAAATTTGCCCTTTTTATCAGTTCATTGAAAGAAGACTTGTCTTTTGAAAGCACTGAAGAGACAAGTCATATGAACTATACTAGATGCACTTTTTTTAATTCCACTACTGAAAGAGAAAAATCAGACCCAGAACTATCAGTGCTGGTTCCCCCCAGACATAATTATTCTATGAGATTCTCAGTATCCAAACCACAATAAAATGATAATGTAATAAATAATTACATAAATGTAAAAAGAACAAAAGTATACAATTAAATAATTGCTGTTTATAAAACTAGCATGCCTTGAATGGTCGACTATCAACATTCCCTTATAGTTGGGTATTAGCAGGCATTCTCTAGTTGTATTTTTAAAATTAAAAACAAAAATTAAAATCAGTGCTTCTGAAGTAACTTTGCAAAGCCTTGGATCGTGATCACATCTGGGTTCATGTGCCCACCAGCTGCAGCAGACACTCACCTGTAGAGGGTGTGGAAGAAACAGCAGGGGGAGTTGGAGAGGTGAAGCCATCAGCAAGGGGCTGAGCTCCTGCAGCAGCAGCAGCAGCATCTGGGGCAGCAGAGGAAGGGGCAGGAGCAGGAGGAGTGGGGGCAGGAGCAGAGGTAGCAGGAAGGGGAGAAGTGCCAGCCGAGCCAGCAGGGGCTAAGTGAAGAGAGGAGGAAGAGGTGGCGTTAATAAGGAGATAGGTTAGCAAGGATTAGAGAAAGCCTTTGGCTATCCAGTGTTAGCTATTTATTAGATGCATAGTATTTTAGAATGCATGAGGAGATGAGAGAAAAATGGAGCTGTTAAGGAAAGGCTGATTCCTATGTAAACGGTAAATGAGGGTCAAGCGAATCCACTTCTTTCCAAGTCTGAAGCAAACAACCCAGAACTTCTCACTGAAGGCCATTACTTCTGAATGATGTCTTTACACTTCATCTAGACCACAACTGCCTTTAGCTTTTGTTCAAATTAGAAAATATACAGAAGAAGAAAGCTAAAAATTTTTATTTTTTGGCTCAGAAGCATCATGTATGTCAGATGACACTGCAAGCTAACTGAAAGGGTTGTGCAAAGGAAAAAGGAGTACCAATAGCACTTCCTATTTCTGGATAGACTGGGGTGATTACATTGAACAAGTGTCTTTTTGTGACAACTCAGGCTTGCACTAACATACTAAACATTTATTCTGTGCCCGCCTCTCATTTCACCTAGCTTTCTAAAAGCACACTTCTATACAACGGCATGAACAGCCAAGGAAAAAATGTCCCTTATTTGCTTAAAAGGACAAGCCCCAGCTCACTGAAAAAGGTGGTTTGTCCTACCTAGTCACCTGCAGGTAGCCACGTAAAAAATTCTGATAAACAAGTTAATATATAAAAGAAGCATTAGAGCACATCAAGTGCTCCCCGAAAAGACATTACTTGATTCAAACTCATATTATCCACAGCAAGCCATTTTCAAGGCACACACATTTTTGTCCTTTGAGACTTCTCTTGGGGTTTATTCAGTGCTGTGTTTAGGAGACTCACAAATGCTAAAGGTTAATGCTGAGTCAGAAAGAGGAACAGCAAGTTTCCATTCACCTGGATAGACACTGGGAGGAGATGGTGTGGGAACAGCAATAGGAACACCCACACTTCCACTTCCACTGTTCTCTCGACTGCTGCTCCGACTACTTGGGTGGCTTCCTCCACTACTCCCACTGCTGCTGTAAGAAACCAAAATAACCCAGTATGAATATGCTGCTGTGCATGCTGAAACATAAGACCCCTCCTATAGCACCTTTCTAATTCAAAGAAGTAACAGGGAACAAGAGAAAAGAAACAAGGATAATAGAAATCTATATAAAGCTTAATTTTCCCAAAGCTCCTCACTTTGACTACAACACAACAGGTTTTTCAGTTAGTCTTAGTGAACTTGCCCAAAAATGAAACACTTCTGGAACCCTGTTCCAAAGCATGTAATTCCAATATTGTTAAATGCCTACTGAGCAAATATAGAGCTTTTTTCTATAACTTATAAAATATGTAGACTCTTTAGATTCTGATTCATATGCTTTCATATGAGACTCCTGAAATTGTAAGATAGTAAAGTACAAGTTAGTTTTTCTTACATTTTATGTCCATCGGTTTAGCTACCCTCAGGTACTTATGATGTTTAAAAACTGGATTTTAAGGGAACTATTTAGAACTGTTATATCATTAAACTCTTATTCTCCAAGAGAAAAGGCTAGCCTTCTGCAGAACATTTGATAATACAGTTCAGCTTTATTCTGTTTGAAGTTATCAGTATCCTCAAAATACAATGCTCTTTTTCAGCTACCCAATCTATAAACATCAGAGACTGTTCAAACAAAAATGTAAATTATAAGCATATTATGCAGTCCTTCAACATGTAGAAGTCAAGTTGTGTACAAAGCCTTCCCAGTTTTGTAAGCATTTCGTAAAATACTACCATGATCTACCTGTGTGAAAGACTTCACAATTTTAGAATTCATTAAGTACTGTAACTAAGTCGTAGCAATAAAAGTGACTAGAGGATTAAGTGAATAATCTTAATGTGATTCCCTATTCTGGTCTCACTGAAGTGCATTCTTGTCACGCCAAATGACATTCCCAGTCCACATCATGGATTTGCAAGCTTCACTGTGGAGGTGCAGACGGATTTGATAATTATCATATTTTTTGTTCATATGCTTATGCAATGCTACCCATGCTTCGTACAGGACTAGAGTGAATACCTGTATGTGCGATTCCTCTGGTTCACAGAAGCTGTTCTAACGGGGCTCTGCTGAGAGGGAGCCATGTTGCGTGTTGGGCTAGGCACGTAGTCATTCGGTACCACCGGGGGACGCACTGGCTCCAAGGTACGATAGGGAGAGTGACGCCTACACAACGACAAGCATATTTCAGAAGCAAATTAAGATAATACAGACAAAACCAAAGATTTTTCGTTCTTTAAGAGATAGATACATATTGACCAGTAATGGGAGCTAAAAATACGTGTTTTTCTGTAAGTTTGCAGTATCTACTTCATAGAATAAGAAAAAACAATTGAGAATGTTCTTCATGTGCTTCAATCCTCCTATTAATAAACTCTGTGTTGCACATCCCACTCTTGTTTTAAAAATAATCCATATCTTGTTTTAAAATAGAGCACCACGGTCTGTATGTATACACATAATCACATACCAACAAGTAGCATTCATCCCATTTCCCTAAAGTCAAAGTCAAGTTCATAGATTTAACAGGAAAGTAATTTTATTGCACACAGCACACACACTAATGAACAGTGCCACATACTAATTTTCCAGTTGTTTAGCACCACCTGTCAAAGCCACACAATTAATGACTTTTTACTCTAAAGCTTGTAGTTTTAAGCATTCTGCAATGACAAAAAGGTTCCTGTTGGGAAAGGCTGATAATGATCCTGCTGTCTTTCACCAGAAATGTGCTAACTAATTTATAAGACTTGATTGGTATAAGATGATGCAGATAAAGCACCTCTTGACCTTTGTGAATGGTTAAAATTAAAAAAAAAACCACCCAAAACCAACCAAACAAACAAGCCACCCCACACTACAGAAAAAGAAAGAATCTTCCCTTTTTTCCCTTCTGTCCACGAAAACCATTTAAACATTAGGTTACTGCACTTACCCAATAGTTCCTTTTCCAGACATCGGTGGACTTGGTGGCTTCTGGGTGGGTGGTGTTGTACGAGGCAGCCCACCCATCTTCATATTCTGTGTGCTGACCTGCACGAAAGAACGGGGAGAAAAACAGCCTTCACTCAGCTCAGCTTCTAGGGGTAGAGATATCAAGATGCCTTTAGCAATTATGTCTAAACGGGAGAAGGTTTAAACAAACAAAAAAATTGAGAGGCCATGCATTTTATTTGCAATTTCCACTCTGCTAGAAGTCAAGAGTTGTGCTCAAAGGACTCTATTACATAGGTTTTTTAATAATTGTATATACAAAAAGTGAATTTACCTTTAGGCTATCACATAAACATTAAATCACACACAATACAGACACTGTAACTCACTTGGTTAAACCTCCCAGTCATCATTTGATGAGTTATTTCAGGTTGCACTACTGAATGGTAAATTTGCAAAAATATTTTTGAATACTCTTTAGGAATACTAAGGTTTACCTAATAGGCCACAATTTAATGCAATGCATATAAATATGGAGAAGCCAAAGTAATCTCCAAATATGATCCATTAATGTTTTAATGTTTTCATGGTACGACATCAACATTTTTTAAGATAATATTTACTGTAAATATTATTTATGTACAAGTAAACATAGAGAGAAAGCTATATGGAAAAAAATACAAAGATGTATTTTTTCTCCCCACCAAATCTGTAGCAATTTAATCTCTAAGAATTTATAAATAAATGGGCAGGGAGAAAAATATTTAGCAGTGATGTGATGTGATGTAAGTGCAGTTGTCCTCTCTCCCTCTTTCAGGTTAAAATATAAATGAAGTAACGTTTATATAAAAGAATTTACTCTAGCTTCTTTAAAGTTAAAACTCATCTGCATTCCTGACTGATGTATCAATCTATGAATCATAAACAATCGTTACCATGTAGGCATTTTGCTTATTTGTATACTCCAGCCACAGATAATTCTCTCAATGCGTGCACCCTTACAGAAATCAGTACACCATTTTCTTACAAGTCTCTGTTAAACAGCTTTGATTTATAAATGGTCAAACTATTGCTTAGACACAGGTGTATTCAATAAACCTAAATAAGTTTATTATTTGCTTAGGTCCCTTCTGCTGCTGTTCCTGTCATGGTCCATTTCAGAGTGTTTCTTATTTACAAAACATAAATCTTGCCTACTGCCCCTATCTCCCATATAAAAAAAAGTACAGTGATCAAGGCACTAAGAGTATTTGCATACTTCATTAAAGGCAAATTACTCCTTTAAAATTTGACTATAACAACTCATGTAGAATTCTGCCAATGTTTAGATTCGTGAATTGATAAATAGTGACAACAGTGTAAAAAGTAATATATTCACTATTCTAATCCACTGAAACTCAATTCCCTGGCTCTAAATAATCCCAGTGCTATCACATTTTCAATCTATTGGGAGAAAAAGAAAACCAAGTGTTGGAAGAGGTTTTTGTCAGATTCAAAAACAGATGTTTGGATTTACTTGTGCAAGAGTACTTTCTAATGCCAATTTAAGACTAAATTCTGTTGCACAGCATTATAAAGTCCTTTAAGCCAACTCTAAGCAACAAGAAACCTGAAGTTAATTCAAGTGAGGGATGAGGTAAGCACTGGACTACAACTACTTGAAGGGAAGAGGGAAAGTGTAAAATGAAGTATATTTTATTCTATACACGGAACATTAAGAAATAGCACAACATCTGATTTTTTTTTTAAAGTTGCAGCACCTCCTGTATTTCCTCTTTCATTAAGGACGCCTGTTTCACCCACCTTGAGTTGTCCAAAAAACCCACAAACAAACAGAACACCCCCACCTTAATTAACTACTCACTGCATTGTCACTTGCTATTTTTCAAAGAGCCCATTAAGCCCACTGGGGCAGGGGTTTTTGATGTCTTTAGATGACAGCAAACTTAGACCAATCTGCATACCCCTGAATAGTAAATTTAGGTGTTTTAACTGGCTATACTACTATTTCTCACTAGATGATGTAACCACTAGCTATCACATTACAGTTAATATAAAATGCCATGTATTTAATGATAAAGAATTTTATTATTTGTGTATAATCATTGCGGGAACAAAAATGGCATTTTAGGCTTCCACTGGGCTAGAGCTACAAGAACAGAAAGGACAGTAGAGGTGAGGGATGCAGCAACATCACACAGGATACACGAAGAAGTGGAAGTAATACTTGCCTGACTAATGCAGAGCTCCAGTGACTGCTAGTTACTTTCATTAACCCCGTGAACAAACATATCTTTGACACAGGATAGGAAGAAAGCTTTAGAAAATGTGGCTAAGGAAAAAGTGATGGTTTTTTAACCAAGAAACTTTAGTCACAAAGAAGCTGTCCTTGAGAAAGACTAAACAGAAAGATGGGGAAATGCACTGACAGTAAGTTCAGTTTCAGGCTCTTTGAATGACTTTTCAATATTGAAATTGAAATGCTGAAAGAGCAAGTAATTAAATTTACAGGGCTGTCTTCAAATCTGACAGGCTCAATGGCTTTAACCCTGAGTAACTTCCTCTGATTTATGGCCAAAGAATGACAGAGGAGAAAAGAAGAATATAAAATTATTCCAACAGTTCTGATCAAAATGGACATATCTGTGGAAATAATATCATGCGAGACACTAAAAAAGGTTACAAACTGCCTTCAGGAAAATTACAAAAAAAAGAAAAAAGAAAGAAAATTTAAAACTATACAAGTTGCAACTTCAGTTGACATACAAACATTGCAACATTTCCAACTGCCCCTTTCTAAGACAACTTCTAGTTGGAGAAAAAAAAAAAGTTATTAATATCTCCCCTCCCTCTCTCCCCCTTTGCTCTATCATCTTTTCCGTTCTGCACATTCAGTTACAAAGACAGTTTCCATATTCAAATCCTCATCCATACACACCCCTCTTACAAACTTCTAAAATCCAAAGCAGCCACTAGAACTCAAGGTCATATTAGCATTTGCTATAAAGTTTCAAAAATGCATTTTCTGGAGTAGTAATTTTACAGAAGTTGCACTGTTTCTCTGACAACACTTCCCCTAGCTCCAGACAGCTGCAACTATCCAGATGCAACTGGTTTAATTAGGGGGTGAAAGCAGAGGAATGCACCTGTCTGTTGGTGGTTTTTTCAACTGCAGGACCCCACAGATCTGTGGTTGGTCTGTAGTGAAGAGCTTGCAAATTCCTTTAGGAAACTGTGTGGCAAAACAGAGACTGCAACCAGAAACACAAAGGAGTATCTCTGCCTTTGCTCACAACTGCCAAAACAGTTAACCACTGTGCTAAAATAAATAAAAAATTTTTAAAAAAAGACAACAAAATTAAGAGAGGCAGTAATGATGTGGGCACAAAGCTCAGAAAAAGCCCCAGCTGACTGTTCTAAAAGGAAGAGAAACCTGTGAACAGAGGAGCAACGCGCAGGGTCGACACAGAATGCATGCAAAGATTTTTGCTTTCTTTTTTTTTTTTTTTTTTTTTTGCCTCTTCCTACAGAAGCAAAAAAGTAGAAAATATTTCTAGCTGAAATTACATGGAGGAACACCAAATAATTCTAGGGAGATCTTGGATAAGCTTTTTTTTTTTTTTCCCATTGGGTACCTTGAGGAAGTTTTTAGTATATTTGAATTAGCAAGCAACCGTACTATAGAATAAAATGTTTTCAACCAAAGCTGTAGCTCTGTCAGCACTATAGCTCTGATTTGACATTTTGCTGAGGAAGAAACTGCATAAACAACTTAAAATAAGCAGATCTTTGGTAAGTAACACATCCTGGAGGATGCTCTAAGATCCAGCTCCACAGTGACAGCCATAAAATGAACTGTAAAGTAAATGGACCACTATGGACCATTCTATTTAAAAGGGTACAACAGTATTTCCTCCAATATTTTCTATATTGAGCTACAGCATCAGTTTTAGAAAGGTAACATCTGATGACTTCAAGACACGATATGGGACTGAGTACATCCCTTAAAAAATTATCAAGTTTATTTTTTTTTAATAATTAAGATTTACTTGTCCAATTTCTGGTTTTAGCAACTAGTTTTTCATAGATCCCAGTGATTAAATCACTTTCTTATGGTCCTACATATGACTGAGTTTCCTTCATAGTTCCATTTTTATAATCATTTAACAGACTGAGCTTCTTTAGCAATCCACCATATAAGAAATTTGCAATGAAATAAAATGGTTAAAACTAAGAAATCCTACAGTTCATTCAACTCGATTCCTGGGAGTATTTTCAGGAGAAAAAAAATTCACTGAACAAGAAGTGCAGCAATACAGAGTTGGTCACACATAAAAGCTGGTCATCAGACATGCAAAAACTATTTGCACCAATGCACTGTGCATCTAGGTGACTGTAAGTCACTTACCCGCAACAAACCCACATTTTTATTCTTCTGAAGAACATCTCAAAAAAGTGGTTGGTTTTTTTTCCAAAATTCCTGAATATCAGATATTCCACACAATCAACCCCCAGAAGGCTACTTTCTAAAGCCAAAGTTGATCTCAGCCCAGAATTTTTTCAGTGGTGCTTTATAGTCATATCGTATTTTCTAGAACTTTCAGAATGTCAAAACAATCAACTTTTGCCCAAAATCTACTAAGAAAAAGTGTCCTATCATTGATGTTCCATTGATTATATTGAGAAACTTTAAGCAGCTACCCAATCTTCTTGAACAATTTTATACCCAACTCCTGCAAAACCAACCCAAGGCTGAACGCAAACTACCTTCCCATGCTTTGCTTCATCTTCTTAACACTACAGAGAGGATGAACAGATTTTTGGCCCATCATCTGGTACCTAAAAGTAAATTCCTTCTCAGGTTGCGGTCAGCCACTCAAATACTTACTCTGCATGTCTAATTAAACCGTATGTAGGTAAGTTGATTAACCAGTTGATAGGGAAGTGAAATGTCTAAAATTTCAATGCTGTTTTGGCAAATGACCACAAGTAGAAACTTCAACAAGTGAATTTACTTATTTTTACCACATCCACGTATGTAAAGTAATTGAAGAGCCAAGTCTGGTAAATACAGAAAGGCTTAAACAATCCAATTTTCAACTGATTTGCTGACAGAAGATGCTACAGATACTCCTCTGGCTTGTATTTTCTTCAAAATCTGTTTAAAATTTAAATTAAGTTCTCCAGACACAAGCACGTTTATCCTCCTACAGTCACTCAGTTTAATATCGTGACTGTTAGCTAAGACTAAGGTTTCTTTGCAGCCATGGAAGATAAATGCAGGCTAATCACTTCATATCCAGTCTCGTCAGTGAACAAAAATTACTATTCACATGGAACTAAGATTAGTAGACGCTTCTTCTTTCAAGCTGATGTACAGGAGTTTTCTTCTTTCAGGCTGACGTACAGTGACTACAGTGAGTCTTAAGGAATAACTTATGGCCACTGAGATGCGCTGCACATTTTTGTGCCTTTTTTCTTTTTTAAACCCTCATGTTTTGTCAATGAGAAACTGATTCACATACTGTGATTTCTGAAATCTAACTTCTAACGAGGTAAAAAGAAAGAAATATTTTAACTGCTGTTATAACAAACAAAAAAAAATGTTACTTTCATTCCAAACCTATAAATGCAAAAAAAAAAATTCTCTGAATAGCTGAAAAGACTCTTATCACCACTGCAGATAATGTACAGATGTGACATTTCACACATAATCTATAATTATACAATTTTAATTATTTTTTTTTTTAGAATGGTCATTGTTTATAACTGCAACTGCAGAGAGCAACAAAGAAAACTGAGTTTGCAAATTATTTTTTTTTAAATCACTGAGAAAACCATCGGCCAGTATGAACTGAGCCAGGAATAAGGCATATTCAGCATAAGTATCCATTTTGTGTGGATAGATTGAAAGCCATGGAGGAGATATGTTTTGCAATTCTCAAATAAAAAGCGTTTAAACAATATGTGATTTGAAAAACTGTACCTCACACACTTAATGTAAAAATAAATTTCAAATGACATGTGAGAAATCTCTCATTTATTAAACATTTTTCATTGTGAACAGATGTGCTACATACACTTAAATACCTTACTAAAAGTACCATCTGGCCAACTCCATAGGGACATCACTGGGAGATCTACAGTAATACCTGGGTTTACAAGCGATCTCTTCAGGAATGTTCAGAATTTTCTTTTAGCTTTTTCCACTCATGGAAAATACTTAGTCATGAAAATCTCTTCACATCAACTTGGAACTTCATTAATTAATATACTCACACTACATAGTACTATTCTATGTCCTAAAATACAGTTTCCTCTTTAGAACTGTGGCTGCTGCTACTAAAAAACATTCCCTCTTACCCTAAACCAGTAGCACTTCAGGTGGATGATGATATCACAATACTCAATAAAGGCTATAACCTATCTATTAATTAATGTGCTATGAACACCAGCATAGCATCACGTAACTTCATTTAACTGCTTGTCTAATTGATTTCATGCTTTTTATTGCTACTTCTGTAGCCACTAAGGCTTTAAACCGCTTTAAGAGCCTTGAGAATTTGACCTACTTCAGCCTGAGCTCTTTGATGCACTATTCAATTAATATTCAACTAAATAAATCACTTAGCTTGTTGTTAAAGGGTTATTACATATTTTACAAAACCATCAAACTTGTGAAAAATTTGATATAAGTGCCTCAGTATGTAAATAGTGCAAGCAGTTTCTGAAAAAATTAAGGATACTGCAACTTTAAAAAATAATACAGAGGTTTGAATTAGTTACACACCTTTGGAGCTCATTATCTGAGCAATCTCACACTGAAACATTAATCCAAATCAAGTTATAACTTACACCGTATATAGGATAAAAAGAATATTACACAGGGGGAGGCTTATATTCAGCTGCTACCTATTCCCTGTATCTTTTTGTCTACGCAAGGTTAGCACAACATTCCTCCCTTGAAATGATCTGGTAGATAGTCTGAAGGCAGCCAATACTTTGCCACAAAGCTTTTAAAATTAACTGTGTTGGTTTCCTTACATAAATACATCAATTTATATCACAAAATATTTATCTGCAATGAAATCATTCAACAGAAGAGTGGATACACAGGAGGAGAGCAGGTGTTGTTTTAAACAATCAGTAATATTCATGTTAATCATCTCCCCATGTGTAATAGTCTCAGAAGAATAAGAATGGATATCCAGCCCTGGGGTTTCTTACCTTAAATCTAAGCAACCACTTAATGCATAAATGGAGCAAATAAAAGAGGTAAGGAAAAAAAGCATTGAAAGGTTAGTTGGAACTTCAGGATATGAAGAGAAAGGAAAAAGAAAGAAAAAAGTTAAGCATTCAGCATTAACAAAATAATGTATCAGTAGATCATAGAAAGAGTGGTTAAAGCAGAATGTGTCATGAACAAAAGATTTTCAAGCTGAAACTTTTAATATACATTGACTACAAAGCCTTTATATTAACAAAATTAATGCTCAAATGCTTGTACGCTGTTTACTCAAGTTCTTACAGCGCTAACAAAAAGTGAGCTGCTTTCAGAATGTATCATGAGATCTAGATGGATTAACTTTAGAGATTAATTCATTTGAGCTGTCAAAGAATGGCCTTATCAAAACCCTGAGCTCATTTAAATTGTTACATGCATTAGTATATTTACAACTACCTAAAACAGAAGCCTCTAGAATATTAAGCTAATAATGTTATTTCCTAGACAATGCTGTTAGTTAACTCTTAACCTGATGCCATGAGATATCTCTTGAATAAAGATCGAGAGCAAATCATTACACCTTGTAAGAAGTACAGAATACCCCATACCAGTATTTTTGTAGACATTAACCAACAGTGAAATCTTATTTTAATGTCAAAAAGCTAGCACTTAGGCATTAAGTCCAAGATCTTTCCCCACATCTTCTTTCCCATTGACATTTTTTTCAAAAATGCTAGTCCTTCCATTTTAATATCATTTGATCTGTTTTCAGTTCAGCTAATCTAAACCTATCATTGCATTTCTTACACATTTTGTAACACCAAACATTAAATATGCAGAATCTCAACAGTGGAGCATCCCGAGTGACTACTCCTTTTCATCCATTTAAATCATAAACAGACCCTAATGTATTTAAGAAAAATGATCTGATTTACTGGAAAACGTCCTGTCTTTGAGTTTAAAGTTCTACCAAAACAGCCTCTGCTTCACACAGCTACACTAGAAAACCAAATTCCCCTGTACTGGCCAAACAAAGCGGCCAGTTCCATTAGCAGGCCCATGAGCTGAGCCCTCTTCCTCAGCAGCGTTGCCTTTAAGGCACAATGGTAGTGCCTTAAAACATACCACTTTGAATGGATCAAAGGGTTTTTTTCATTTTGTTGACTAACTAACACTTTGGAGGACAGAACAGATTGGAAAACTTTGTAACTCAGGAAACATTTGAAAAAATTGAAAGTAAGTGTCTTCCAAATAAAAGCTTCTGAGTTTTGCAGCATTGTATCTTCATAGAGGGAAGATGAGGAGGGACTGCTAGAATGATATAGCAGCACTTAAGTTCTCTCTCATCTACTAAGAAACCAAATTGTAGAGCACCTTTTCCTGAAGATGGTATCCACTGATACTTTGAAATTTTGAATGGAAGGAATACGTGCTCAAGTGCCTATACTACTTCCCTCAGCATGGCATACTGGATTTCTTGGACAAGGATGCTCCCTTTTTCTCCTGTATTATTCTCTGTCCAGTCTGCCATCTCTCTCAGGGGCTGCAATGAATGCTTGCTGTATTAGCTCTTTGATTATCCTGACAATGCACAATTCCGGTCCAAGTTCTGGAGGGGAAGCCCTCTAGCAGAAAAAGCAGAAAGAATGCAGACTGAGGCACCCTGATGCTAACTGAAACTTTAATGCTATTGATCCAATAACTCCTGAATTCACTGGAAGGGAAAACCACCATAGCTCAAGCAATAAAGAGCTATGAACAGGGAAATTTAAAGCTCCTACCCTTTTTCTTTTTTTCTCTTTTTTCTCCACCCAGAGATCTAGTCAACTAATCTGTGTGATGTCAAGTTCTCTGCTTATTGTTTCACAAGTACACAATACTTTTTCATTTTCTAGATAAATACAGGACATTGTAAATAACATTTGTAAGATGTTTCAAGCATATCACAGCATAACAAATGGATGCCAATATGCATTTGTGTCATCATCCATTCGATGAACTATGTTCTTGAAAGAACGTAATTCATTGCATCACAGTGATCATGATTCTGCTACATTGAGGTAAGTGGGACACCAATTATAATGGTTTAGAGCCAGTGCTAAATAGGAATTGTGCTGCAGAGAAATTAAAAACGATTCTTTAATGAGTTCTAAAATAATCTCATTAAAACAAAACTGATCATTAAAATATTAGCAACTAATCCTACAGGTTAATATGCTCCATCCATATCCAGAAGGAGTTCTGCTGACCTGCATAAATTCAAAATTTATAAGAACTGGCAGTAGATTTTAACACAAAACTGATAATTTCCTGGTCAAAACTGTAGCTGTTTAATACTGGTGGTTTTTTTTGGTTGGTTTGGTTTTCCAAATCAAACTTAAAGAGTCACTTGTCTTTGTAAAATCTGTTTTGGGTTACAAACTGAGGTGACTCTTTTGGTAAGAAATGGGGAAAAAAGGCTCTCTCTTAACAAAGGATGTTGAGAAGACCTTGAATAAAATTGCTTGGGAAAGATATTTAAAATAGCACTGTTCAGATTTCAAATTTTAAGAGGTTGTTTAAACAACCTATTGCTATTTAAATAAGTATCCAAAAAGACAGTTCAAATTGAACAATATAGATAATCTAATCCAGTTTGGTGTCAAGCAAAAGAAACTCTGGTGTATTTTGACTGGAAGAAGCATCTCACCTTACTGCTACTTAGCAAGTTTACAGATTTGTTAGTTTGTCACATAAAATTGACACTGCATTGTGTTATTTACCTTTTTTCTCCTGGAACTTTAACACTGTCAGTGTTCTCATTTCCATATTTGTTTTCCTGGCAGTACAAGTTAACAATGAGCTCACACCTGCTAAGACTGTGGTTACATTCAGGTTGTGCCTTTAAAAAACACATACCTAATCTCATATGATATTGCTGCTGTTATGTACACTGATCTAACACGTGCATACAACAGCCACCAGTTGTGTCTCAGTCTGATCTTTGCCCTGAAATTCCTCCTTTTTTCCTAGTCTTAAAAGGGAGAACCATCTGGCTTCGAACTTGGCAGCAACATTCCCATTCTGAAACCCCATATGGCACAAAAGTTGTAGAGAGCTCACTTTAACAAAGCACATCATAGGATATGGGTATAACTGACTCTGACTGAAAGTAGAAAAGGAAGCACATAATACTTCTTATGCAAACCCTTTCTTCGGGTGAGCTTCAAAATAAACCAGTGGCAATTACAGCTGGATCATACTTTGTGGTGCTAATTCAGGCAGAAAAGTGACAGTCATTAGCGTTTCAGTCCCCAGGTATATCCCTGGCAACTGATTCAAACAGTAACAGCAGCATCACACATGTAGGTATTGAGAAGCATTTTATAATGGGACTCGTAGTCCTGAATGTGCTCAGAAATAAGATTTAGTGGGGTTGCAAGATTTAGACACACTGGGAAAGGGGACAGAAAGGGACAGCTGCAAATTGGACAGGACTCCTCTTAAGTTTACAGACACACTGGCCAGGCAAGGAGAAACTGGTATGTTACCATGAAAAGCATCAGGTCATTTTGAAAATATACAAAGACAATGTATTTGCAATTTGGCTGTTTTAACAATATCACCTACCTTCACTCCATGTCCAATATCATCTAGAATTGTATAATCAATAGGTTTCCTGATGTAGCGAACTGGTCGCTCCAAGTTAGCTGGTGCAATGATTTTGTGAGTTCTTGAGGTGTTTTTGTTTGTAGTCAAGATACCAATTTCTCTTCTAGCAACTTTCTCTTTGTGAATGTCCACCGTCTACAAAAGACGCAGTGTATTTACTAACAGTGGTATGCATTTGAATACAGAGTCAGTATAAAAAAAATTGAATCAGTTCCAACGTTTCTAAGATCTCTGTATACTGTGCTAAACATATCACTACATATACTTGATTACATCATCTTTGTTCAATTTACTGTTGAACTTGCCACCTCTAACCCCTCACTAATAACCATGGGTTCTTTGGGTTTACTGTTACTCTCACTCTCTGCAGTTAAGCAAAATTCCGTCTCCTTTCCATTCATAGTAGTTCCCATTAATTTACTGACACCATTTCATACGATTCTTTTAATTACCATTTTTAATTTTTCCTCTCTAAGCTTGTCTTTGAAATAGTCTCCAATTAGATGAAGTGTAAGGATACCTTCCCAAGCCTTAACTTTTATGGCCTGAAAAACAAACCATAAGCAGGTTTGTAAAACAGTTTGTAAAACAGTTTGCTAAACTAGGGCTGGTAGTTATATGATAGAATAAAATTTCACTCAGACAAATCAACAAGGTCATTACAAATCACTCATCACAAAATCATGATTGGATTTTACAAGGTGCTCAGTACTAATTTACCCACAATGAAGCCAGTGGCTAAGCCCAGAGCCTTCACTTGGAATGTCTAAGACCAACACTGAAAATCCCTGCCTCCACCTATTACAAGTACCACAGGAGAATCTCCAGGGTAAGACAAAGCCCTGCTGGAAATTTATTGCCTACAAACATGTACTTGAATCTTGTTTGGTAACAAAACTACGGAAAAGTTACCATAAAGTCTATCTATCCCTTTCAGAAAAATAACATCTCTTAAATCACAGCACACAGAGTACCTTGCGTTACTTAAAACAAAAAGAATTCCTTCTTCACAAAACAGCTTTCCTTATAGGAGAATTGCCAGAGTTGTGAACAAGCTTTTTAGCTATAGAGTAAAAAAAAGTAAGAAAACAAGCAGAGTCACACCACCTTAATTTAGGATTTCTAAACATTCAGAGGATTTCTTGCTACCACTTTAGTTATTATGAATGGTACCAGAAAGTCTTTTCACAGTTAGAGACAGACACTGTAGTAATTAAGGAACAGGAACAAATGAAAACTAATTTTTTAAATTTTTCTGTGGCCAGGGGTTGGGACAGAGGAGTTGGTTACAATGTTTTACCATTTTGTTTGTGCTACTGATAGCAAAACAAGAAAAATGGACCCTGTATTACCATGTGTAATCATCACAACCTTAAAAGCTACAAGAATTTTTAAAAAAACATGACTTCAAATAAGTTGTTTCTTTGCATTCTTTCCAGAGAAGAATCTCCACAAATACCAGGGGCATTATACAGAAGTTTAAATTACTATCTATAAAAATTACCTTTATTTCCCTGCAACTTTTCTAAAATTAAGCACCAAATACAGCATTTTCATGTACACTTCTGCCAATTCTAGAACTGTAAGAGTTCTATTAAAGCTGCACAGCTATTTCTTAAAACAGATCTCCAGAAAAATAGATTATTCAAGGTCAAAATATGTTGGCAACCCTCTCTTTGGAAAACTTGACTTCATTGAGCAATTACTTGAAATTTAATATGGGTAGTTAAACTATCTGGGACATATCCTCCATCACTCACGCAAACCTACCCAGATTTAGCCAATACATAAACTCAGTAGAAATTCACAGTTCATACAAGCTTAATGGAAACACATATATTTCTATGACTACTTAACAACTAAATCACTCTCCAAACAATTTTGCCGAAGTCCTTCCTGAAGCTCCCTGTGATGGGCAGGTCTATATATCATCCCCCAGTACAATAGCACAGATCAGATCTTCACAGCTCTTATGATATTGACTGTACTAGCACCAGTGGAAACAGAGCACATAAATATGTTCCAGGCTGGAGTATCAAAAGTGTTCTGTTCTCATCACAGTAAGATTCAACATTTTATCTTCCATCACAGGTTTTTCCTTTCTCTTCCCATCACATCCCTTCTCTCTGTCAGACCCTTGCTTCTGCAGTGTAGCGGAAGGAGTAGCTCTGGAAAATGCAGCAGTCATACCAGAGAGACTGTATACAGAATCATCATCTCATCTACTGAGGAGTTAGAAAGCACATACTTTCTTGATAAGCTAATGGTACGTGATAGGAACAACTTGGAGGACAGTCTCATGTTTAACAACACTGAAGAATTCAATCTCTACAATTACCTCAGACTTCATCTCTGATCTGGGCATGTCACTAGAGAACTGCAGAAATATTACACTGACTCTTGTATGTTCTTTGTCTCACAGACCTCTGGTATCATTTACTAGAATGTTAAACAACCTCAGCTGCAACAGCAGCTGCGCCTCAAACGTTGTATGATGTTTCAAATGTACTGAAATATCAAAATCTTATGGGTCTGAATCTGGTCGTTCAAAACTAGTTTATGCCTTGGACGCTACACTCTTAGAGCCTTAATTTCAATCTACAAATCAGAAAGAAAGTAATTAGTGCAGTGTTGGCAAAATTATTTCTTCCTTTCTCTTCAAGTGCTCAACCTCCACAATTTTGAAGATGTTCTTTTAGTATTTTCTTATGCATCTATAAATGCAATGTGAGTACAAACATTTAATGTACATGTTATTGGAGCAATGGTACCTTGGCACTGTGGAAACTTGTTTCCATGAATGAAAAGCATGCTTTTTTAATTATTCATAGGAGTTGTGAGTACAACCAGTTTCCTTAAGGACTATGAAGATCAGTGAGGCATGACTACAGTAACAAACAATGAAATGCATAAAAAATGATTAAAACCTCTAGCTCAGCTAATGGGAATTCTCTTGTATGATGATTCAGAAAATCTCTTTTACCTTGAATAGCTATGCAATGCCTAAGACTATAAAAACTGCACCTAATTCTAGTACTTATGCCTAAATTTGTATTGAAAAGCATTTTGCTGGCAGG
Organism: Scolopax mira; assembly: GCA_004320125.1. Classification (NCBI taxonomy): domain Eukaryota; kingdom Metazoa; phylum Chordata; class Aves; order Charadriiformes; family Scolopacidae; genus Scolopax; species Scolopax mira. Next base: position 130,348 of record BJBW01000723.1, on the reverse strand, counting down.
CAGGTTTTTCAAAAATTTCATTTTCTTACTTAGTAGGCTACTGAAGTTGTAAAATCTTAAGACACATATAAAACAGCAGAAAGGAGCACTGAGGTATTTGAATAGTAGAGAAGGAACAAAGATTAACCTGCTACTAAATAAAATGAAAAGATTTATCCTCAATGTATAGGTCATTATTGCCTCCAGTACCAGCATAAATCCCTTAAGTGAGACAGGAGAATGCTATCAGAATGTTTATTCAGCAGTTTAGAAACTTCTCCTAAGAAGTTTTTGGGGTAAGAGCTGGAATAACAAAATATCTGATTTGGAAAGTCTGTCAGGAACAGCAGATGGGATACACTGTACCCTTCTATAGCTTAAAACCACTGTTTTCTAACAAGAAATTTGAGTCTCCTGATAGCATTATTAAACATTGTTTTCCCTCATAGCTCCATTATCTTTGGCAAAAGCTCATTACTATAATCTCTTCAGATGCTTTCCAAGATGCCTGAAATAAGGCAATCATTCTATTCTTTTCTATTAGGAATTTTCTGGCTATTTTGAAACATCAAGTTTATATACTGAATTCAATACAAACAGCCTCAAGATCTGTACAAATTAAACCAGAAAAAACATGAAATCATTTCTAGGATTTTAAACTTAACATTTTTTATCACGTCACTTAAAAGTCACTGAATTCAGAGTTTTGAGAAAAAATTATCTTCTACTTGTGAGTGAAATTACCCGAAGTATTAAGTTTGCATTTGTGCTGGTTTTGGCTGGGATAGAGTTAATTTTTTTTCACATTGGCTAGTTTGAGCTTTGTATTTGGGCTGAAAAGAGCATTGATAATAGAGGGATGTTATTGCTGAGCGGTGCTGACACACAGTCAAGGCCTTTTCTGCTTCTCCCACCACCCCACCAGAAAGCAGGCTGGGGCTGCACAAGAAGTTGGGAGGGGACACAGCTGGGACAGCTGACCTCAACTGACCTAAAGGATATTCTATACCATATGACATCATGGTCAGCAATATAAAGCTTGGGAGAGGCTGGCGAGAGGGCTACTGCTTGGGGACTGGCTGGGCATCAGTTGGTTGATGGTGAGTAATGGTTTTCATTTGCATCACCTTTCTTTCTAGTGTTTTATTTCTCTCTGCTATTTTCTTTTTCATTACAATTTATTATCTTTATCATAATAATGATTATTATTGCATTTCAGTTCTTAAACTGTATCTTAACCCCCAAGTTTTCTCACTTTTGCCCTTCTGATTCTCTCCCCACAACCACCTGCTGGGTTGGGAGGAAATGAGTGGCTGTGCAGTACTTGGCAGCCAGCAGGGGTTAAACCATGACAGCACTTGGAAATTCTAAACTGTAGTGAAATTTCAGAAATAAAAGTTTCAAGAAGCCTTAGTTTATTCCTCTTCTCAAAACATTCAAATTGAAATTTATCAATTTATTGTCAGCCTGTTAGTCTGGGCTTTTAAAATTCAGTTAACAAAATATTAGAATAAAATGTTGCTTACATACAGTGTTGCTGGCCTTTTATTTTTTTTAAATCAAATTCAATGGAATTTAAACAAACTAATTGCAAGTTACCTTGAAAACTGTCTAATTTTGACATGTTAGAAATGTGACATTGCCTCACCTCAAGTTGTACGTAATTTATACACAAAGAGAGAGGCCATAATGGTACAAAAACCGCTGTAAAGCTCGTTGCTCCATAAACAAGCAACATACACTGTGAAAAATTGGGCTTGCTTTAACATTTTTAAAGAGTTTGGCTATTCTTGTAACTTGCAAGAATAAGACAAGTGAAAATGGTTACAAGCCTTTACTGACTCATCAGTGGAAGGTCCAAGTGAACTTCCCTGCAGAGACCAACCAGCTCACACATGTCCCCACGGTTCAGCTAAGCAACACATGCTGGCTACAGAGAAGTTCAAGCCTACTGTCTATCCAATACCTATTCTCACAGCCAATAGCATGAGCCTCAGATTCTGTAAGGAAAGGATGAAGCAGATTTGTCCATCATGCAGTGCCATTGGAGATAACTCATTACTATCACTGATCTTTGTCATAACATCTTTGTTTATATAATCAGCAGCAAAGATGACCTAGCTAACTAAGAACATTTTATAACCAAACCTGAAAAAAATTCTTCTCATCATACAAATATTACAACCTGAAAGTCTGCCAGATTAAGTTAAAGAATTTGGACATTAACAACACTTCACAATGTCTCCTAACTTAGAAAACTTTCACACATTTTTTTTAACAAGTATAAATATCTATATAGATGATCTGTATTTAGGATTTACATTTTCAGCCAAATATGAAACACTGCATATCATCTAGTTCTGGACCAGGTTCCAGAAGGCAAATAAGAATAGATTCATCAGCTTCCAGACCAAACCAAAGTAATCCTAAATTTTAAATCAATAGGATTTAATGGCTAGCATAAAAATAGTTTCAATAGTAGTGATTTCGTTATTCAGGACATATACATAATCTGAAAAAACACAAATTATTATCAGTTTCCTTTTCAGCTCTTTGATTAAGTAGGCATACAGAGGGAAATGCAGAAAGTGATACAAATTGGCTTTCATCAATGAACAGAGAACTAAAATATTTTATTTTCTAAAGCTAATCACATCTTTTCCAGTTTTTTCGAACAGAACAAGCACTTTTGAAAGAGTTTTCTTACTTTTTCAAAATGCCGAATGATTTTGCTCCCTTCTTTGAAGAATATGTAGAATTCCAAATCAGAAGTAAAGCAGGATTACACATCCAGATATCACAATTTGCGTTAGTATTTTTTAAACTTTAATATCAATACCTACTGACCAAAGCATTAATGCAATAAAGCACAGCAAGCAGATGGTAATTACTAATCTGTTTTCTGTTCTACCTATTGACATCATTTCAATCAAACTGACTGACATCATAATTTGGCAAACAGGAATCTTAAATGGTACTAGAAACAGTCCACTAAACTGAGGGTAGACCTTATTAACGCCTGTAAGTATCTAAAGGGTGGTCTGAAGGAGGAGGGAGCCAAACTCTTCAGTGGTTGCCAATGAGAGGACGAGGGGTAACGGGCATAAGTTGGAACACTGGAGGTTCCACTCAAATATGAGAAAAAACTGCTTCACAGTGAGGGTGACAGAGCCCTGGAACAGGCTGCCCAGGGAGGTCGTGGAGTCCCCTTCTTTGGAGATTTTCAAGACCCTCCTGGAGGCCGCCCTGAGTGACTTGCTCTAGCTCTGGGCAATCCTGCTTCAGCGGGGGAGTTGGACTAGATGATCTCTACGGTCCCTTCCAACTCTAAAAAATTCAGTGAAAATCAGTGAAACTTCACACCCAACATAAACACTCTTCTGCTTGTTCCATGTGAAGTATAATCAAATTTCCTGAAAATAAGTTATTACACAGAAACTGTGACAAAATAAATTAATTTGAAAAAAAAACAACCACAAAAATTAAGACAGATAATACAATAATCTACAGCATTGGTATCATGGGATGAAGCCATTTCTGAATTCAACTTAAGTTCCTTGGATCAAAAGAGTTCATGTATATAATATCCAAAATTCAAATACTGTCTGCTCCTCTGATACCATTTCTTCCATGAAGATTTGGGGAGCATCCTATGTATGTATGATGCAGACTCAAAAAAAAGAAAAAACAAAGCAAAACTAAATTTTCAACTTTACAGCAATCTCTAAAAAAAATAAATAAACCACACAACTTTTAATTGTTTTTTTTTTCAGGTGCAGCCCATGACTTTTGGCAGATACATCTTCATTAGGCTTCATTTAGGGCTCCATTTTAAATAACTAGCCATTTGTAATAAACACCAAATCATTCTAACTTAGCATCTCAATCTGCATATATCCCAGCTTCTTAGAAGGAAAACATTTGAAATGCCAAAATTTTTCCCCAAAAGCTACTTTACAGAAACTGTGTGACAAAATGAACTTTCCACATGTATAAAATTCAAAATCCAGTGAACTCTGAATATTTTTATTCATATACTGTCTTTTGTATTGGGCACTCAAATAATTGAATAGCTAGCACTAGCCTGTCAAGATGCACATATGCATATACACAGAGACATATACACACACACACAGCATATATATAGCACATACACATGCACGCACACACACAGAGTAATTTGTGACATTTTCTGGGGGGAAAAAATGAATTAATGGATCCATGGATTAACAATAAGCATGCAGCAGAAGAAATAAAACTTATCAGCTTAATTTTGAGGATGCAGTTAGATGAGGTAACTGATACAATCTAATAGTGTACTACTAGCAGAAGGGAAAATCCCCCCCACCCCACCCCCTTCCTTTGCACCTGCTCTTGAATTCACCTGACCTCTCAATGAGCCAATCCAGTCCATTAAGCCAGCATATAATCATTCCTTTTTTTTGCTGGTTCAAACCTCTACTACCTTAACAACACTTTCAGCAGCAGCAAGTTAACAGCCCAACCTGTTTCTTTCCTACCTTAGGCAGCTCCTACTTTCAAATGTCTTTCTAAATACCACCATATTCTTGATTCTAATTTATGACGTTATCACAGGGAGATCAAAATTTATTGGTCAAATAAGACACAAAATATTCAGTAAGGATGCAAACCAGCTCTTCACTAACAGAAAAACAGCAAGTGCTGTATCATTACTTATAATTTCTTTTTTAATCCACCATTGGCATGTAAACCCTCCAATAAAGCTGTCATCCATCCTCAGCCCATTCTGGCAGTCAAAATTCTCTCATCAGTATGATGATGGGACATGGGTTCCTAAAAATAGTAGTTTAATTTATCGCTGCTCAGAAAAACTGCAAAAACGGCAGGAGTTCAGCCATGCACAAACGTGACACATTAATTTTGCCTTCTGTTCATGTCATTGCAAAGTACGTTTTATTAAAAAAAAGCCAGAAGCAAACTACTTTTGTCATCTATGCTTCTGTCACTATATGCCAGTATTACAGCAACACAAAGAGTAAAAAGATGACAAGTATTGATTTCCACCACCCATTTCACATTTCTTTCTTTTAAGTGCCTGTAGCCAATAAATACTAAGTACAGTAAGTCACCAAACAGTGACTTAGCTCAAGAAGCTTAATCTACCCCTTAACATAATGTTCTAACTTTTCCATTAGCTATTTTTCTGTCCTTGTCACTTACACAGAATGGACCCTCTCCAACCAATAAACTGACCGTGAATATATTTACTTTTTTAACCTATGTAAAATGCTCACACTAACACAGATAGACAATCGCATAAGGAGACCCATTCTCAGAATTAATATCAGAAAAAATGTAACCTTCTGTTTTAAATATGACTTTTTCTCATTCACAAAATGTCAGGTGAGAGTTTCACTTGCTGCGTAATCTCAAGAACAAAGAGAAAGGAAAAAAAAAAAAAAATCATGAAAAAAGTCTCACTTGTGAAATGTGGTTGATTGAAGATTCCATGCGCCGAAGCTGGGATGCTTGGATATCCAGCATTTGGAGAACATTGTTGGCCAAAGTGTTGATCAGATAGGCTACGCTTGCTAATGACTGGGTTGTGTAGGCTTTGGTTTCTTCCAGGGCTCGCTGCTTATCTGCTGACTAAAAGCAGAAATAAAAGGTTTATTTAGTAGGTCTCTCACACAAAGGTTCTTAGAATGAACTCCTTTTGACCTTCATTAAAGGACAAAGAATAATACAAGTCAAACTAATTCTACGTCAAAATTACCATTTTTCCTCTTTTCCATTCACTCCACAACAGATACTAACTTTGTATTTTAAAAGTTCTGTTCTTTATAAAAGGAATTAAGCGAGTATACAATATGCACATCTTTTCTTGAAATACTGAAAGTGCAACTTTTTATACTGCATTTTAGCAATAACCTTTAAAAATACTCTGAAATACCTATTCTTTAGTTCTTCTAAACTTTGTACTTCAATTAGATCTCATAACAGCCTGCAAGGATCTGCCAAATACCATATTCCTCATCTCCCCCAGTTATTTAGACCTCATTAATGCCACAAATGGTCATTCACAGTGAATGAACTATAATTACTCCTTAAAATGGTAGCTGAATAAAATGTGAGAGGAATCATTTTTAAAAAGAACAAGTACGCATTTTCTTTTTAAACATGTTTTGTGCTTTTCATATTATCAGTATTTTATTCTGTGAAGAATTAGTACCATTTTTCTAGTAGTAGACCACCTAGAAGTATTCAGGCTACCAAGTCAGAAGATAACCATTATAAGTCTAAAAACATACACACATTTCAAACAACATTAAAAATAATAAGATAAGAGTCTAGTTGTCAAGGGTTTGTGTTTCTCCTTGAATAATAGTTAACATCACGAATATCAATTCAGTGCAAAGAATACAGATTAAAGCACAATTAAGATGCTAAGAAAACTTCCAGTTTCCAAGGCTTTGGAATACACCGAATTTCACTGTCAGGTGATCCTCAGCCACCTCACAGACTGATGGTGCTGTTTCTAAAGCAACAGTTGACAAATGTTCTCTATTCCCACCTGACATTATAAGACTATATTTCATAATTTTCTTTCCTTTATAAGTTATTCACAGTGGTTGGGTATCAAGATTCAAGAAGTGTGCTTTTATTAGAAGGTGAATATAAAGTTGAAGGCATAACTTTCAGTGCATGCTGAATCTACCACCCAGTTTACAATATGTACTTTAGGAAACACTGAAAGTAAGTGTATCTCTATTTCAGGAAAATACTTCTTAAAGCCCCAGATACTTCCTGAGACTCGCCAGTAAGACGCTTAAAAGAAGAGTGTTAGTTTTCAAGAAAAAAAATAAAATATTAAAATACGCATGTAAGCAAGGACTTCAATTAAACACTTGCATGAAAGATACTCAATACTTTTTCTTCTCCTGTGTCCACAAATAACAATAGTAACTTGTGTGGCCTGTTAGCATTCCTTCTTCTTGCAGGCAACACTGGTACCCCTTCCTAGTCTGCTTCTGGAAAGGAGGACAGCAGCAGCTGCTGTTCAGCCACACAAGAGCTCCCACAATGGTGCAGGAGGGGAGGAATGCTGTAGAATTTAAGTATTCTTGCCTGGCTATTTCCTTCCCATGCAGCATACAAAACCAGACTCAGCAGCAGAAGGAATTGAAAATTTTAGGAGACAGCTTCTCAGGGCACAATATGATGATGTTCCCTAACAGAGCACACTTGTAAAGGCTGCCTTATATCCAGCTATAAAGTTAGATAACTGCTTTCCCCAGAGTCCATTTAAGAACTCGTGACTTTTAGCCAGCTGGATAGCATGTCTTTTATATAACAGAGCTCCAAATTCATTTTAAGGACTCCCAAGCGAAGGAATACAGAGCTCTTTGCCTCTTCTCTCACACTGTTGGCTTATAAATGCACTCTTTCTTTCCATCTCCCTACTCATAAGCCCAGCTCAGTCTGAAAATATCACTACAGCAGGCATACATACTACCGGACACTTTCACAGCTATTCAAACAATTTCTGAATGGCAATAATAAAAATGACCAGAAGCTTGTCAGTTTTGCTCTGCAGCTGCTGACAAAGCAGAAACTGCTGATTTACATTATCACACTGTACATCCAGAATAGCTGAGTAGAAGCCAGCAAACACAACATTTTTTCATTAATAGCCAAAGTGTTTGTGAGAAAAAGGAAAACAATCTATCATTTTAGAAATTATGACCCTCTGCTTAAAGAAGCACAAATACAGATACATGTTCAGAGTTAGTACTTCCACTGATGTAACCTCATAGCTAAATAAATTCAAGTCACCCCCATTCATACAAGTTCAAACCAACACTGAATAGGCTTCTCAATGTTCAAGCACATTAAAAATTTCATAAAACAACAATCCTATAAATACATTTGTAATTGTTATTAGCACAAAACCCCTTTTGATTGAGAGGTCTAGTTGTTTGTATGGCTGATAACCTGAACAACTATTATTTGCCCTGCATGTCCTTATACAGAACCTAAAATTCTCTGAAGCAAACTCCACTCATTCTTGGTAAAGCAAAATGAAAGTTTGAACTTGCTTCCTGGATACTGAAAGATGCAGAATGTGTTGAACTTTCAAATTAAAATGATTATTTGAACCTACCATCGTCGAGCCATTTCACAAAAACAACAAAAAAATTAATCAATGACGGCATTTTAAAATATTCAACCCTAAAAACTTTCAAGAGAGAAAAACTTGGGTCTCATAAAATGACTAGGAAAAACAGTTTGGAATACTTATAGCAAAGCTAAAGTTCCCGTGTGGAGATTTAATAATAAATGTTAGTTAAATTTAATTTGAAATGTAGGTTGTGTTTAGCACAAAATCTAACTTTTAATTTGGAAAGAAGACTTCCAGAGATGGTATCTTATCATATGCTCCTATATAGCAAGCTCCCTATGTACACTTCCAATGGACATCATATTCTAATTGCTTAGAATTGCTGCCATGCTCAGACGTAGCAACTGATTTAGACAACTAAATGATATGCTCATTACTGAGTATGTAACTACGTAACTAAAGGATTTCTGCACTTAGAAGAATGATTTCAAGTTATCCGTAAACCAAATTCAAACACAACCCTCATCAGACTAAGATCCAATACTCTGATCTTCAGAACACCAGACAATATGCTTCATACCTGACTGTAAAGTAGACAAAAAGTTATTTCAATATGCAAATCCACCAAAATTTTCTAGTGAAAGTTGAAAATACTAATTTGGTCCAAATCAAACTGATGGCCTCTCTACAGCAGTTTCAGTAACCTACGGAACACCATTCCTACATAGAATATTGAAAACAAGAGAAACATATTCTATGTTCACTATAACAAAATGAAGACTTGTTACTGTGAATACTTAAGGATATTAACAAGTCCTTGAAGTCCTTCAGTTCTCAGAAACGTTGTGTAAGAACTGATAGCAGGTATGCTTTCAGCTTGAATGTTTCAGCTGATCTAAATTAAATGCTATTAAATAGACCATTTAATATCTCTGTTTTAAAGATTTTAAATATCTTTAATCTAGCACTCACACACATAAAATTCTGCATGCCTATGAGAAAACCAGACATCATAACCCCTATATACACACCACTTACGGAAGCAATGCTTCCAACTGTTAGATCAGCTTGATCTGTACTTGTTTTTAATGAATATTAGATTTAAGAAATCAAAGCCATTGTTTGACAAGTCTTCTACAACACTGCCAACACAGGCAGCCTCTCATTACTAGTCCTAACACATCCATTTAGTTGTGACAGTACTGTATTTGTAGGGCCACATGCTAGATTGAGTTCCTAAACTAGTTTACAAATAAGCTAATAAACAAACGGTTATTTTGAACTCAAATCAATTCTATTACCAACTTGCAAACTCTTGCCCTAGCAAAACTAAGTAGATGCCACAAAGAAAGAGTAAATTATGTTTGCTGAATTATGGTTTGAACAACTGATCATGATATTGTGGAAACTCAGGCTCTTGTTTTATCAGCAGTACCTGTGGAAGTAGACGTCCCCAACACAAATTGCACCCTCCTTTCACTATAGTGAAATACACTAGGAGGTGAGTCCCAAATGAAAATTTTCTTATCAGTAAACCAAATTACGAGTTTTCCCTAATCCAACCCACTGTATAGCCACAGAACACAAGCATGGAATCACGAATAAAGAGGGAAGAAGCATTCAGAGTTGCTCTGCTTGTTAGGGAAACAGAGTAAGTGCTAGAAAGTAGACATCACTGCAGTTTTGCAAGCCCTCCGCTGCCTATATGTATCTTTTTTTCCACAAGACCTAATTTGCACAGTGCTTCATTTGTTTCCTTTAATATTTTTCCATTAACTGTGTTAAGAATGCTGCTGTGTCTCCATCTCTTAAACCTCCAGATTCAACTTTTCAAACAATGTTAAGAAGATACTTGAGCATAACAACTGGATTATCTTCAAAGCCTTAAGAAGATAAAATGTTTGGATCATTGAAGTCTCCTGTGCCTGCGTTATCCAATTTACATGCAGCAGCTTAGCATCTATTCTGTTTATCATTTTTCTCCACACAATGCACACATCAGGTGGTCCACACTGAGTCACAAAGCAGCATCCTTTTCTCCTGCTCTCAGCAGTAAGTGAGAGTACCATTTTAACTCACACAGAGAGCTCATCTGATGCTCCTGCCAGCCACATATGGGTTGAGGACAGTGTCAGATACTACTGGGAGAGGCTACCTCTGTTGCAGCAGGAAGTGGTACCCGCCGCACCTAGATGCAACAGCAATCATTGCTCTGCCCAGCTCTCCCCTGGAGAATGTTTTCCATTAGTAGGAAGCATCCCCTACTGAAACAGTTGGTTTGCCTCCTCCAGAAAACAAAACTAAACTAAACAAAACAAAACTATAGACTACATGGAAATATTTCACAGGATGGATCTAGTCTTGAGAGTTACAACACAAACTACAGCAACTACTGTATACAAAGCTGTTGCTTTTAGATAACACAAGACTGAACTAATTCAACTCAGCTATGAATGCACAGACTTCAAATTCAGTCAGAAAATATATGTATTACAGATACAGGGCAATAGCATGTGTTTGCTTTCAGACACCAGAGAATTATTAACTTTCCACTTCCAAATGCCAGTCCAAACAAAGATGGACACTAAGTCTAACACAACTCAGAAATGATGATATAAATGTTCACCTGAAAATAGTGTTATTTTTTTGTATTATACAACCCAAATTGCTAATATTAGAAAGAATGTGGAATTCAACTGCACTAAGTGCAAAATGGACTACCTTTCATGTAAGGATGCAGAGCCTGGGCATCACGTTTTCTAGCCACTCTGAAAGTTCCATTTACATAGCATATTTACATTATTAGATTTTAATATGAAATGGCTGGCTATATAAGTACTATATAAGTACTGCTGGCTATATAAGTACTGCTGGCTAAATAAGATATCCTTTTACTTCAGGAATTAAACCTTTCAATGTTTTTTCTCCTACCTATGGAAATACAAACTTATACAAGCAATACAAAAACAAATCACAAAGAAGAAAAAAATTATATGGAGAGTGTGGGGCAGATGAGAAAATAAAACATGCAGTAAGGTATACAAAATAGCTAAATAATTTGGATATATGAATACTAAAAGGGAATCTCACATGCGCATAGAACACAAAAAGCGGAGATAGAAAGGAACCAAGAATTCAATGCATTATCCCACCCCAAAGTGAGATCAGCCAGAACACAGTGATAAAGTCTGTTATGCCGCTGTTAAGAACTTGAACAATTTAGTACAAAAAGACAGCTACTAGTGCAGAAAGAAATTCTACAAGGAAACAAATGAGAGAGGCAACATGAGCACTACACTAAGATTTATAGAATATCAATCCAACTAGATGAGAAAAAAAACCGCTACCACTGCTACCAAATTAAAAGAAAAGGAAAAATTTCAAAGACAGCAACACATTAAAAAAGAAAAGTACAGCTTTTATGAATTGGAAAGAGCTAATTAAAAGAGGTCTGAAAGTGGTGCATGAGAGGAAGGACTAAAAGTTGCAGGCAGTTTAGTTGGTTATTGTAGCTAGGTTCTAAAAAAAACCCCATAAATATATGATTTAACCACTAGTCATGATCAACTTAGAAGTTCAAAGTTTTCAGTTGGGCTAACAAAACTTAAACAACAAATTCTATTACATGAGCCAAAAGTCTGGATCTATGAGCTGATAAAGAAATTATGTTTCTTACTACAGAAGATTAACACAAATCGTTGATTTTATTATCAATATGACCAAAAATAAAGTCTTACAAGATTAACACTTAGTGTTGAATTGAGAGGGGGAAAAAAAAAAAACAAACCCACAACACTTTTACGTCCTGAGCCTACTATCACTCACAACAAGCCTAATCATAAAAATTTCTTAGAAAAAAGATTTCTAAATGGAAAAATCTCAATTCATACTCATATACTCAAAACAACTCTACAGCATATAGTGTATTTATACAGTAACATTTAGGTGTCAAAGTGGAAGATGGAGCTAAGCAGTTCAACATGGGACTAACAACACTGAAAGGGCTGTCCAGAATCTAATAATCATTTCCCCAACATATACAGATTCTCTAGCTGTTGTTCAAAACAGTACTGTTTAGTGAAAAAAAGAAAAACAAAACCAAGAAAACATATTTAATAAATGTGGCAAAAAAGTAACAGTGACATTTTAAGAATAAGACAGAAGATTAGTTTCATTTAATCAATATAGCAGTTGTTTCTTTTGATTACTGTTAATAGAAATCCAAGCAGACATTTGTCCTAAGACTAGCAAGCAAAACCCCTCAGGTTTCTGTTGAGGTTGCATCAGCTTCAAGAAAACCCAAGAACAAAAGCTGCATGCCACAAAGTTCAACAAGCTTGTGTTACTCAGTATGAAATGTGCCCAACTGTGATACTGACAAAGCACACTTCAGTTTTCCTGTGAAGAACAGAAGACTGAGCTCTTATATCATCCTTTCCATTTTAATTGTTGCTGAATTCCTTGAAGTTACTGAAAGCCTCATGCATAATTAAGTATTTTACACATATTTATTCAGCTGCACAGATGGTATTTGCTTAGCCCATCCAAGTGCTTTCTGAGGTCCTTCCTTAAACTAGAAAAAATGATTGAGAAGAAAACTGAGCATCATTAATCCAATAATTATGCCAAAATCATGCCAAAAAACGTTACATAACTGCCAGTGAAAAATATAATAGCTTTCTGTTTTAACAGACGACCTCATTAAATACTTACTTGCTAAAGAAAATCCCTTACTCCTTCTTCACTGCCAGTACCGCTCATTCTGAGCATGAAAAACACGTACCATATAATTTATCTATAGTCGGTCTACAAAATGCAGGTGAAACAAGCATGAAAAAGCAGAAGTGATCACTGACAAGTTAGAACAGAAGAAAATGAGATCTCATAGAGCTCCTGAAAAAAGAAATGCCGTAGAACTATCAGAAAGCCTCAGAAATTCCCTTTTGGATAAGCAGGAGGACATTGAACACAGAGGGAAACCCAGTCTACCTGTTCTTTAGTATAACTAGAGCACCATCTACCTGGAGCTGGCAGTAGATTTTTGTGTTCTCTGTAAATTGTAAAACTATTCATCTTTAAGTGTAAACACTACCTTGACTTATGCAAAACGTTGCCACTGTCCTGCATAACATCCTGGTCTCTAAATTGAAAAGGCATGGATTTGATGGATGGAACACTCGGTGGATAAGGAACTGGCTAGATGGCCACACTCAAAGGGTTGTGGTCAATGTCTCAATGTCCAAGTGGAAACCAGTGATGAGTGGCATTCCTCAGGTCCCAGTCCCTCAGTATTGGGACCAGTGCTGTTTAACATCGTTGTTGGCGACATGGACAGTGGGACTGAGTGCATCCTCGGCATGTTTGACAATGATATCAAGCTGTGTGGCGCAGTCAACATGCTGGAGGAAGGGATGCCATCCAGAGGGATCCGGACAGGCTTGAGAGGTGGGCCCATGCCAACCTCATGAAGTTCAACCAGGCCAAGTGGAAGGTCTTGCACCTGGGTCAGGGCAATCAAGGCACAAATACAGGTTGGGCAGAGAGCAGCTGGAGAGCAGCCCTGACAAGAAGAACTCAGAAGTGTTCATGGATGAGAAGCTCAACACGAGCCAGCACATCCTGGGCTGCATCAAAAGAAGCCTTGCCAGCACGTCCAGGGAGGCGATTCTACCCCTCTACTCCACACTCTGGAGTCCTCAGCATAGGAAGGACATGGACCTGTTGGAGCAGGTCCAGAGGAGGGCCACAAAGATGATCAGAGGGCTGGAACACCTCTCCTATGAAGGCAGGCTAAGAGAGTTGGGATTTTTCAGCCTGGAAAAGAGAAGGCTCTGTGTTATAGAGGCCTTCCAGTACCTGAAGGGGGTTTACAGGAGCAATGGGGAGGGACTCTTTATCAGGGAGTGTAGCAATAGAACGAGGGGTAATGGTTTTGAAGTGAAAGAGGAGAGATTTAGATTAGATACTAGAAAGAAATTCTTTATTGTGACAGTGGTGAGACACTGGAACAGGCTGCCCAGAGAAGTTGTCAATGCCACTTCCCTGGAAGTGTTCAAGACCAGGCTGGATAGGGCTTTGAGTAATCTGGTTAGTAGGAGATCCCTGCCCAAGGTGGGGTGGAACCAGATGATCTTCAAGGTCCCTTCCAACCCAAACCATTCTATGATTCTATGATTTTTCTCTACATAATTGCTTATTCACGTAATTATTGCTGTTATTATTTCACAAAGAGGGAAGGCTAGCTTGATCTCTTTGTAACTCAAATGTATACATGTTTATTTTAAAGTTAAGGAGAGTCAGTAGTCATCTTGTCAATTTACATGTACTCTACGCCTAAACATTATGAATTAATCAAATGTTAAGGAACATAAGCAAACAACATTTTGGATATGAATAGGAAACACTTCTGCATGCATACCCTACCACAAACCCAATGCTAACTTCTCTGACAACTTTCTATTATTCTGTATTCAAAAGAATACACAGGCAGTAAGATACACTGAGACCACGTAACAGCGGAAGCAACAACATTAATGGGACTGGTAATTTAGCATACAACTTAATAGAAATTGTAGCTTTAGATTTTGGAGATAGAATATTTTTACTTCACAATAACTTTAACACAACCGTATCTGGACAACTAGCTATAATTAAAACAACCTGCTTCACAACTCTTTGGCCCACCTGTGAAGAATGGACCATGTTAGTCTCCTAGTAACATGACTCCTTTTTTTCATTAGTGAACTAATAGTCTCAGAAGTGACAACACACAATGCAAAAACCAGCACTACAATGAAACTTAAGTTGTGAGTGAACCATCCTGGCACAGATATAGGTTACAGTCAGGCACCTAAACCATCCCACCTTATAAACATCTGTCGAACTGAGAAGTACATTTCTTCACAATTGCATCCAAAGTCTCTACTCAGTAGCTAAATGAAAGCATTTAACTTGTTCACACACAGTGCTTTTAAAATTTAAACACCCTTAAATGTGAAGTTACTGAATTAAACTCTTTTAAAAGCAACTCAAAAGAAATTAGACTAGGACTACTCTCATAGTGCTGTGAATTCTGTGTATTCTAAATCTAATCAAACATCACCTTTTGAGATAAAATCACACAGTAACCTACAGATAGCAATCAACAAAGCTGTACAGGTGGTGTGGTTTCAGCTAGGATGGAGTTAACTTTTTCACTAGCAGCTGGTGTAGTGCTGGTTTGGATTTTGGACTGGAACAGTGTGACAGTGCACTGGCAATTTTGACTGTTGCTAAGGCCTTTTCTGCTCCTCACACTGGCCTGCCAGCAAGCAGGCTACGGTGGCACAAGAAGTCAGGAGGGAATGCACCTAGGACAGTTGACCCCAACTGATTGAAGAAATATTCCATGCCATATGAGATCATGTTCAGTACATAAAGCTGGGGGAGAAGAAGGAAGGGGGGGAACAGGACACATTCAGAGTGATGGCATCTGTCTTCCCAAGCAACAGAATGTGTGATGGACCCCTGCTTTCCTGGCTGAACACCTGTCTGCCAACCAGAAGCAGTGAATGAATTTCTTGTTTTGCTTTGCTTGCATGCACGGCTTTTGCCATACCTATTAAGCTGTCTTTATCTCAACCCACAAGTTTTTTCTCACTTTTACTCTTCTGATTCTCTTCCTCTTCCCAATCAGGAAAGTGAGTGAGTGGCTGTATGATCCCAGTTGCCAGCAGGCGTTAAACCATTACAATAAGAAACTGTCATTTAGGCCAATCATAATCATTACAGAAGATACCAGTTTTAGAATTAAAAATAAAATTATCTATCGTAAGGTTTTATAATTAAAAAAAAACATTTAAAGACCAAGGAATTAATGCAATATTTAAAAAAGAAAAGCCATTTCCAAATGGAAGGTTAATTGCTTTTACCACATTCCACTGATATGAATAGAAATATAAATAAGGTTATTTCCATGTTTATAATTAAATTATGATTATAATTGAGCTTAATTTATCTGCATACTAATAAAAAGCATGCTAGCTGAGGAATATACTCTTAGTATTCATGCTTTTGTAAAGCATTTCCCATTAGGTTATTCCAGTTTTTGTATTATTAACAAACTGTAATGATGCACTAAATGTCACTAGAATTTCCTGATCATAAGTGTGACTTCCTAATTTTTAAGCCAGTTGAAACTCAGCATCAATAATTTGCTACAGTCAATATCAGGTCATTCACATTAAGTTGATGCATTTTGTTTGCACTGCAGTTGATTCATTTCTTATTTTCATTTATGCACTAAGCCTCAAAATGTAAGTTTGATTAACAGCTAGGAAAGCTACCTTTCAAAGAAATATACATGAAGCCTAACCTCCTAAATGGAAAAGCAACTTTTTAAAATACATACAGCTTCCAAGGCTCCCACTAACTCACTGATTAGAAACTATGACAAGAATATCAGTCTACTGCACCCAAAAGAAAAAGATAACAAATGATAGCTGTGGACAAGCACAGCTTCCCTGACAATCACCTGCACCACTGTTTTCCTGCTGCTAGCATTCACTGCAACAAATCTGTCTTCTGTTTCCCTTAACCATCACCAGGATCAAACTTAGTATTTATCTCCATGTATTCATGAGCACAGACCAGTTTTCACATGCAAATGTCCTGCTCTCACAAACTGGCAAGTTCTGATTCTTTGAAAGTAGAGCAAAAGCCCTGTTTATGCAAAATAAATAAATAAATAAAGCCAAAGCATACTGCATTAATGTAAACTTACTAGACAAGGTTAAAATAAAGTTTGTTCAAACACAGAAATAATATAGTTTAAAATGACAGATCACAAGAAACTGAATAGCAGGATAGCATCCAAATGTATTTGCATCTGAAATGTAGTTAATATGTAGTTATTCATTTTGATGAATAACTGATTTACAGCACCATATATAGCTCTTGCTTGAGAGGCAAGCAGCAGTGAGAGAAACCTATGCCCAATGCGCATTAAGACTCACTGCTCATTCTGTTAATCAATGCAGGCTTTACCTTCTCTGTTAGCAGAGCAATAACACAGCTGACAGAAGTGGATCATTCTACAGTTCATACAACAACATAATTACAATTAGAGCTACAAACACAAGGCCAATTTTGGCTTTAATATCAGTGTAAAATCAACATATTTCTGGCCACAAGAGTCTACACCAATACAAATGCGCTGAACGAAGAACCTCAGACACAGCAAAGATTGCAGATTATTCTACTATCTCATCTATCTACTGTTGTACAATTCTTCCTTCATTAAGGACACTTTAGTGAGGAGTTTTCACTGAGTACAAGTAAAAATCACTGAATAATTCAATTCAACTCAAATTTGATTTTACAGCTACTTGATAAAACTACTCATTATAACATTTGCAATAGTTACTTCTCAGATGCAAAGTGGTCTTCAAAAGTTAGAACAAACTACAATCATATAATTATATTCTACTGTACAAAAAATGTTATTTGCACAAATTGTTTTCTCCTCAGTAATATCAGATGAACAGCTTTTTATCTCTCTCTCTCAAGAAATCTGACAAAATCTACCATTTATAAGAAAGGATATCTATTTCAGCTTCCCAAAGCATTATTCAGTCACAGGAGTTTACGTAACCTCTGAGTTACTTACCAACTTTGACAGTTTCTTCATTCCACTATAAATTTCCAGTTCAATTCATTACATAGCAAAGACTAAGGCCAACTAATGGCTTTAATTTAGAATCACAGGCAGAGTTATCTGTGGCCGTAGAAGCAGGTTCTGTTTCCAAGACATTCCACTGCCAGACATTACAATCTCATAGGAAGAAAAGCTAAGTAGGATGCATAGCCATGACATCCACTGTCATAGTTTATAGCCTAATGTAATTAGTCAGATGGCAGGACAGCTTGTAATTCCCAGAGTGTAATTGCAGCTTATAAGGGGAAGATGTACACCCTATTCAGTCAATAGATCCCAAAAGAGAGGCAGGCAAACATAGAGACATCCGCATCAGTTACCACAGCCACATCAGACTGCCATGGAGCTGTGTTGTAGAGTTCCATTTCACCAGGCACTGTAAAAAGGAGTAAGGTAGCCCAAGGAACACAAGCTGTTGGAAAGCCTTTGCTGTCTGTCCACAAGAAATACAATCCTGTTATCCTCAGAAGTCTTTCCACATTGTCAAGCCAACTAACACAAGTCTCTCAATTGCTATTCACTGCCCCTTCTTCCTCACATGAGCACACTCCAAAATGTTATCATTTCTAGAAGTTATTATATTTTAAGTTACCCACCTTTGATAACTATGGTGAAAAAAAAAAGCTTTAAAAGAAATAAAGTGGCGTAGCTACCAGGTAACAGGAGTATGCCAATTCAAAGATAATAGAGGAGAGGGCTTAAACTAACTGGAGGCAGGAATTTGCATAATCATTCTTCCATTTATAGGAAATAACCATACTTGGATTACACAAATCCCTTCACAGTGATCAATTAACTCTAAATTCAAAATTATTCTTACTTGGCACTTTTTAAAGCTGCTGCCAATTTGGACATACTGAAAGGAACAAACTGTCTTCAGTTACATGCTCACAATCTGATAGAGCAAAGAAAAATATCTTTTATTTCATATAAAAAAGTAGAGATCAAAATACGAAACTTTCATACAACAACTGCAACATACAATACTCCTCTAGGAGGCAACAGAACCATTGGCAGCATACGAGAACTCAAAACCCTAGGAATTTATGCTCAAATTAACAAAGCCTGGGAGAGTTCCATAGCTGTTGATGGCTCTCTCTAAAGCAGAGAACTTAAAATATCACAAGAGGCTTCCCTGTATTTCTCCATGAAAGGGGCCCCGGTCTTTTCTGCTGTCTTTTTTTTTGGCTTTTAAATAAAAACATAAACAAACAGGACAGCTTTCCTTGCCTATTGTAGAACCATCTAAAGGCCGAAATCTCCAGCTCCTCCAATGCTACATCATCATGCATGCCAGTCCTATCCCCCAAAATGCACATTTGCACCCCATTATACAACAAGACACAAATATACTCGTCTGACTCTGAAACATCACAACAGCCCACACAACTCACAGGCCTCTTGCCTTGCCCTTATTGCAAGAGCTTGCCAGAAAGAGAGCAAACAGATCAACTTGTGCTTGATACCCATGTTCAGCCTGCTGAAAGCTGACCTCTGTTGTACTGCCCATCTGCTGAAGGTGGTGGTAACACTCAATGGTACCCAGCCATAACTGAACCAAGAATGAAGTCTAACTAAACAAATTATCACAATTAACAAAAAAGTAAAAGTTCATTCTGAAAACTGCTAAGCATGTTCTCATTCAATAGATTTGTTCCTTATGTACTCTGAGAGCTGTATATGCTCATTTTTCTGGCAAAGAATGTCTTTACAACCTTCTGTTCCCATTACCATGGCGCTGGACAAAACAAAATATTGGCAGAAAAGGGATTCTAGCCTCCTACACTGAGACTGTTAGCAAAACTCTAGATCTTTGTTCTGTACTCCTTGAGTAACATTTTATAAATATAAAATCATGACCTCAAGAGAGGAGTCCCAAACTAATTCCCCAGGGTAGACTGCTAGAAACAAGGGTTTTTCAAAAGGTTATCAATTTTGTTCATGTTTGTAACAGAGTTGTCAACACATAAAAAAACAGAAGGTTGCAGGAGGCTTTTCATTTTTTACTAGACTTAAACTTTGCTGTGCTGCTTGCTGCTACAATTTAAGAATCTTAGAAAATAAGCAGAAAAAACCCTTTTCTGCAAGCTCTCTAATTAGTAGTTACTCTCTTTTCCCCAGTTTAACTAGCAGTTTTGGTCCATTTACTTTAAAATTAGAAGTAAATCTTCTGACAATTGCTATGTAGCCCAAGAACAGCAAGCAAAGTCGCTATATTCAACCTGCAGCATATAACTTAACACCACAGCATCAAGTTTTCTGTAATTATTTCCAGCGAGACCTGTATTTTACACTCACGTTTGCCTAAGCATGACCTACTTTCACACTAATTACAGTGCTTCTTGCCCAGAAAGAGCTTGTTCTATGCCAACAGTAACTCAATTTTTTAAAGCAATATGAGGACATTTTACCTGCATAAAAGGATCTACATTTAATCTCCCACATTAACTACGCTGCAACTGTAATGCAGTCATCTCCACACAATTTAAATATTCTTTCTGCAAATTAGCTAATTACTTATTTTAAGAATTAAAAGGTATCACAGTGAGATATAAAAACCAACGTGCTTGATAAACAATACTTGAATAAAGTTTTTCTCCACATACAATAATTCTTACTCAGACTGGAAAACACTGTGATTGTATTGCAGGTCACAAAGCCATTTCAGAACTTCTCTCCAGCAACAGGGGAAGTTTTCCATCTGCTAAAAAGACAGAACTTGAAACACATAATCTTCCAGTGGTAAGGGTCTTCTTGCTTAGCTACAAAGGATGATGGTTCAGAACATCAAGTCAGGATACACCTGAAGAGATTATGTTTTTCTGAAAACTCCTACATAACAGTATCAAGGATTTCATACAATGAACGTTTAAGACTGCTGTCTTAAAGCAAAGCATTGGCAGTATCTAATAGCCAAAATAACGGAACTGGACACCTCAACAGAAGTTCTATGAATTCTCCATGGTTTTTTTTACTCATTCACCCAAAGATAGTAGATTATGTACCAAATCCTTTGAATGAAGAGGACAGGAGGTTAATAAATTTAAATGACCATGACTGACCCCATGAGAATGACAGCAATACCAAAGAGATTCTATTTCTAAAATGTTTAAGTTACTTTGTTCTAACACTTAAATGTCAGTTGAAGACAGAACTTAACTACAGGTTGTATGAACACCACACAAAATTACAGGCTAAGATACTTGGAAAAACATGACTTCAGCAATATCTCAGTCAACATCCAGAAGCAAATCTCTGTTCAGGACCTTGTAGAGGCAGCAACAGCGAAGAACGTAGTTCTATCAGTATCACACAATCACACAATCAGGTTATTTGGGATCCAACACAAGGTAGAGCTCTCTAAAATTGACAGCAACTATAAAATGAAAGAGAAACAGCACATATAACAGAATAAGAAATTCTACCAAGTCACAAAATAGTTGGTTATTACAAAAGCTGAAAGGGTGCTTCAGGAAAGGACAGATGAATGATTCAGATATGGCCTCTGAAAGTATAGACCATCTGCAAGGCCCAAAAATTAGCAGCTGCCCATCTTTGCATGTGTATTAATCATGTTCCAGACCTCAGCTTCCACTAAAGAACATCTTTTTCAACACAGAAACACTTCCAGGGACTATTTTAAGATTATTTCCCCAAAACATGCACACATTTTTAATTTTCTCTGTTTGTCTAATGCAAGCCAGATTTCCACCAGGCCCTTTTAGATTTGTTCAGATACTGATTTCTGCACGTACTGGTACTTTCTGCCCAAGATCTGTATAAACATCCCTTAGTCACTCCTACACCAACCAGGATACATATTTTTTCAAAGCTATGGAACGCCATTTTTTTTCACCAATCAATATTTATAGAGCGGGAAGAATTCATATTGGACAGACAGGACACCATCTGTCACAGACATCTTGGCAGAAGCTAAATATGTACTGCTATTTTTCCCCAACAACAGCCACATCCAGAGTAGCCCAACAAAACTTAAACTCAGAACTTTCATGAAGTAAATCAATCCATTAATGTCCTCACATAACAAAATTCCTGCTAATTCCTCTTTCAGATGCAATATTCTTAAGTCAATTTTTACACAGAATTTTCGAAGAAAAGTCATATACAGACTGCAGTTGTCTCAAATAGGGAAAACATTTCCTTCCTGCTATACAATCTAAATTAGGCCACAATTATTTTGCTAAAACAGTAACTTTAATCCCACAATTAAGAACTATTATGCTCTTCCCTATATAGGCCAAATTTCATCATATCCAACTACAGTGGCATTACCGGTAGTAATATAGTAGTATATAATACTGTAGTTACATCTACAGTTATATTCTGGTAACTCTCACAACAGCAAGAGCTCTTAGCCATAAAATACCTGACTAAGGATGCAAGTATTACATACAGTCTTGAAGACAGACTACTCAAACTCCACCAACAGCATGCCAGCAACTTACAAGCATACCTATAAGCACTATACTGTAATGTAGCAACTACTCACATCACTATGCTTAGAGAGCACAACAGTGCTATACAGAAGTTACAGAAATGAAAAACTACAGGATAAAAGTAGAAAGTGACACTGCAAACTTGTGAAAGAACACAAGATTCCTCTCACAGCAGTGAGATAAGGAGAATCCCCACCTTTGTGTTTACATTCACCATAATTATGACACAGAATGCATCTCAAGCTTGTTCACCCAATTTCAACAACACTCTTGTTCTGACAATTCTGAGCTCTTCTTTGTCACATGAATAGAAATATTAGAGAGATGTAACAACAAAACAAGAACATTTCAAATGATGAATGCCTTTTCTATGTCACAAAAGGATCTCTTGCCTTGAATGCTTTCATTTTCTTATGTAAATTTATTTGCTTTCAAGTTGCCCTAACAGAATATTACAACTGTATATTCAGCAAGCCTACTACCATCAGAAAAAAAAGGGTCGTTTCTCTATACCTTAGTGAATTAAAGTACTACACAATGACCTTTTCATTTGACAAGACATGTTTAAATAGTATCACCTCTCCACCTATCTAGCTATGTTAATAAATAAAACTATCCTGGAAAAGCACAATATGAATGACACAGAGGCTTGAAGACAGAGGGGCACAGAGAATGCAGGAATTGTCAAGCTGCTGTTAAGACAAGCAATTCTCTCTGTCATTTTGCAGAATGCCTGTCCAACTGCATAATCTCTAATCCTCCACCTTCCTAGATAGGGGCAATTGGCTTTTTTGTAACACTCACCATCGTCCAGCCATCTTACTCAACAGCTCGTCCCTAAAAACACAGGAAATACCATCCTCTTTCCCCGCTACGTTCATCAGAGGAAACATATGCAAACAATTCTGGAAGGACTGTGTTCAAACTCAGCGGTAAGCGCATATGAAATCCAGACCAAAATGTCCTCAGAAAAAAAACACTCCGTCCATTCTGTTTGTAAACAAAAGCAGTACTTAGCCTGATTTGTAAAGTATGAGTTCTAGAGATGTCAAGCATAACATAAGAGCTGCCTTACTTAAAACCAAAAGAAATAGGTAGAAGCAGCTGACTGTCCAAGTCATGATTTGGTTTGCGCAGAGGCATGTAATGTAAAGAATGGCATGTATTTAGGGGAAAAAAAAAAACCAAAAAGAAAGAAAAATAATACAGAAATAATACAGTTTGACAAACTAACACAATACATACAAAACAAAAAAAAAAAAAACCCTGAAAAATTCTCACATTTCAATCTCCACAGCTTAACATCTTCATCTCCAACAGAACCTAAACAACAAATACCATTTTCAGAATTTTGGCCTCAGCTGCCCTGAGAGCTCAACTCTCAGCTGCCCTGAGTTTAACTGAATACAGCATTTACCATGGGGTAATGCCAAGAGGCCTGAAAACTAAGGTCAAGTCAATGCAAAAAATACCACAGGAAAACTCATTTCTCCACCTTAAAAAAAAAGTGCATTTTTGGTCCCTTTTATTAGAAAGGGAACTGAAGGTATACCCATATAGTAACTCTGCAGTAGACCCCCAAGCCAAACTTCAAATCTAAAATTGGTGCTTTATCCCCAGAACACCTTTCTTCCTCAAATGATAAAACACATCACAATGCTTGTGAAAGAAGACAGACCCACAGCAACTGCTGCCAGTAGCATTATGCAGCCTTGAGAGTGGCACAGAAAAGACAAGAAAATGCTGCTTGGTTTTAGCGTTCAGTTTTGGAGATTTTTTTTTATAATTAATTTAAAACTATTAAGAAAGAATTTCCTTAAGTATGTTTTTAATTTTTAAGGTGTCACACAGAAAATCTGATTGAGATTATACACTGAATATTAAAAAGTTGAGCATGCTGCTTATAAAAGCAGCTAAATTTAGTAAAATACAATACTTTGAACCTTCAGTAGGGGCAACAAAATCTCTCATTCTTCTCTAGATCCTTAACATGAGATACAACTTTTAAAAAGGTAAGAAAATTTCATGGAAGGTGAAATACAAGAAAACATTAATCTTTGTTCATCATAAGAAAATAAACAAATGCAAAATCCTCATAGCCTTTACAGAAGACAAGTTGTTTATTGTCATTGTACTCCCTATTTGTTCATTTCATAAAAAATTTATTTTTTCATATATATACAAATGGTTAAATAGTTTATACCTCAGCATTAATTATCTGTCTGTCGATCAAGTGAGACAATTAATAAGAACCCATATTGCATAATACATACAGTCTATGAACCTTACTTAAATTAGGGGTCTTAATATGCTACAAATATTTACAACAGGCTCACTACAGTGAAAATTTTTGTTTTCAAGGATCTCTGCATGTGGTACATATTATTACAGACATATATATATATTATATATTACATTATGTATACCAATGAGAAAAACAAAAATTGGACTTTTATCCCTCTCCTTTGATCCAATCATCAATACTGGATTCACCCTATTGACTAAAATAGATGTAAAGACTGTGTATGTGTTTTTAAAAAATCTAAAATAAAAGTTTTAAGCAGATCACAACATGGCAAAGATTTGCAGCAGTTCTACTACCTCATCCTATCAAGTGATTATAGAAGTGTCCTCAATTTGGAGATGGTTTAAATTAACTATTATCACCAGCAGACAACTGTAACAGAGATTGAGAGTCTACAGATAACTTTTTACCTTCTGTTATCCAAACTGATTGAATTATACAGATGCACATATAGTCAGAAAGAATTTCTTCTGCTCTTGTGACAATGCACTGAGAACTTGACAAAAAAAGTCTGCAAAAACAACAGCTTCACTAATTTAGGCTGATTACACACTACTCCCTCATTCAGAGTTTGCTTCTTTGAGCTTCCGCACGCTCAATCACTCTGCCCTTCCGAGAGTCACTCCATGGGCATCATTTCCAAAAGGACATGAAGGCAAACAGTCCTGTATCTTCGCAATAATTTCTGAGATCATCATCAGCTGAATAAAATGAGAAAACTGAGAACTACATCAGAAAACCCTGCACACTGATTCATCATAACTCATAAATAAATTTAATGTCACAGTTTTATGCTCTTCTACAACTCCATTCACTCCCAGTTCTCTGGTTATTAGCCATGGTGGGAAAACCCAATTAATTTCACTAGCACCATTTCAACACTCACATATAGACTCCACCACATAAAGATCTTTAGTCCTCTTTCCCACACATGAAATTTATCTAGCTCTTACTTAATTGATATGAGCAACTTGACAAATTAATTCCCTCTCCTTGGAAGGCCAAACCAACACCAATTTGTGCAGTAAGCATTTCAAAGGACACGGGATATATGGTATTCAGAATATAGAAAATATGATATTAAATAGAAGCAATATCTCAAATAATCCAGTGAAATGGATTACAGTGGACAACACAAACCACTCCATATAATGGGCACAAAACTCAATCGTGGACTAATTCAGAACAAATGCAAGGCAAAAACATATGAAAGAAAAAGATAAAACTGCTTATATTCTCATTATCTATTTAAAATGTTTAGCCTTTTTTAAAATACAATTAAATCCTGAGCCTCAAATCATAGCAATAATTCCACAGATTATGCTAAGGAGCATTACCTATCAAAGTAGATTTAGTGTCCATGTACTTTACCTAACAAAAGTGGAAAACCAATGTACAGAGTTCATACTCATTCACAACTTCATTTGCTTATTCTTATAATTTATTATTTCTCTGTCAAAAATAACAGGCCCTTTTTGAGATTCCGCTCATACAGACATTTTTTAATCTCTCTGACATCTGTCATTCACTTCAGCCTCCTACTTTGCTGTTAGCGGTGGGGGGATAAAAGGTAGACTTTTCTTTTTACTATTTGCCCATTTAAATATATTTATAAATAATGAAAAGTACTATAAACTTTTCATAATGGCATGGTATCTTTAGTAGTCTATTATGTAAGAGGTATTTTTCTCCTTTTGGCTAAATAATTTGTGTTCATGCACACATACTCTCCAGACAAACAAATGCATGCTAACTGATTCAAAATAGCCATTTATTTGCAATATTTAACATATTTACATTCCCCACAAGTGGCAACAGACCTGTGGTTTTTATCCAATGAAAGAGGTAGACAACAAACTTTTGCAGTCTGCAGCAAACATTCAGCCTCACTTACAAAGCTACAGACAAGCTCCACTTCTCATGCCAACTTACAACTTACCACCTAGTTAAAAAATTAGAGTGAATCACAAACTTTGCAATATCCAACACTTCTCAAACTTACAGTACAAAGGATGCTCTTCAAAATAATCATGAATTTGCACCATATATTCAGTAAACACATACTATTTAATTATTATTACTGCATTATTATTAATGCAAATCAAGACAAATTAGTGTGCTTTAAATTCATCCTAGACTACTCAGTAATAAATGGCTTTGTATATTTTGTTTGTTAAACAAACTAAAATTTTATCTTTAAAAAGACATCAGACTAAAAAGAATACTATTTCAGCTATTTTTATATACCCCTGTCTGCTAAGAACAGCAGTACCAAGAACAGACTTGTTCTATGAGACAGACTATACAGGAAGACAAATGCTAATTCTGCTTTCAAAAGGCACATATTACAGAAGGTTATCTGTTATGACCCCTTAATGTTTAGTAAGTGTCAGCCCCTAGAGCTCACAGTTTTCACTGGGGGGAGGGGGGGAGAGGTGGGCAAAACCAGCACCTGACTTTTACTACTAACCTTCAGGTCCAAGCAGCGCTACTGCTAGAGAAAAACTTGAAATAACCAAGTGTGATGCCTGGTGTCTGAAGAACTTCTCTCTTACCTTTCAATAGTCAATCTAACTGCCCTCAGCAGGGATGGTCCCACTCCTTCATCACTTCATTCCCCCCTCCGCCCTCTTTTCACACTCCCACCATCATTGAGCAAAACCACGACATTTTTCTTGCCCTAGGGAGTTTTTTGTCAGTTTAGCTAACTGTAGTGGCTCATAAATGATAAGAACAAGAGCCAGGACAAGAATATAGGTAGAACTACAAGCAGAAAGATGTTAGATCAGCTCAGTAATCTTGCCCCTAAAGAGCAGCAAAGCCTAATATTTGCAGCTTTTGACAGGCACTGCTTTAATTTGTAGCCAACTTATATTCCAAAGGTTTCTTGGTGGGTAACAGGAAGAATTTATGCATATAAAAAATTATATGTAGTAATTCACAACAAAATGACAAAAAAAACCTAATAAAAACATTGACATTTACCTAGAAAAGTTTTTGGCTTTAATAAAAAATACTAAATTTACGAGTTCAGCACGAAAGTTCCTTTGGCTATGTGTATAACCAACACATACAGGCTATCAAACCCTAAACTAAGTAATATTTGTTCCTTATCCTGCAACTCATTGAGCGTTATAAAATCAACTTCACTACAGTAACACTAAGCCAATAATAATAAAACAAGCACTTATATTTCAAACTGGAAGACTACTAAGGATACGTATTACAATGGAATCTACTGGGAAATAAGCTACAGGAAAAGTGAATAGCGTATATAGAGTCCATAGTTCAGAGTATATCACTATAAATTTGACAGAGCAACTTGTTCGTTGTACCTGGGAACCAGAAAATTAAGATTTCTCACTAAAGTAGGCACAACTCATTTGCAAGAACATATTAGTTCATTCACTTCAAGAAAAACTTGCCAACTAACCTACGAGATCCCTGAGAAAAGGAAATGCACCTAAGTCCAGCGTATTGTGATTACATGCTTCATCTACTGACATGCAGTTTTGCTTCATAAAGCACCCATAGTCCAATGACTAAAGTTCCAAGTGTGGGCATTCAACAAAATTTACAGAACTTAGATTACTAACCAAGAGTTTAATGTCAGGTGCACAACTATGTGTGGAAATACAGTATTTGAAAACAGAACCCAAGAAAAATGGGCCATCTAGATACAGAGCCTACTGAAAATTTGCTGGAAAATGTTGGTACTTAATCAATGTTTTCTTCAATAAAATATTCGGCTGAACATAAAGTAAGATTTCACTTGCTTAAAGCAGTGACTGGAGAAGCTCTTGTCTTATGTAGTGCACCATGGTGGTGTGCCACTTCCTGCCTTAAAACCTACAGCACTAAGCCACAAAGATTAATGATTGCAAACGCAAGTAAAACAGGAGCAACAGATAATAAATTCTAGAGAGCTTATTAACTTTAGGATGCAGAAGCTTGCTACTCTGAATTACAATTCTTGATCAATACTATTTAATAACTACAATCTGAAAACAAACTATAGAAGGGAACAACTAGAATGCCACTTGTAACTAACATTCAGGGTTACACAGGATATGTTAGCAACTTCTGTATTTACAAATTTTCTTTTCCCACTTATACATACAGTATTACCACCAGTAACTCCAATTATCACTAATAAAGTGGTTTACGCTACTTCCACATCCACTCAGTAGAGAATCAGTCTTATTCTCTCTGAACTCCAGGTTGAACTTGTGACACTATCAAATGCATTAAATTTGTTTTCCTGGCACAACTCAGCATCGTTAATGCAAAGGAAAAGTAGATTGGTTAATTGATAAATACTTCACCAACTTTGTTAGCTACACTGATTCACTTAAAAGGAAACAGACAAGATGGTCCTATATGTAGATTATCCTCACTAAACTTAATAATCTAACATGCTCACTGTAAACCTTGAGTATAGAAAGACCTGCAATAACAATTTATGCAACCATTTAATATAGTTAGAACTATATATTGGTATATATTGTGACTGAACTATTACCATGGAATTTTATTTCAGAAAATTAGAATGAATGACTCATAAACAACATTCTTTAAGTACCACTTTCCAATTTTGTCATAAATATTGAAAACATTTGGTGTCACTTCAGAATATTTTTCTTTTTATATATCCTGATAATGCAAGGGAGGCTATCTAACTCTCTCCCTTCAAGCAACACTATCTTTTAACCTTCTTTTAAATTACCAGGTCCTTAGAGCTTAGGCATTTGGAGATACAGTATGTAAAAAGGTAGGAGGAAAAGAAAAAGTAAAGAAACCAAAGAGATCCTTAGTATTATTACTGGTTCCTTTATAGTAGCACCAGAGTCCACCATCCAGTTACTTCCATCTTCCACCTTAATGGAGCATGGAGAAAAGACGACTGTGAAACCACTTGCAGGCTGAACATGAGAGACCACCAGAGGGGAGACACAGAAGAAAGTAGTAAGACTTTCACTTATTAAGTGAGCTACTTCAAATTTGCAGAAAGCACCACTTCTTGAAATCAAAACAACAGTGGCCACATACAGTCTTAGTAATCACTAAGCTTAGTTTACCTTTAATTGTTGGGATTTAGCGATGAGGACAAACACAAGTAAATGTTAACACAGAGTGTACTGAAGAAATATCCCCTCAGGCACATGTATTTGGTTTATGTGGCAAGGTTTTGGTAGTGGGGTAGCTGCAGGGGTGTACCCTGTGAGAAGCAATCAGGAGTTGTGCCCATGTCAGACAGACAGTGTAAGTCAGCTCCAAAACAGAGCCACCACTGGCCAAAGCTAAGCCATTCAGCGATGCTGATGGTGCCTCTGTGATAACGTATTTCAGAAAGAGTGACCACCACTGCAAAGCAGCTGTGAGAGAGTGGAGTGAGAAAACTTGGAATAAAACAACCCTGCAGACAATGAGGTCAAAGGAGGAGGATGGGAAAGAGGTGTTTCCAGGCACTGTAGCAGAGATTCCCCTGCAGCCCATGGAGAAGACCATGGTGACACAGGTTGTTCCCCTGCAGCAGATGGAGGACCATGGCGGAGCAGACGTCAACACTGCAGCCCATGGAGGATCCCATGTTGCAACAGATGGATATGCTCTGAAAGATGCTGCAGTCTGTGGAGAGCCAACACTGGAGCAGGATCCTGATAGAAGATGTGGTCTATGAAGAGGAGTCCATGCAGGGGCTGGTTTTCCAGCAGTAACTATGGCCTGCAGAAGATGCACACTGGAGCACTTTGTTCCTGCAGGACTGCAGCCCATAGGAAGGGCCCATGTAGGAGCACTTTGTGAAGGACTGTATTCCATGGGAGGGACCCCACATTGGAGCAGGGAAAGAGCATGAGGAGGAATGAGCGTCAGAGACAAAGTGTTAGGAACTGAACGTAGCCCCCATTCCCTGTCCCCCTGCATCACTCTGGAAGAGGAAGCCAAAAAGTTGTGAATGAAGGAGTGAAGTTGAGCCTGGGAAGAAGGGAGGGGTGAGGGGAAGGTGGATTTAGTTTGGGTTTGGTTTCTCACTATCCTACTCTATTTTTAAGTGGCAATAAATTTATATTCCCCGAGTCAAGTCTGTTTTGCCCATGACAGTAATTGGTGAGTGATCTCCCTGTCCTCATCTCATTGTGAGCTTTTTTTTCTTACTTTCTCCTGTTGTTCTGCCGAGGACTGAGAGTGAGAGAGTTGCTTGACAAGCACCTGGCAGACAGTCAAGGTTAACCCACCACAGCATACTACTTCAATTTTAAAGTCATACAGTTCCTATGAAGTCCTACCACAGCCTGGTATTCATTCATTATACTTAGGAGTAAGACTCTATTATATTGTCCATATATCCATTATTGCTGTTTCACTAATTTCCTAGTATTTCTAAAGACTAACGTTCATTGGAGCTAATCAATATCTACTTTCATGCCTGCAGTTCCATCAATGCTAAGCTTCATCACCTCTTCATCAAAGCTGGATTATAAAAGAAACAAGTTTAAGGAGCAGAAAGGCTGAAAATAGCTTTCCTCTGATACTCCGATCTTCTGATAGTTAAATAAATTTTACAAATCTAACTCGGTTGCCCTTGTAAAGGCAATACACACCTTCAGTGGAGAGAACTGAGATCTTTTTTGAACTTGTTCATAAACCGTAATACCTGCAATTGTCTATATACTTACACAAGTTATGTACTGCTACAATACAAGCAACTCCACAGAAATTTCACATTACATTACTGATGCTGCTGTAACCACTAAGTTATTATTTGCAAAGGACCACCATTTCTGTAATTTAAAACTAGTATGCTAATAGGTACCTTATTCTTTTGTTCGACCTACTGGACGACACTTCCAAGTCTACAGCTAATTGGTTTTGCTTAGGTCTAATTAAAATTAACAGATATGTGAAAAACAACTGTGCAACTTATGGATCTATGGACTGTAGTAAAATTACTGAGAAACCTTTGTATCTATTTAAATAAAGCTATCTGCAGGAGCTGAAAGCAGGTACTTCTAATAAACAGAAGGATGGAATATTAAGAACAGGAGTAAAAATCCCCTGCAGGCTGTTTCTGTATATAAAATGCAACACAGTCACAGCAACCTGAAGACTATGAAGAGAGGAAAATTAGAAGCTCACTCTTCCTTTTCAGTCTCTAGGGCTGTCAAGTAAAGGATAATAATCTTGGAAAGCTAAGAGATATAGAGCCTTTTAGAAGCATCTGGACAACACAGCACAGAGAAATCCTACACACCTTCTAAAATTGAGCAGGGCACAGAGGCTTGATTTTTCACTCCATTCTGCCTGATGACTTTGGTGGTGGGACTTTCCCTCACGCCAGATCTGTTCCTGATAGATACTTACTGGCTGAAATGCCTCCATCTGTTAATTTTTTCTGACTCTTTCAACAAAGAGCTAACAGACACAAGCATTCAGCTACTCTAGAAAGCTCCATCCATTGCACAAAATGAAAAGCTGATTTTTTAAAAGACCAATGATCACGAGTAACAAACAAAAGATTATTCCAGAATAGACTTATACAGGACAAGCTCAAAGAAACTGGACAGGCAAAGATAGTGTTGGCATTTCTGTCAGTATACCAGTAACAAGATGTGCAAATTGAGTAATTTCTGGGTCTTATTACTTAAACCATCATATCTAGAATTTTTCCTTAGGATACTCTTGAACAAAAATAATGAAGGACTATGAAAATTTTGTAAACATGGCACATTTTCCAGTATAACTATTCTTTGCTTTTTACGAAATAAATCAATGCAGACTGCAAGTATATTTTTTATAATATCAAGTACATCAGATAATAAAATTTTATAGAATTACTCTGTCAAAAAGTTGAGACTGAGACTGAACTTGGTAACAGAGGACAGAGCACGAGTACATGGAATTGAACAGGCTGCCAAAAATTTCACCTGTGATTGACATTATGTCAGATACCACAAAAACATTTTCCTAAATAAATATGTGCATCTTCCCCTTCAAGTTATTAGAATTTCTCCAAGTTATTAGAAAAATAAGACCTTTTTGGTAAGAAAAGTTATTTGATTTATGTAGTAACAAGCATATTAAAGTGAGCAATTTATACATTTATGCTTAAAACTGTATTATTATTATAATTATAGTAGAATCATAGTCACAGAAAATTTATTAAACTAATTGCTCAAGTATGCAAGTTGAAATTATACTTTAAGTTTTTCTTCCATCGATTTATTTTCCCATTTAACAGAATAGTGTCTCTTGAAAAAGACATCATTTTACTAGGTAACTCACTGTCTGGAAGGCTAAGAGACTAACCTACCCAGGAATGACTGGTGAAGAACCTACCCAGGAATGACTGGTGAAGAACAATGAACAAACAAAAAAAAATACCAAACAGTAGTCTTTCATCTTTCATTGCTGCAAGTGCATTTATTAAATATTTGGTGCATTTTCTATCATTTTCCACAAATTTTAAAGCTGATTTGCTCTGATATACTACTGTATCACAGACTCAAGGCAAGGTAACAATTTATATAACATTCCCTGCTGCTAAAGTAATTGAGCTCACCAAGTATCAATCATGATTTGGACAAACACTGCCAAAATTTAAAAAAAAAAAATTCATAAGCATAAGTCAACTGAATTGCAATTGCCACAACTCTACTACTATGAACTAGCAATTTCCACATGTAACAGATTACATGTTCCATTATTTTCAAGCTGCTATGATGTTGCTAATGGGAGGACAGAAAAAACTCATTCACCTTAGCATTGAACTTCAAATTCTCCATTAAACTGAGCTATGCTTCCAATGACTTTTGCAGCATTTTTGTATTTGACAATAAGACCTCAAAGCACCAACTGGCACAAAAAGAGGAGGGAGTGACTAGTCTACTGGCAAATACAAGCTAATGTAATGACTTCAACATCCCCATCACCACACTGCCTATCATCCTGCAGATCAAGTTCAGATCTCAGACACGTTCTGAGCCTCCTGTAGGAGGTCTCAAGAATATCAACGACAAAACCTTCTGCCAACAATGAAACACTAAAGGATTACAAAAGAATTAGTCCATCTTCACTACCTGACTTTCTGCATGATTACTTCTGAGCTATCATAAGCCCATCTTTGACAGAAAATCCAAGGTTGATGGCTTTGAATATAATTTGGACTTAATTGCACATAATAGCTTTTGAATAATAATTATTATTAGAAGAAAAATCGCCAATATCCAACTAACCAATAGCTATATCCATTTACCCATTCCCACTCTTGCAGAGAAGAAAAAATCAGCTTTGGATACAGATCCTGTGCAGGAGTTCATGTAGCTCTGGTACTGTGAAGGTGGGGTGGGTTCACTGACAGATTTGTTAGTAAGGCACCCACATCACTAAATCCAGAGTCCCCTTACACTGGACCTCTTCTCTACAATAATCCCACTCTGTGGTCTCTCGGCCAATTCCAAAGGCCAGAGTCTATCGCCTGACTAATGTCCTCCATTCCCCACTTCTTTAAAATGTAAAGACGTTCATGCTGTGACCCACACTGCACATGACAGTCAACACTCATAACACATTCTTTCATTCTCACCTCCCCCTTAAAGCTCTCTGTTGTCACGATGCCTGGATAAATTGCCAACAGTCAGGATATTGCTGTGTGGTGGCCAGAATCCATCAGGCTAACCGAGAGTGCTTCATTCTTTTCCTTCACTCACCATCTGTCTGTATCCATCTCCTATTATTTTAGGCTGTCCTTACAGACTGTATGCTGTCTGGGGCAATAACCATCTTTTCCCATTCTCTATCTGTACAAAACAGCATGGAATTCTCCCCCATAGTTTTTATTAAAACAATAGAAGTGGAGCTGTTCAATATAGATTTTGTAAACTTTGCTTTATATGAAAAACAAAAAAAAAAGGTCAGAGAATGAAAAAAAAAAAACAAAACAAACTACATCCACTTCTTCCTATCCAGTTCTACGTTCCAAGAGTCCTCTCCCATGTTCCAGAAAAATCAATTTTTCAGTTTCCAAAAAAGCATACATTTAAATATACCTATGTCAGGTTATGATTGTAAGAAAATATTTCAATATATTTCTCTTAAAGAACACAAGTCCTACTAATTCAACATGGGAAAAGTTATTACATAATAAAAACCATCTATATAGTTTCACTGTAATTGACATGTTTTGTAAATGACTCAAAATATGCCAAGTCTTCTCTCTGAAGGGCAGCTGGTCATTCAAAAGTACAAAAGAAACAGAGCATTTTTACAGGGACATTTTAAGTCTCTGTGGCTAGTTAAATATTTTCTCCCACTTTCACTGATAGAATAATCTCACTACAGATCTCATCCCTACATGCCATCAGGCAACACACTCTCCACTTAAGCGACTGACAGCAAAAATAAAACTGGGACCCCTGATACTTCTCTCAACACTGACAGCACAAACCCACGACCCCGTCCTTTCATTCCTACACACTCAGATCCCTCTTAGAACTGATCTACAAGTAATGTTTCTTTTGATTGATTGTTTGGGGAGGAACTCTTTCATTTAGCCCTACAATCACTATCAAAGTAAACTGGCTACATTTTGCCTCTCTTCCCAGTAAAAAGAGAGAAAAAAATCCAATGTCCTAACATCAATCTGGCTTCAGTGTGGTCACCACAAAAATCACACGCTGCAGCAGCAACTTGCGCTTGATTTTTCTCCCTAATTCTGTACCACCTCCACATCACACTTTCATCCTGCACCTACCACTTGGTAGCTGCCCATCCTATGGAATACCGCAGCCCTAGTTGGAAGGGAAACGTAAACCGACAGGTATATCCCCATTGAAACATGTGTCATGTGCTCTAAATTAACAAGCACAAATACTGTATTTACAGGAGTCAGGTATCTCCTCAGTTTATCACATCGTGTCATAGCTGTCAGCAAAGGGGAGTGGAAGGTAGGAAAAGAACGAAAAGGAGGGACAGAGACACAATACGAAATAAATATTCAACACGCTCTCAAAGTGGAAGGAATTTAATTTAGAAATCAATTAAATATTTAAACGCCTCGTCACGCCGGGGTAGTTCACGCTGGAGGTGAACCGGCTTTCCTCCTCCCCGGGCTGCAGCAGCCGGCGCCACGCGCCTGTCACCCTCCCATCGACAAGGGGACTGGGGTGGCAGGACCCCGCTCCCCCCTCCCGGGCGGCCGAGGCAGCCCGCCCGCAGCAAACGGCGGGGGAGGATACACACGATCCTGCCCAGCCGGGGCTGCCCCATGCCCACCGCCTCAGCGCCGCGCCGCCGGGGCCGCCGACCGTTAGGCGGGGACGGCGACCGTTAGGCTGCGCGCGCCCCGCCCCCCCCCGCCGCACCTGGATGTAGTTGGTCTCGCAGTACTCGGCCACCCGCTCAAGGTTCGTGTAGCTGTCGAACAGGGCCCGGCGCCCCCCCGGGATCTCCTCCTCCAGCAGCATCTGCAGCTCCGCCATCTTCACATCCTCTCACTCCGTCCAGTCCGTCCGTCCGTCCGTCCCTCCTCCTCAGCCTCCCCCCCCCCCCCCCCCCCCCCCCCCCCCCCCNNCACCCCCCCGCCCCTTGTCCCCTCCGCGCGCGCGCTCGCGCTGCCACCCACCCGCCCTCCACCCCCACGGCGATACCCACCACCCGGGCCCGGCCTCGCGCCGCGGGTAGGGAGCGCGCGCGCCAGACCCCCACCGCGGCGGGGGCGGGGCGCGGCCAGGCAACACCTCCTGCGCATGCGCGCGCCCCCCACGCGCCCCCCTCCTCCCCGGGTTGCCCACTTCCGGTCGGTGGAGCGCGGCGGGCGGCATCCGCGAGGAGCGGGTGGAGGGACAGGGACGGGACGGGCCTTGTTCTCGCTTCCCCTCCCCTCCCGGCCAGAGGCGAGATGAGGGGAGCATTCCTGCCTCCTTCACCGCGAGCATCTCGTTAGAAAAGCCGCTGAAACGAGCGATTCCTGCATTATCTTCTTTGGGTTGTTTTTTTTTTTAACAGGGGAGGGGCCCAGACCCCACACTCCTGCCCCGGTGGCGGCCGCGAGAGTCTCACCGAGAGATTGCCCTCAGGGTGTCCCCCGGCACCAGAGCTGGCACCAGCCGCCGCTGCCCAGCGTTAGTCCGAAGGGCCAACACCAAGTAAAGATGTGTGTTTTCGTTTTAGAAAGCCTTAGTTTTGTTTTGTTTTCCATCGTTTTACGTTAATTTAATAGCAGCTTGCTAGCAGTACCCTTTCCACAGCCATAGGTCTAGCACCACACCTACTGATATCACTGGAAGCTTTGTCGTTGAGTACAATGGGATCTAGGGTCAGACCCTCATGCTTTTAATGTAGCTGCTGCTCAGCTCTTCTGATCGGGAGAGGAGCAAAATGTTTCTTTTGTGCAAATTCAGTCTGAAAAGATGCTATTGTACAGGAGCGAGAGGAAGGGTAAATTCTCAGCCGCCAAGGAGTCAGCTTTTCAACTTTTAACAGAGAAAAGCGTATAACGAAGGGTCAGCACAAACAGAGGAAGGATGAAGCTTCATGGCTGAAGCACAACACTATAGCCATGAGTTAGGAGCTCCGTTTGGGCGGTTCCTGGCTTTAACACTGACTTCCTTTATGTCCTGGGCAAGTCCTTCAGTATCTCTACATTTGTGATGAAAATTCCCACCCTTAGAGGAACGTGGAAGATTTTCCCACTGAATTCCTTCACCACCTAAAAGTAGCATTTCTCCCACAAAACCAAACCCCCAAAAATGTGACCAGCCCCCAGCAGAAGTGTCCCCAGCTTTCTCTGGGGCCGCTCATTTGTCTCTTTGAAATCAATTGCAGCTGTGATTACTTGCCTCATGTTCCCATGAGGCTCCGTCAGAGCTCCTGCTGCTTCTGCTGTAGTGCAGCCCTGGGTTATTTGACATCCCTTACATACTCTGACTCTGCAGCCTGATGTTTTTCCAGCCTTCACATTACAGACCTTTCTGTGGTAGACACCAGTTAGAGCAGATCCAGTGCTGCTGTCCTTGTACACCAACCCAGTACCACAGGAACAGTTGCACGCCTTGAAAGCTGTTGCAAAGGCATCCAGCTAGATATGCCTGGCCTCCAGGTGACTTCTAGAATTACAAACAGATTGCAAACACCTGGTGGGGTCAGGCAACAAACATGCAGGTTTGGGCCAGTCTTTTTAAGTTTCTTTCCTTAGAAGAAAAAAGAAATTCCTGCCCTGGGGGATGTCTGCCTGGAGACATTTCCTCTTAGCTTCCCATGTGAAGGATGAGTCAGGCAGAGTGTTCATTATACTGCTTTAAAAGCCCTCATGAGCAAAGCATTTTTCTCCCATTTTTAAATGTGGGCTAAAATTCACAACTTCCAACTATATGATTGTGTGTTTTAATTTCTCTACAGGCAGCCGAAGTGCCAAGGGTAATCATATTTTACAGCTGTGGTAGCTGTAATCTCACAAAAAGGCTTAAGACTCACAAAAGACCCTGTGAGAGACCCCCCACCAGGCAGTGTGTGGGCCGAAGAGGGGTGACTGCTGTCACCCAGCAGCCATGCTACAGTGCAGGACTGTGCTAGTGTGGTGTCAGGCTGCCTGCAGCTCTCCACAGCAGACACTGCCCTAAAATGACCAAGGACTGAAGAAGTGTCACGCAGCCTTGCTCTTGGTGCCTTCTAGCCCCAAAGTTTATAAACCGTGAATCACACACCAAAGAAATACTGGTTTTGCTGCAGTTAAAGAATAAATCCTGGTTGTCAGCCCCCCTGCTGATTGCTAAAGCACCTTTTGAAAGAATTGATCTGAGCCTTTGCAGCAAAGAAAAGCCAACCAAATCAACTCATAAAGGGCTGCTGTACAGTGTGGAGCTCCAAGCCTTGTTCCACGCTGCCAAGAAGCAACCATGGCCAGGCCTCCACTTCACCCTAGGGCATGCAAGCTGATGAACAACACCTTCACGCTTTGGTAATGGGCCACACGCTCCCTCCTCCACAGTAGCTTCAGCGTGGACTCTGCTCACATTGCATCTGCTGCTGCAGTTACAGGGGTTGTTCACACACACGCACTCTCAGGACTCTTCCTTCATGTTTGCACCATGCTGGAGGGAGGCTGAGGCTTTCCTTCTCCCTTCCTTCATTTGCTCCTCAGGTGTCAAGTCAAGCTGTCATTTGGCAGCTCCCCAGTAAACCTGCATGATCTTTCTCTTGGCAAAAGGAGAAAGCTGTCAAGATATAAAGAAGAAGGTTCTCCAAAGACGCTGGTAGGAGTTTTAACTTGGATTAGCAGTACCAGACTGTAGGGAAGGGAAACTGTTAATTGTGTCATCTTCTCTGTGTGCTTTTCGGTGCCATCAGGGCCTGCTTTCATTGGAAACCTGCAAGAGCTCATCTGGTCTCAGATCTGGAATCAGCATCACCAGCCTTCTTATGGGAGTTCCCACCCTGCGGATCTTGACCTCTTGGTGGCCGTGAGGGTGGTTTTTAGGTGTAAGAAAAAGCATTATCTGAAATATGTGCACACAGCTGTTCAGAGTTGCTGGGCTAACCTGCCAGCATAATTAGGTGCTTGTTATCACAGTATGTTTACATTTTAATAGGGTACTCTTTTGTGGATTTAAATTTAAATATGAAGAGCCCTCCTGTCAGAATAATGGCCATCCTGTAATCCTCTGTACACGTACCAAAAATAATTAGAAATATTGTTTAAATTAGATCAACTGAATCCAACTGCCACTTCCCTAAATTTACATAAATCACTTCCCATCTGTCAAGTGATGCGCTAAACTAATTTTAAATTTTTATACTCCCTCAGCACTAATTACAGCATTATACACTTTAACTTTTCCAACTTTTTTTTTAATCTTTTTGTGCAAGATTTTTCTTTAGATCAATATCTTCAAGACTGGGAAGCAAACGTATTTTCCACCTAAAGATGCTGTTCAAACAGTCACCAGGAAATAGAAAGGCAAGCATCTAGCTGGAGACTGCACATTGGAGGTTGAGATCCGAAAGCACAGCAACTGTTATTCCTCCAAGTTCACTCACATGCACTAGATTTTTACCTCTTTGGCCAATCACCCAAGGGAGTCCTCTGCTTGCAAAAACTTGCACAGACAAGCAGATCCTTTGGTCATGTGCAATCTTGCAGCTGGGCACTCTGTGTGCGTGTCCCACATTATCACACTCTGAATTATCAATTCTTAATTAGAGATAAGTAATAATGGGGTAGTTCAAAGGCTACGTATTTTTCGCCACACAGTAAGAAATCACAGGCAAAACCCTCTCCCATTTTCTTTGCTGTATGGAAAACTGAACAGCACAATCACCACATCAAGGGATGTCAGTAAACATCCCATTTAGACAGATGACCAGGTCATATCTCTGACAGACCCTGCTGCAGGTTTTCAATTCACTTCTATAAATAACTCTGCTCTAGTTTTATGAGGTGTCCCATTTCTGGGAAACCCTTTCTTTCCCTTTTTTTTTCTCCCCACTTTTGATAGAAACAAAAGCTGAAAATCCCTACGCTTGCTGCATCACATGGAGCTGAGCAGATTTGCAGATGGATAAACAACAAAGGACTCTGACAGCAAACATACGGTCATGTGTACAGACCATATACAGAGGGCCCTGCCTTTTAGCCAGCAGGTAACATTTAGTGGAGGGGTGAAGGAGGGAAGGAAAACTGGAGGATTGAAGAAAATCTGTAACTGAAATATGTGCCTTCACTCCTTCAATAAAGGCAAAGTCATGCCATTGTGCCCACTTCACATAGGGTCTGGATCCGCCTCTGGCTGACTGGTGGGTGTCATAATCCAAAGCACCTGAAGCAAAGGGCAGTTTATTTAACTCCCACCTCTATCCCAGAATGCCAGGGGTGGCCTCCTGGCACAGAATGCAGCTCGTGCACAGCCAGTGCTGCAACAAATGGTATCAGGATCCCAAGGCGTCTTAAACACTCAAGCTCCAGTCCTCACTGTAAAACAGAATGAAAAACCCACACACCCGCAGCTGCACATTCTCCTCCTGCTTCCTTGGGCATTCAGCTATTTGCTGGGCAATCAAGATTGTAACCACAGATAACCTCTCTTCTTATGAGATGCTGCCCCTGGGTGAAGCACTTGCTGCAGGAAGGGCAGGAGGAGTGACCTATAGGGTAGTTTACATCTCATGGAAGCGTTGGCCCTAACATTGCTATTTTAGAACCACCTCAGCCAGATGCAGGGATGATTGACACCTGATACTTCACAGCACCTCCGGAGAGGGTCGTGACATGTTGCAGAAATTGAGATTGTTCTAGAATATGTCTCATTCCAAATACCAGCTTTCTTTTTCCTAGGAAAACAAGTCTTCTCTTGAACTTTATTTCAACACACACTGTGTGAGAAGGACACAGCCAGTATAGGGGGAGAAACTCTCTGAGGGAGGAAGAGGTCAAGCTAAATAGGAAAAATAATGATCTCTTTCTAAGATTTCAGACTTTAAAAGAAAACAGGCAACAAATGGTCTCAAAGAGAAGCCAGCACAAAGCACAGTTGCTCATCAGTTTCCCTGCAAGGGTTCAAAGGACAAAGCTTTTGGGGGGGGGGGGAGGGAAAGAACCTCTCTAATTTGTTTTTCTTTCCTGCCCACCTTCCAACCATGAATCCTTCTCAAAAATGCCAATCCAGACCAGTCCTGGATGACAGTCCTTTCCTACCCTGTTCTGACTCGTGTGGAACCCCCCCAGGAAAGGTGTGATACAGCTGCTGAGGAGAGAGACCCTGAAGGGTAGATAGGAGAGTTAATGGTCTACTACGGCAGATGGGAAAATTCAGTCTCTCTCAGCATATTGATTCTGGTTCACTTCAGACTGGAGCAGATGCTACTGGCCTATTTATGCTTTTTTTCACATTTTCAAGTTTGCTTTGCAGCTACGACAGTTAGAATCGTTCTCTGAGGTCTTTGTTTGTTCCTGTATGTAATTAAAGTTCAGATCTTTAGGTACTCCCATAACTCCAGGAACTTGCTCCCTCCCCCCCGCCCCGAGCTTTTTTAATCCTGTCCTGTTTGTAATCATGCTTTTACCACATAAACCACTTTAAAAAGCTTTTTACGGCCTTGCACATTCTTAGGAGCCACCAAACAAATGTGCATTGTTCCTGGAATTATCATAACTCCCTCGCATGGGAAGGATAATAAATCACATCTGTGAAGTCATCTTTCCTCCTATCATGCATCTGGTCAAGTAATCCCCTTTCATGAGGCTGTGAAGGCTGCTCCTCTTTGCAGAGCTTTCGTTCACTATCACAGTTTGCATCTCTGTCCTTCTCCTAACTGCTCTGTCCTCCTGCTTGGCTAACACAAGGGAGAATTTCAGCCCCTTCTCTCACCCACAGCTAATTTTGGCAGTATGGTAACAGCACAAATCTCAATGATGCTGTACTGCCTAACAGGAGATGGAGACTGATGGCTCCCCATCAGTCACAGCAGCTTCACCCACCTCAGCCTGAATCTGGCTTGACAGAATATTTATGCGCAGAAGGCAGCCAGGCCTCCCTGCACTGTCTCCTCTGAGAGGGAGCTGAAAGGACTCATTTATTTCAAAGGCAAAGACATCTCTGAATTATATGAGTGAGCTTTTAGCAGGAAAGAGTTAGAGCTTAAGCTGTACCCATCCTGCTGAAAACTAGTCAAAATCACAACCTCTGCACCCTGGAATATACAATAGGACCCAAATGACCAACAATGTGTCGGCACACAAGGATGGATCTGTCTCATACAGGCATAAGGAATTTTTTTTTCCCATCTCTGTATCTTTAGGACTGAGCTTTCCAGGAAACACAATGTAGGAAGGTGTTTGCACCCCTATTTAACCTATTTTGCAGATGCCAGCCTTAGCTAACAAGCTTCTAGTGGGTTAGGGCTGAGCTGGGTGTGGAACTGGGGTATACAGCAGCTTGTGACATGGGTTTCTAGAGCCCCTATGGAAATACTGCATCCCTATTCCTCAACCCTAGGGAATGGGACTGCTGCAGAAGACATCCCTAGTGTGGAGCCAGAGGCGAATTACTGGAAGGCACAGGTTGGTCACCCTTCACCTAACAGAGTCTGGGGTTGAGCCATTACTGAAGGAGAAATCAGGCTGAGCTCTGCTGCTTAAAGTAATCAGACAAGTCTGTGAAGATCCCTGGCCTCACACGGAGATTTATTTGAATCAGGTACACCAAGGCAA
Source organism: Scolopax mira (assembly GCA_004320125.1). Classification (NCBI taxonomy): domain Eukaryota; kingdom Metazoa; phylum Chordata; class Aves; order Charadriiformes; family Scolopacidae; genus Scolopax; species Scolopax mira. The sequence continues at coordinate 87,607 of BJBW01000723.1, read as the reverse complement.
TTCATCCTCTAAGCAGCCCCTTTCCCCATTCCGTGTGCTCACTACCCATGGGGCCCAGCTACGCATTAGTTCCCCTCCTTCCCTCGCTGCAGCATGTATTTGCTAAATATAACCTGACAGCTTACTTTCTCAGGTCCACGGCCGCAACACCCATGCGTTGCTTCTCTGTGCCAGGAGCTCTATTTTACAAGTCAAGTCGTAGTCTCCCTCCCAGCTCATCTTGCATGAGGAATGAGCACATCTTTGTGTCCTCTCCCTTTTCACATCCATCCCTGTTGTTGGAAGGGGCTTGCATAACCATTTGTGGTAGCAAATCCCTCACAAAGCCTCAGAGCCATGCAACCTGGAGTTAACCGTTTTGGTTATTTTGCAAATGCCAGCTACCCCTCAGCACTAATAAGTTTGTCCACTTCCACTACATCCACTTTTGGCTTAATTCTCTTTGAAGCCATCACACACATGTATAATTTCATTGCATAAGGGGGTTTTCACTTCTTCAGTAGCTATTCTTCAGTAACTTTCTGCCTCACCAGCTTCAAAAAGTACCATATTTCTCCTATGTACACTCACTGAAATGTCATTGAAATCTGATTTCTAGTTGTATTACCCGACCTATTGCATACCAAATCTCAATAGCCTATTCATTATTCCATAAAAATCTGGTGACACCTCCAACCGAAAGGCTTGTTTAGCCACTTGCTACCTGTAATCCTTGATTCAGGAATCCAGAGTTCATTAGAGTATCAAGTGTTATTTAGGTATTTACATCACTAAGATAAAGAGATTATTTCAGGGCACAGACTGGTTATGATCTCTAATATGCAGAAAGAGGAGCAGAGGAGCAAACATATACAGCAGGCGTACTTTTGTTCTTCTACTGCCAATCTGGTTTTTCCAAGCTGTTTTTATCGAGAAGAAAAAGCAGAATGGAGAAATCCTTATATTAAAAAAATGCCTGGGAGCTCAGCATTCAGCAGCCCTTTGGATAAAATACCCGCAGCAGCCTTCCCCCTCCCCTGCCTCCTCAGGAACCAGCAGTATTTCTCACAGCTTTCCATTAACTACTTTTATTATCTGAATGTCTGCCCACATGAGTAATTGAGTGAGTCACATCAGCAAAAGACTTGGTGGAGTTTTATGAGGAGGCTGCACTTTAAAATTTTTTTAAATCACAGTTTAATTTACAGAATGAGGATTTTTAGCTGTGGTGACAATTTCAAGACCGGTGTTGCAGCAGTGGGAGAAAGAAACACAGAGGTGATAAGGATATCCAGTTCCTGAGGGTAATTGAGAAAATGTGATTGCTCATCTCAGTTTACCACACTGGAACAGTACAGCTATGAAATATATAAAGGCTAATACAGGATGTATGTTTGCAGTATTTTTACCTTTTCTATGTAAAAGTCACCATCAAGTCTCCTCAAGCACAAGAGGTCCACTTGGAACTATGGTGTATATAGAGCAACAGACCCCACCTAGTTATTGCTGCTGCGATATGAAACAGGAGGCCTGATTCAGCAAACCCTCTATATAATTTCCTTTTTCTTTACATTATGGCAATACTAGACTCACAGAGACACCTAGGCATTTAAGTCAAGTAAGTGCTTAATGGGATGTTCAAAATCCAAACCTAAACAACTTCAAAAATTTGGTTTCTAATGACTGAAAGCCACAACTAAGATTTATGTGCAACTCTGCTAGGCCAATATATGAAAGTCAGTGGTATTCAATGCATAAATAATAGTCACAGTCATATAAAGGTTTGCAGGCCCAGGCCCACATTTGAGGTCAATTTAGAGCGGTCTGGTAGCAAGCGATCAATTTGCTCCTTCCTTTTACAAGAACAATACCATCGAATCGAGGCACAGACTCCAGCAAATTTAATATGAATTTTGCACAGTGGAAGGACTAAGTGCTTCAAACACCCTCGCTGTTCCCAAATATCTTGCTCACCAATGAATGTGGGGCAGCTGCAACCATTGGTCAAGTTGGCGTTCCATCATATGTGGTGGTGTATTCTTGGAGGCATCCCTGTCAGCTCCCATTAACTCACACGGCTCGCTCCTCTCCTCCCAAGGCATCTTTCCCCCATTCAGACTCCTGGAAGAGCTTGCAAAGGCAGGACAGCTACCTTAGAGCCAGTGCACCTACCTCAGAGCCAGGACATGTTGAGAAGCTGATCTGCTCACAGAGGGCAATCTCCTTTCTCCTAAAGCAGGACAGTGGCAGGTGGTAGCCAAGCTGCCAGAAGGCTGGGCTTTTTTGCCTGCCAACTGTATTTGTGGAAGTTTAGACTCATGTGAGAACACTCACACATGTTGCAACAAGGCACTACCACATTCACTGCTCCACACAGCAACAATCCAGTTACTGCTGTCTAATGCCCACAGCACCCCAAATTCCATCACTGTACCAGACTGACCTACAAGCAGCCAAGGATGGAGTAAGAGTCGGCTTGTGACATACTGGATACTGAAGGCTGCTGAGCAGAGATTGAGGTTGTTGCATTTCTGCTATTTAGGTATCACAGAGTTCCTGCATCTTCTGGGGTTCAGCTGTAAGGCAAATACTTGGAGCCTTGATGCACGGACAGCATCGGCGTCCAGCACAAAATATCTGTGATCTTAAAGCAAGGGATGGAATAAACATGATATATGTAATCAATAACTCACAGCTAACAAGCCCTGCATGAGTAAATCAGTTGCTTTTCAGTCCAAGAAACTGCAAAGCCAGAGTATGCATTTTCATGTTAGTGCCGACGTCAGGGCATGAATTCCCAGAATTAAAAATAATATATCTGACAGCAGAGAATTCCAATAGAGGATCCAACAGCAACATTAAAAGTTTTTTCCATATTGCTGGTAGGCTTTATCAGTGAAGACTCAGGGAAGCTGACAAGGGTACTAAAGTCACCCAAACCATGACATTGCCTCAGCTGGATCTGTGTATTGCCTATTCTGTATCAGGCTCTTGGTCAATATGAAACAATACTGCCAAGTGCCAATTTCCACACTTTGACAATATTAACTTTGCTTTTTCAGATACCCTTATTTGCTTCCCCTCCCTCACCCCAAAAGATAAATGGCCAAATATGACTTACTGTTTTTCTCTTACTGTTCCAACAAACAGATTTTTGTTCCTTTCCTGGATTTGCAGCCTAGGTGAAATTTGGTCAGGGCAAAAGCCTTAATGCGTGAATAGCACCTTCTCTTTTATATATGACTATTTGTTCCCTCCCAGTCTCCTGTCCCCAAGGCTTCTGAACACAAAGTCCTTGTAGGAATCATTTAGTCTGTTACTGAAACACAGCCCCTGAGCCAGGAGACAGACCGTTTCATCAGTTAAATTAAAGAACTGTATCCAGCTGATGGCTGGGCCCAGCAAACTCTCTTCTAGTGAGGATACCCAGGGCCTTCTGCCGTAAAGCTCTGAAGGGGAAGATGATTGCTTTACCCTTGCTGCAGTGTCTGAGTCATTACTGAGTTGGAAGGGACTGTTAAAAAAAAAATTAAAAAAAATAAAAGCCTTTTTCAGTGAGACTAGAAAGTTGGCAGCCAGGCAGGCACAGCATTGGATGTCTCACTGGCAGGCTTGTGACAAAGCTGACCTGCCTAGATGCCAGCAGGGAGGTGGGCAGTGCCCGTGAGTTGCTCAGCACTGCAGTGATTGGAGCAGAGAAGCTTCAGAGAGGTTCAGAGGTGGACCCAACACTGATATCTCATATAAAGAGCAAACATTTCCTGCCTAATAGCGTCACTGGAGCATCACATGCCCACCTGCAGCGACGTTTCACTGTCGTTGAGGTAACTGAGACACTCACCAGGGACACGTTTTACCTGTTTCCTCTGCCCTTTCAGTTCTGCATCCTCTCCTCTTTGGCCAAGGCAAAAGTACCTTATCACCACTACTATCCCTTATCTGTATGTCAATTATAATTAAGATTTTGCTCCAAGTTACACTGGTTTTAATGTGGAATCCTGCAAGATTTGTCCTTGTGACTTTTTACTGGCCTAGTATTGATCTATTTAAATTACTTTTCCCATTAAAGAGATGATCAAGTGCTTGTGCCAGAGATATTGGTGCAGATACAGAACTATGACTGATGCTTTGTGCCTTCTGGAAGCAAGGATTTTCTTTACAGCAGCATTAACACCAGAGCGATCAAACATACTTCATTTATCTTGGTTTTGGCTCCTCTGTAAAAGAAATAGGAATGACCTGAAAAGTAGGGGAAAAAATTCTTTCCTCTCCAGCCCTCCCCCAAATCTTTTTGTGGGAAACACAACTGTGTTTTGAATGCTAAATTTCACAGAGATTTAAAAATACTTATCTTCAAGGAATGTTGTCATGGAAACCCTTATCTTCTCTCCTTCTCCACCCTACATATGTGAGGAACATTTAATCTTTTTTTTTTTTTTTTTTCCTGCATGTGGTAGTTCCTCTTCCCCGTCTGCTACTGCCAAAAACCTGGCATTGAATCCTAAGAGATGTCACACAGGCCTTTTGTTTAGTTAAAAAGTGACTGGTAAGAAACAGTCCTGAGCTCATCTAGAGAGAGATGCCAAGATAGGTACATCTCAGGCTCCAGAGAAAAATGCCTGGAATATTTTCCAGCAATTCCTGCTTTGGACAAGTGGAAAGAAGCAGCAAGAGCAATTACAATAGTGCTATTCCCTGGTGGCATAACACACAAGTGATGAAGAAAGTTTTCCTTCTCATTAGAAGCCCTTTTTCCCATTCCCTGTCACTTGATAAAAGGTGTAGGGAAGTAGGCTGAGGTCCTGTATGCTCAAAGTGCTTTCACGAAGGTACTGCTCTACCCCATTCCTTTTGCCTCAAAGCTGCAAGAGGATCCAAGCACAGAATGGAAGCCAATAAACTGCAGACTTCACTTTGCTCATCAGGATACATCTGTATCCAAGGGTCAATGTTAGGAAACCTCTTCTGTAGCACTAACAGAAACCTTGGGAAGGTCATATATGGCCCTACTGGGGAGTGAGACTACAGATGTCTCCTGCTGTCAGTGAGAAACTGTGCACAGTACCTGGGACAGACAGAGTGAAAAGGCAACGCTACTCACCTGTTAGTTAAGCAGTATGAAAATGTTCATGAACAAACTATGCAGATGAGATAGAGATATTGTTTTCCCAAATGGGGTTGCCAGCAGCCCCAAGCTGATATAACTGCCCAGCTAATGGGGAAGCTGGCACAAGAGCTGCCCAAGGTATTTTAAAATCAGCAAACATCCACTCATCCCAACAACCAACATTTACTTTTGCAGCAAGCAGGACAGAAGTTGCCAAGATCACCTTTTCCATTTAATAATGGAAAATAAAATATGCAGCCCTCAACTCTGTGCTGCATACCACAGCCTTTACCACCAAGTCCTTAAACTGCAGGAACAGGAGAAGAATATCAGTAATTTGCAATAATGGCTCTATATGCAGCCCAGGTTGTTTGAAACCTAGAGGCAATACCTTTCCTGGCTATTTTGGAGGTAGTGGGAGGCTAGCTCAGTAAGCTCTTTGCTCTGCTCTAAGTTATGCTAACAACTGTCTCACCAGTTGCCACCAGTACAAGACTGCCAGCCAGAAACAGACATGACAATCAATTAACAATGGCCTGGCTGCTCCTGGCACCTGCACTGGCTGCCTGCTTCTAAGAGCAGCAGGTTGCACAGGCACAGAGACATATTTAGCCTCCTACCTTTCATGAGTTTGTAGCTCTCTGTAAAAGCTTGTTCTACAGTTAAGTGTCCAAGGAATGAAATGACAGCTTTTTGGTATGCTTTTCAAAGCTATCCTGTGGAATTTGTGAAGCAGCTTTCTGGTGTAAAGCAGGAATATGAAGCATAAAAAGCAGTAATTCCCTATATTATAGAAGCAACCTCCCACTCTTGGCTTTGTTCCTAGACTAAGGCATTTTCTTGCACAGGTTGCAAAGCTTGCCCACATCCCCATGTTACAGCCAGAATGGATCTCTGGGCCTTAGATGTGTCCTTAGTGTGTGGGTCTGAGCAGCAGGACCTGTTCCCTATTGATTGGACTCCTGAGATTGGCTATCTACCTGCTACAGTGCAGGCACTGACTCAGGCTTTTCTCCAGGCTGGCATCTAACAATGCTTCGGCTTTGCCCGCAATCCTGTGACACACCTAGCACGGACTCCCTATGCCCAGTCATCTTTATTTTCACAAAAATTTGTAGGAAAATAACAAGTGTTGAGATTTCAAAACCCCATCCCTGTCAAATGCAGCTGATTTGGCTCAAGGGCTCAGAAGTTACTTCTTGTGAGAAGAGAAAGGAGAAAAGAGCTGAAATAAGTGGGGAGAGGGGTGCGCTCTACAAACATAAGTCTTCCTTAGGCAATCAGGCCAAACAAGAACCAGCTGACAGTGTATGTTAGACAAGGGGTGAGAGGAGAAATGGGACAAAACTGGTATTTCAAGCTTTCAATCAAAATAGATTAAAACTTTATGAGAAAGCTCTGATCCATGAACAAAAAAGGGGGTTTGCTGCACCAGAAAAGGATCCACAGCTGGGCTGATGATCATTGCACTAAATCTTGGTAGTTAGGCTGTTTGAAATGATCCTCACACATAGAATGAGGAATGGGAAACCTACAGGCTTCAGCAAACAATGTGGCTGTGACCTCAGTGTCACTGAGCAGTGTGTAACAAATGCTTGAGAGTGCCTTACCCCCCTCCTTTCCCTCCAGGCTCAACACATTTCCTTAAATGATGAGTCAGGATGGGTTTTTGACAACAAAACAGTCACTGTTTTTTTCCAGCACTTTGGGCCACATTCTTCTCATGCATCAGTCACAGAGTCCTGTAGCCTGCTCAGTTACTGGCACAGACTGAGAGTCTTTTGAGATGCAATACCTGTGCTGATGGAATATTCGTAACAAATTATATGGAATTATTCCCATTGTTTATTCCTGTAACTAGGGAAGGGCTGTTGCAAGACAGTTGGCCCATACAGGTCTAGGAAGGCAGGGAAACACTGTAACAGAAGTCTGGACAAATACGCTTGGGAAGCTTTTCTGGTGCCTAAAAGCTTCATTCCCTATGACACAAGAAAGCAGATCTTTGCCACTCAATTATATTAGTCAGCTATTCCTTGTCCTAGCAGACACAGTGCTATCCTACCATTTTTTCCCCAAGAAGGTGGTAACTTAACCTCCATTTTGCCTCCTCTGCACACCAGGGATGCTTTAAAGTAAAATCCTTTACCACACTGATCTCTCCAGAAGGTTTAGGAAACATCTGCAACCTTCAAGAAAAGGCAGGCCTTTTTGCATAAGCAGTGAAGCGCAGCCTAACATGAATTGCCATCTGGGGACATGACCAACCTTCAGTTAAACAGAGGTCAGATTAGCAAGAGCTTTCTTGCAGTTCATTGTAAAAATCAATGCAAGAGAAGCAGCAAGCTGAACTGCACAACCTTCCTTTTTCTGCCCAGCAGACAAAAACCAGGAGAATGGCATCTCTGCCTCACCTCTCCCCCAACACAAACTGCACTGGGGGAAATCTGAATCTCTACAGTTGCACCAAAAGCAGAGCTGACATATTAAACCCAAGAGCAGAATTTTCTTTGTCTGGTGCCCACAGAGGCTGGCATCAGATGTTAACCCCATAAGAGCTGGCAGGACTGCATTCAGAGCAGCGCTCGGCAGCAACAGAAGAGCCAAAACATTTTTATTTTTATAAGAGCAGCAGATTTCCTGACCTAGAAGGTGCAAGTGAAAGGAACAATGCCTGCAGAAATGGGAACTGCAGCTACCAGGTATGTATCCCTATGTAAAATGTGCCCTGCCTGCAGAGGCAGTATGAAAGTGGCTCTAATGGGAGCCACACGCTCCTGGCCCACTCTGGGCATCGGTACCTGTGTACAAAAGTAGCTGAGGCATACACAGCAGTACCTCACCTCCCACCACGCAGCTTTTAGGTGGGAAAGGGGGCTAGGAACTGGAGCTAACAGAAAGGTCAGGCTTATGGGGAAAAGATTATAAAGATCAGGTAAAGGGTGAACCTATGTAAGGGGAAGGGGGGCAGGAAGGGAGAAAGGCAACCTGCAAAGTAAGTCAGATGGTAATGACTCCAATGAGGTGATGGGGTAAGAGGTTCCTGCTTTGGAAACCATACAGTGGGACTCTGAAAAATCTTTCAGGAGCTGGCTTATTATGGCCAAAAGAGAAAGAAAGAAAGAAGCAAGGAAAAGCATGTGAACACGTGGCACACGATGCTGCTCTGGCCGACACCTATTTAGGAGGAGGGAAAAGATTCTCTGAGAGGCTTTTAAGTTATTAAGTACAATACTAATCCAGAGCCCTATAAAATAAGCACTCTCCAGTATTTGCATGACCAGTCTCCTGCTGACCCAGTGCTGAATGAATTGCAAGCATCTGTCAATTTCTGATCCTGATTAGATTAGACACTGCCCTCAGAACTGTCAGTATAGAGAATCGCTTTCTCAGGGCTTTGTTCTGTGGTTTTATTCCATTTCATTATATTATTACTGATGTTTCTGTTTTCTCAGGGGCCACACCAATTTTATTCCTTTTGGTTTACTAGCATTTCTCAGTCATCTTTCTCTTGCAATCCCACAGCATGGCAAGATTACACAGCAGGAGAACCAGTGGTGCAATTCCCACCCTACTTTATTTCTCTCTTTCTCTCTCACACACACTTCCCACAAGATATATCTGCTCTTCTTGACAGTTATAGCTATAGCTCAAGGGAAGAAAAGACACTTTGAATAAAAATACCTATATATAGAGAAAGCCTTTGTCCTTGTGTCTCCAAGGTCTTATCTAGCTAGGATCCATGAAGAAGCATTCCACTGGATAAGAGGCTCTGGCTGCTGTTGGAAAGGGGCTGGATTAACCAGAGGTCTGGTCTTTGACTAGAGGGCAGCCAACATACACCACTGCAAGGGTTTTTTTTCTTTTTTTTGCAATGGTTTGGTCAGAGATCCAAGAGCAAACGTAAAAAAAGCATACAGATTAAATCTACTTTAATATGAACTATTATTTGAGTTAGAAAAAGTACCCAAGACAGGTATGTGGTTAAGAACGTGGAAGGTAACAAAATCTGGATGTAAAATTCCTTGTCTGAGTCAATGTGGCACCAGCGTGATTCACCCTAAAACCCTTGTTCAGAAATTCACTGCTGGCACTTTTAGCCCCTCGTTTTGCTTGCTCTTAACTTCTCTTAGACACCGTTATCCAGGCTTCCTCCTTTGGCGAGGTTACCAGCTCATACTTGGTCTCCATGACTTGTCCTTTCACTGGGTGCAGATGGAGTTTCCTTACCAGGACACTCAGCAGAACTGTAGCCACCATATAGGCAAACCTGAAGAAGGAGGCAGGATAGAAAAATAAAAACCTTTCTGTGATGTAAATCTGCCAACAGGCAACTGCCAGCTTGGACAGGTTGTCTCAGCAGTAACAGGAAAAGGCTGAAAGCACCTTCTCTCCTGTCTGCCACAGAGACACACAAAGACCTCCTTCCCTATGCTCACCTCAGTTCTGGGCACTCCTGGCTTCCTGAAAAACCCAACAAGGAGAGATTTTTCATGGCTGATTCCTCGTTGAATCTCTCTGGGTCAAACCTTTGAAAGACAAAATACACTGAGGCTTTCTGTGCCATCACAGGGTCCTTTCCCTGGCCACACGCGCGCACACACACACAAGCAAGAAACTGGCAATGAAATGCAAAATGTCACTACTTTGCTCTCTCTAAATTATGCTGGGTAATTCCACACAGATGTATGAACACATCCTCTCCATCTATGTTCCCAGCTGGTCAGCTACATCCCAGCTTGGTCAAAATGCTGATTAACTGAGTTAGTGTGACACAGGGCTGGAACTAATATGCATTACTTCTCAGCAGTGGGTATTTAGCTTGAGTACACAGCTGAGCTGATGCTGCTGCCTACCCTCTATTACCCTCCAGGGCACACACAATCTGATTTCTCTCTCTCTCTCCCCCACTATGTCCCTTCCTCTCTCACTTCCAAAAATACTTCCTTTTTCTCCTTGCCCCTCACCCTTCTCTTCAAGCAGCTGGTGTGTGTATGTCTATGTATATGTGCTGGGGGAGGGAAGCTGGTGACTCATTCAAGTGAGAAAAGTGGTTTCCAGCATTAGGATGGTGGAGGCTGTGAGAAAACTATTATGCAGGGCTGGCATGAGTTAAAACAAGACTCCCATAATCAACTAACCACAGGAAGACTAATAAATTATCATTCAATTTAAATACATATATAAAAACAAATAAATTTGATGGATGGAAGACTTTCCACTAAATATTTCTGCTTATACCTCAAACCTTTGGCTCCCTGCCTAAACAACCATGCTTTGCTTCTACGAAGGCGAAAAGGCATGTGGGTGCTGACCCTCAGTAAAAGCAGCATCAAACTTACATTCCCACTGAAGTGGCAAATTACAGATGTCATAATAGGAAATAAAATGCAGTTCCTTAGCAAAAAAATAGAGACAGCAAACAGCCACGCACAGTGGTTTGTACAATAGGTAGGCAAAATGATCACAATCTGCTGATCTCCTATCTCTATCACAGAAATACATGTCTACCTCAGGCTAAACCTCAACCTCCTTCTCCTTGGAATAAATGCACTGGATTCATAGCAGTCCTCACTGTCCCTCAGCAAATCGTTCCTAAACACAGTGTGTCCTATCGTAGCGGGGAGTCCCTGCCAAGAGGCTCACAGATCAGTGCATCAATGCCTCACCCTTGTGTAAAAGCTACACTTGCAGGACAGGACAAATGCTGTTCTAAAGGCTCCATTCTTCCTCCTAAATCTCAGCTGTCTGCTCTCTTTTTCTTGAATAACTGACCCACATTTTTTTGCAGACTAAGTGAAGTCAGACAGACGTTAATATTTGCCACCTGGAGGCCACAGGAAGCTACAGCAATTTTTTTCTTTACCCTCCAAAATACAGGCCTGGATCCAGTTTTGTTTTCACAGGTAGAAGTAATAAGGTAGCATTTTCCTTTCCCCTGAAAAAACAGAACTTCAGACTGACATTTTCCCCCTTGCATCATTGTTTCATGATGACAAGCTGTGATTTCAAAGCCATTCAAATCACTGTTTCACTCTTGCAGAAAACCTTAAAAATAATTCACCAGCATTTGCCAGGGAAGTTCTCTGTGTGTGTGTCTGTATGTGTGCATGCACATGTGTGTGTCTGCATGCATGCATGTGTGCAAAAAAAATTGTTACTAAACTCTAACACATACACACATGCAGACTGGAGCATGGGGGGATCATGACTTGAATTGCCCCAAATTCCCAACCACAAACAAATAAACCAAGACCTTCATAAATTGATTTTCTCACAGACCCCCTTTCATCTCGAAAATCTGCTTAAGGCAGGTCCTGCAGCCAAACAGGCTATGTTGTAAGATCTAAGGAATATTCATTTAAAAAAGGAAAGTAATTAGTTGCAATAAAAATCTTGATTCTACGTACTTGTATGGTGATGACCATGATGAACTATCCTGCAGCATGACACCAAGAGCATAAAGTACAAGTGTCTGCAAAGAAAATTAAGAGACGTATGTCAAGGCAGAAAGAAATGCACAATTGAAAAAAAAAATCTCTGGACAGCCCTGCTGGATGACAACCATTCTGTAAACTACTTGTATTTATTAAGTGGATTAAAAATCCAATATGCTGTATTCATCTACAGATTTCCACAATACAAGCCTACATGTTAGGATTTTAACTTCTAAGGCCCATGCTGCAACTGTTGGTTGTTAGAGTTGGTCTGATCCCAATCCTCTACTCTTGCTGGCATGTATGTATGCACTGCTTTAGTCTCTGCAATGGAAGGTACTGCTCTGTGTGGGAAACATGGGTGATATGATCAGGCCTAAAATCATGCTCTTTTATGCACAACTGAGCCCTTAAGTCCCTTCAAAAGATGATTCATCCCTGGTGGACCCAAAACCAGAATCTGTTCAGCAAGAGGACATGAATTCCCAGAGCCTCTTCTGCAGAGGAACTGCAGGGCAAACGTTGAGCTTAACTGTACAGAGCAGCTGCTCGGGTTCAACAGTGCCAGAAGAAATGGTCTTCCTGCCTCACCCCTCCGCAGGAAGAAGAGGAAACAGGAAATTCCCCTCCAGGAAAGGAGAGTGGCCTTGTGCTCCCAGTAGTGCCCTACCTCTTTGGGGATAGTATGTTGGTCGACCCTGCCCTCCAGCTCCTGCAGCTGGGCAGCAATGGGGGTAAGCTTCGCCGTTCGCACCGTCTCACACAGGACTTGCCGACAGTATCTGCAACCAGTAAGACTTGGTTAGTTTAACCTTCCCAGAGAGAAGCTTCTCCATGTAGTTGTGATAGCAAAGACAGCTGAGTCACCTGCTGCATTTAGGGTCACAGCTATAGATGCCCTGAAGAGAGCAGCTTGATCCCCGTATCTGGAGCCCTACAGCAGAGTCTCTCCGTGCTGCAAGTCATCCTGTGGTTTGATCACTTCCAGAAAAAAAGAAGGGAGTAGCTTTTGGATGCCTTCTCCTAGCTTAGTATATGCTCCAGCATATGAAGCCCCTGTTCCCACCACATGAGTTAGCCTTCTTCTAGGATCCCTTCCATGAGACCCACCTGAGCTGCTCAATTTTCTCATGAGTAATTGGTCCCTTCCCTAGAACGCGGTCCATCTCCTTGTAGAGATTCTTCTGAACATCTTCTGAGGTTGTTAGGAAATAGACTGCCCAAGTACACACTGGAGAAGAAATCAAGACAAGATTGGATCCAGAAAATTCATTTTTTTTTTTTTTAAACTGCATTCAGTTTTCTTATTTCCTTTACTTGCAATATTACTTTTTGATGTATGAAAGGTTGACCTCTGTTCACAGCAGGCTGTACTGACTCTTGTATCCAGTGGCAGAAGCAGAGGCTGAACTCCTGTACAGCAAGAGACCCTGCAAGCTAAAACTCTCTTTGCAATGCCATGAGGAGCTTAGGGAGCTGTGCAGGAGACTTGAGCTGTTCAGCCTCAGAGCTCTGGGGAAGGGATCACACAGCCCAGCAAACCTGGGGAACCAGGTTTATTAGACCAACCATGCAAATGAAAGGCTGGTTTGTCCAAAGCATCAGAAAACTCCCATATTGAGGGGGCTTCCCCAGCACACCTCAGGTGAGTGCTCAACAGCCAATGTCTGGGGCTCCTGACGGGGAGTGAGAAGAACAGTACAACTCTCTGCAGTAGGCTGGCCAGCACTTGTCTCCCCTACATCTATTTTGTGAGGTACTCAAGAGATACCCTCAACAGAGTGAAAAAGAAACCTTGCGTAAGAAATAAGTGCATAGGATGCAGTTCCCCTAAAGCTACAAGGGAATGTTTCTATCACTCCAAACAACCTATTTGTGAGAACTATCTGGAATCCCTGATCAGTAAAGTCCCTGACTTTAAAAGGAAGGTCTTTCTGGAGTGCTTGGAGAGGGTATTTTCTAAGGATATTATTATCATAGTTGCCAAATTTAATTTCCACATTCTTTGGCACCCAGATGCACCTGGGAGGTTTTCTTTGGAGTCCCAGGCCCATTGGCTGAGATACAGGGCCTGATAATCATCCTTCTATAGTAAGAGATTTTACACATTTTTTTTTCTATAATCTTTACACAAATCCCAAAGTAGGTCCTTTGAAAGTCTTCCATACATAGAACACACCTGTCCTCCAGAAATTCAAAGCAGCCAGTCAGATTCCAGCATTCTGCTCTCATTTCCTTCCCATGTGCTAGAACCTATTTTATAACATGTTTCTTGTGGCTTACATCTTTTGGTACTTTTTCATCAAATTTAGCATCAATTGGCTGGGATTAGCATACAAGCAAAAAGCAATGGGAAGAAATTCTAAGGTTCACCAAAAGACTGGGAAGGTTGTCAAACAGCATAGTTTAAACTCACTAGCTCTAAGGCTGTGTCAGGAGGTCTGCTGTAAAATTAGTTTCCTCTACATACATCTGTAGCTCAGGAGAAAGAGAATGATGAATATAATTTTTTTATTAGCCTAGAATAAGTCTCACGTCATCACATGCAGTTTTAGACAGCTGAGTGCAAGGATAGAAAGTCACCTACAATCTGTACTTACAGTTAGCAGTGATTATGCATCCTGCCAAGGAGAAAATCATTGTATCTTCCAGAATCTAGGAAATAAAATCTACTTCAGAGAATGAAGTTCATAAGACTGTAAAGATAAAAAAAGAAGTGGCACATTCTCCATTCAAGTGCATGAAATCCCTTTAGTTCAGAGAGCAGGAAATACATGCTGAATTCTACAGAACTTCCACTGGAATAGCACATAAGACATGCTCAATACTAACATACTTCATTAATAAAAAAAGGTTTATAAAAATAGCAACGAAGCAGTGGCAAAGCCTAATGCAATTAAACACTGTAGGAATGGAAAAAAGAAGGAGAAACGCTGCTTTAGTAAGGAATCTGACCTAAGATGCACAAACTTAAATTAATCAAAGACTACAGTGTAATAAGCTTGTAATAGCAAAAGTCTGTTACTGTGTGATGACATGACAGCTGCACAGACCTGCTGGTCACTCAGGCTCCCCTGCAGCAAGGTGTCTATAAAGATGTGCCTGTTGAATGATCTGCCTCGGCGCTCCTTTGTAACTTTCCTTAAGGTGGATTCCATCTCCATCAGAGCTTTGGAAGCAAAAAGAAATGTTTATTTTAAAACCTGGTCATCCTGAGAGGCTGCAGAGAAGCAAATCCATCTCCCCAGGCAGATTTTCAGACCAGCTGTCCCTGCTGGGCTCACTTACAAAAGCAGCCTCTGTTACATGTTTCTGTCAATTCGGAAGATGGTTTCTCCAATTTAGTTGAAAATGTGGGAACCAAACAAGACAGGCTATAAAAAGCCACCCATACAGGTATATGCACTCTGTGAACTGGAATCATGTAAGAGGAATAACAGTTTGTGTTGAACCATCAGAGAACATGTTTAATCAGCCCCCACTAAAAAACAAAACCCCACATTTGAGCCAGATAACACTAGTTGCATGGCCTAACTCCTGGTGGCTGTTGCGGGAACTGGGGGAAATTAGGGACCAAGATGCCATTGGCTGTCTGATTTAAATGATCTACTCAAGACTACCCAGGAAACATGGAGCAGCAGGCAGACCTGGAACTTGATTTACCAAGGCCCAACTCTACCCCTTCATCTCAGAACTACCCTTCCTCCCTCCTGCCCACATAGGAAGCCCAGCAACAGTTAAACACCAAGCCTCATTATCCAGACAGAGTTTGTGAAATTGTGTCCTAATGCATCATCCTACTACAACTCAGGAACAGTTCTGAACAAGAACACATAAGAGAAGCCCATTTTAACTGGGCTGTAGTTCTCAGGTTCTGAAGCACAAAGAATTAGCAACATAAAGAAGGAAACACGGGGTTTGGAGGATTTAAAAGGAAATCCTTAGTTCTAGACACAAGCTACTTTTATTTAACATCTTATCAATCAATACTGAAAGGCTTTAACTATTAACAACAAAAAAGACCGAAAAATAAAATAACTTACTCTGATCCACATGAGAAATAAAAACACTGCCATTACAGACATGAAAATCACGTTACCTTGTAATAGCACATCAGAGGCTATCACATGGAAGGTATCCATCAAAGCAGCAACTCTGTACTTGTGTCTTCTAGCCTGACTGTCAGTGTGTTAACCAAATGGTGCATTATAAGAAGGACCGTACAGGCCAAACCAAGGGGCTCCATCTGTCTCCACCTAGCACAGTCTCCTACCTCCAAGAAGAGGTCAAAAGTGGACACTAGGGAACAGAACAGGAAGGGAGCAAGCACAAGATATTTCCCAGGATCCTCTATCAGAACTCCAGACTGGACAGACACTAGAACTAGACCTGGAACTAGAGTTCTAATCCTTCAAACTTCTTGCACAACAGCACACTTGTCACTCAACTCCAAAACAATGATTTTATGCAAGAGTAAGGAGGACCCAGTAAATAGCTTATGGCATGATGATCAGCTCTGCAGAAAAGCCAAGATAGCTGGGCAAGTTAAGTGCTTCCATACTCTAGCTAACTCTAAGTATTAATCAGAGTGTGAGGAAGACTGTGATTTTGGGAAGAACCTACCATCTTCGTAGAGTTTCTTCCTAGTCATGTTTTTGTCAAGGGACCCATCCAAGAAACCTTTCCCAATCTCTGACCAGATCTGAAAGGACAAAGAGAAGAGCACCATCACTCACCACAGGCAGAGACTGCTGGGACTCTTTTATTATTCCCTATTGAGGAAAAAACACCAAATAAAACGAAAGCTTGCTGTGGATATGGAACTGGTCTCCTCTTTGGAACACCATGTGCCTGCCATTCCAGATATTACATCTATGATAGATGAAATTGAATTTAAATGAAACAACTGTAATTACAACTGTAGAGGAAAAGACATGGGAATCTTGAACAGTAGATAGAACTGTTTCTTTCTCACCCTACCAACATCAGATTTTAAATCCACAGATGTGGACATTTGAGACCTCCTCAGATTTTTCCTTTGTCCACAATGTCATAGAGCCTCCAAAATATCTTTAAAAAGAAGTTCCACTGGCATTCCCACTAGAGTTTAACTCACTTAGGTACCAAATGGCATCTCAACTGCCATTGGATCCGGGTTTCCGATCCCCACAGATCCTTTTAGAAACACCTTAGACTAATGACAGCAGGGTCAGCAGTAGGATCTTTCTGATAGTTTCAGCATGGAACAATTGAGGCAGAGCCCTTAAGCTCTTAAACTTAATGTTAAAATCTTAGCAGTAGCTTGTACTCAACTGTACACAGACACAAGTTGTGTGCTGCTGGAGTGGAAAAATATAATAGGAGATTTCCTGGCTCTTGACACTTACTGCATCATGGTGCCTGCGGAATCGGATAACTTCTTGGTCATCTTCAAAGCTGCTGCCCATAGCTGTCTGTGTGACAGACTTCATGGCAAAGCCCAGCATGTGCTGGCAGAGTGGCACATGTTGTGCCTCAGGGAGGGAGAGCCATTTGGCCAGCAACTCTTCTGACAGCTTGAGAGGGAAGGAACCATTAGTTGGCAGTAATATCCGCAGCCTATTTACCCAAACATACCCTGGAGACATTCCCACCCAGTTCCTACGGCAGACCACACTCTCATGGCTATGGCAGGCATGAAGCTATACTCTTCCCAGGGCTTCCTTCCATTGTTAAATTAAACAGTAACATTTTAGTCTCTGATCTTTTGCCTCTTCCCAAGGTTTTCCCCCAACAAGGCAGCCCTGTCCTCCTCTCTTGTTCCTTCTGTCACGAAAGAAACCTTAAAGCCTTTAATACTAGTAGCTGGTATACTATCAGGGACTATACTGGGAATACTAGACTGGAAAAATAGATCATATTCTGGCTGCTGAACTGAGTCAACAGAACAGTTCCTCGCCTGTTTATGGTCCCAATAGTTGGTTCCTTGCTCCTCCCTTCTGTCCTGGGAAATAAATTTAGAATCCAGATGCTCCAGTACCTTTAACTGCATCTGGTATCTTGGCATAGAAAGTTACCAAGCTCAGCCCTTCCCCCTAACCCACTGGAGATAAGAGAAATTATATATTCACACCATGCTTAAATGGGCAGAGGCTGTTCACTGTCTCAGATGCTTACAGTTCCAGCACTAATTTGAATGCAGCTCCTTTGTTCTAGTAATCATCCTCACTAAATGTTCCCCTGTGAGCCACACAGGGCTTCTCTGCTGTACAAAGTCAGCTACGTACCTTCTGGATGAGAGCAAAGTTACTTTGCAAGGACTTGGTCACACCATTTTCATACAGCTTTCTCCTCATGTGGCTCTCTCCTGTATCCCCATTCAGGCTGGACTGGTACCTCAAGAGGGACTTTAGCATGGTCTCAAAGGGATCCACTGAAAGCAAATAAAGGAAACACCATTTGAAAGTCAGGCAGCCATACCACACAGGGATGGTGAAAACAGCAACCTCTTTAATCGTGTGCTGCTGCTTCTAGGCAGTGAGCATGGCATGGCTCCTTCCCCCAGGAACAGTCTCTTTGGGGTATTAAGCTTCTCTTGCTCAGTTTGGGCTGGGACCTTGTAAAGTCTCTTCTCTGTAGCAGGGTACCTCCCCTGCAGAGGTTGCCTGCTGGCTCCACCAAGTAACAGTTTAGTAATAATGCTTTGGAAGCTTGTTCCCAGCTTGCCAGATCCCAGCTGGTTGTGCCATTGACTTGGTGACAATAGTGAGCTCCTTCCCCTTCTCCACCAGCCTGATCTGCAGCCCCCTTAGCACACTCCCTCTTGACATCTGGTGCACCCTCCTGCCCTGACCCTGGCTACGCACTCAAGACACAGCAGCTCACGAGAGATTCAGCCAGAGGCTGTGCTCTGCACTCCTTACCTTGTTTCCCAGCCCTGGCAAACCTTATTTGACACCCTACTGCTCCTGGGTGATTTCTCTTCCATGCACCGAGTTCCCTGCTGATGAGCTCTTCCCAAACCAACACCTACCCCCCTCAGTCAGGGATGCCTCCAGCAGAGAAGCTCTTACAGAAAACAGTACCCCACTAAGCTACAGAATGCTTTCTACTTCTCATCGCCTTACTTTCCATCTTCTTTCAACACAGACACTTGCAACAGTGTACAAATCAGACAAAAAAACCCATATATCCTCCATCTTCCATCTCTATGGCTCACTTCAGTTAGAATTTTAATTCTGAATTTCTCCACCAGGGGCCTCTACTTAATAAATTTGCTAAAGTATATTATGTCCCAATGCAAGATTGGGCAATAAAGCACGGCATGTGCTTTTCCCTTTCTGTAAACTTTTCTGTGGGTCTTGCAGAACTGGCAGAATCTGTAAAGTATTATTTGGAAGCAGCAATCAGGAGGTTTTCAAAAGGGATATTTTCACTGTTTATCACAGTGTGTTATTTGTCCCAGCTGGAGAGTGAAACCTCTGAGGTATCAGAAGACATCAAGGCTGAGCTAGACACATGACTCTACTGACTGTGGATGAATCTAAGATTCCCAGCAGAGATCAGGGCCCCATTATGCTACCGGACACATATACAAGAGACAATTCCCACCTGCAAGGGACTTACTACCTAATGAGACGAAAGCAGCTAACATGGCCAGAGGCACGAAACTTTCCTAAATGCTTTTCTCTCACGTTATTTCCTTTCCAATGTTTTTAAGCTCAGCATCTCAGCCTCCTTCCCACTTCAAATGACAAGGAGTATGTGCATGTGTCTTTTGGCACAGCAGATGGTACCTGCAGCTCTCTACGTGGATCAGGCTGTTTTGTGACTCCAGCCGTTGCTGCCAATTCCTCCTCCAAAGTGCTTTGCCACGGACTGGCTGCTGCTATTCATGCCACGTTTCCCTGCTGACTAGCCCTGGCAGAGCTAGGTACAGTACTGGGGTAGCCAGAAAGACACATGGCTGGTGGTAAAGCCCACACAGCAAATCTGGCAAGCAGAGGCACTTGGAAAGGTCAGAGGATGCTTAGCACCATCATCCGCAGAAACTGTGAAGATCTCCTGGTGCATATGAAAGAAAATTCCTGGATCAGCCACAGGCTCCATTTTTGATCCCCTGTCCCTAGTGCAAACTGGCAGTCCTGTGCCACTGATATACTCACTGTTGTGAGCTCAGGATTGCAGAGCCCAGGCTGCCCTTTCCTGATGGCTGGTCTTTCCTGATGACCTTGCCTTGCCATCAGAAACAGTTATTTCTCCACAGCTATGGGAGGCGAGTGACTCCACAAGGCACAAATCATCTCTTGGAGACACAGCTCTGCCCTGCCAGCACTTCCATGGATTTCTTTCTTTGTCCTTGTCTTGAAAAATCTCCAGAGTTGCATTTTCAGTCTTCTTAGTGAAGCATATCAAAATTTCAACTGTTCCTTCCACTTACAAGGAAATAATCTTCTTCATTCCAAGAACCCCAGAGTGCTGTCCTGGACACCATTGTAAGTAAACATGGGGAAAGGATCTAACTCTGGATAGTTAAGACAGATGCCAAGTAGAACTGAACATCAGAGATGGAAAGGAACCTCTGAAGCTGCACAGTACAAATGCACACAGAACAGCAGTGAAGCTGTCCTGCTGAAACAGACCAGGACCCATAACTCCATCTTGAGCATTCAGTGTCCTTCAGGTTCACTGTCCCTAACCCAAAAGCTGTCATTGACTCATGGGAGTTTTCCAAGTGGGTCTCTGAATCCACTGCTCCTGGCAATCCTGAACTAGTCCAGCTTCTTCACATCCACACCCTTCACAGGCCTGGACTGCTTCCCCAGAGTCTCTCATGGGAATCACCAATATCAGCAGCAAAGTTTTACTTCCTTTGAATTCTCCTTGCAAATTAATCTCAACCAAGCTTTAAGAGGACATAAAAATATATCGACTTCAAACACTGCTTAAGCATAAGGAGAACCAGTAGCCTGGCATTGTGAACCTATTAATAACTATGAATGCAATTAGTCCAACTTCAAGGCTCTCATCAGAAATGCACCTCTCTCTTTCTCTCTCCAAGAACTTCAACCATACCTGTGACACACACACTCATGAGACAAGAGGAACCTTTATATAGTACTTGGAACCAAACCCTACACCTCAAACTTGGAAACCGACAAGCAGTCACCTATGAAGGGCAGCTCCAGCCTCAGGTACCCCAGCAAAATGAGGAGTCATCACATGGCAAGGGTTTTCAGGTGGGGCTGGAGTCAGGAGTTGGATATAACCCAGTCCACAGTGGGCTGTCTGCTGTGTGCACACAAGAGATAAAGGCAAGGCCAGCTCTGCAACAAAACTGCAAGCTGCCCAGAGCCAGCTGGTGGCTGAGAGCTATCACAACACCTATTCCCACTCACCAGGAAATGGTACAGGAACTGTTTTGCTACAACCACTCAGCTACTATATGTTGTTTATACCTCAAAGCCCCAGGAAAAAAAAATCAGTAAGGTTTCTCACTCTAATAAAATTGGACCACTTCTGACAAGCACCAGTGTTAGAAGGAAAGCGCTGACACAATGAACATCACTGCTTTTTCAGGTCTGAGTTCATATAGATCACAAGAACCCTCCTTAAGCCTGCTGCTGCTGCTGCTGCCTTTATACAAGGATTCCCCCATAGCTCTCCCTTCTTCCTGGCTCCTCCTGCACAACAGGCTCCCCACTCGAGAGCACTGACAGCCTTCCTTTGCACTTGCTTTATTCAAAGTCATGCCTGATGCAGGTCATAGCCCTATGTGGGATGCCAGATCTGGCTCACGTTCATCTTGTGCAATAGCTTAGATGCTTTCCTCTCCTTACAGAATGCATCCTCAATACACCTTTTTCTTTTTTTTCCCTGGCCACATCATCCTGCAGGCAATGAATACAGCCTGCTCTTGCTCCTCCCTTTCCTGTTTCTGCTACCTCGCCCTCAGGGGTTCCCATCTCCTTGCTCCAACACTCTGCTTCACTGTGTTGACAAGGGGTCCCAGCATGACGCCATGAGGGCAGGCTGCTAACATATGTGGGCATATTTCACCTCCCCAACCCAGCACTTCTCCTTCCCTACACAATCCAGCCTCACTCCCTTTTTCACCTCTCATATTCCATTACCTTCAGCTTCAGTGATGACCCAAGCAGTGTCCAAGCAGATGATGAACTGAAACCCTGACAGAAACACAGTTCTATCACTTTCCTTGTCTAGAAGCGTAATTATCAAAGAAGTATGGTGTGCACTTCCTATTTATCCACATGCTTAAAAAATATGTTTAACCCTTGGCATAGAAGGACACCAGACTAGTGTGTAACCACCTAGGTCACATTTCCTGCATTGAAGTCCACACTCAATATTTGTTTCTCTCCAGTATTTGGGTACTCCCAAATTCAGTACATTTCTGAGAACTTGCCTGCTCAGGGTCCTGTTACCACTCCTCTGAGCTTTAAAGACAGTGACTGTCTGCTCCGTTTCCTACAAACAAGCTTGAATGCATTCAGATCTTTCAGGGTGGGTTCCCACCTTCTGGAGTGTCATTGCTGTCAACTTGCTGATCTTCGTTAACTCCCACTCCTTTCACAGATCATCACTGAATTTTTTAAGTCTGTCATGCAACAGTAGAAGAAGAAGCTTACCCATCAAGACCCCAGCATAAAGCGATGCAGAGGCATCTGCCTGTGCCTAAAGACACCCTACAGTATCAGGTCAGAAAAGTGCAACCAGCACCTCATTCAACCTTTTAAGGTAAAAACTGGAAAAACAAGAGATTAAACCCAAATATCAACTGAGTTAACTTACTGTCTATGATCACTTTAGAAAGCAAAACTTAAGAGACCTACCTAAGAGAATTATACCATAAATTAAAATATCCTCCTAGGATTAAGAGGGTCAACTCAGCTACCAGCACCACTGACCGCTTTCAAGTCTAGATCACTAGAGGCTTTCAGCACAAATTTGTACATGCCAAAGGAAAACAAAATAAGCACGATGCTTTTCATAAACATGTGCCTGTAGGGAGATGGTAAAAGACACAAGCACACTAATTTCTTGATGGTCACTGGACAGGAGCAACTCTTGGTCACCGATATCTAAGTCCAATGTGCAGGACAAAGGACATACCTGAACCACCATGTCATCTGCAGACTAAGTCTCATTTTCTTTCTACTTACAACAAAACTCCAGTTTCTTTCAACATAGGATGCCAAGCAAAGCCAGAAGGAATAAACTGACTCAAAGACAAAGCAAAGGACACTTACACAACCGGTTGGGGTTAACATGTTGTTTCAGGAGATCAATTGAGCCAAAGCTGACAACAAGACGCCTTCCAAACCAGAAAGAGACCAGTGGGCCATACTTCTCATGAAGATTCACCAGGAACTCATGCAGACTGCTGCTGGCAATGATATCTGGTAGGTTGCCATCCCTGAGGAACACAATGAGGATACTTTCTCATGAACAGCATCCACTGGCAAGGCAGAACGTGACTGATGTGAAGATGGAAAGCACTTACTTTTCATCAGTTGGAGCCAGCCCAGGGATACCTGATGCTTGCCTAGATGCCTAGAGAGTAAAAGCAAATGCATCAAACTCCTTAAACCTAGGTTTTCTACAAGCCTCACGGCTTTCCAGCAAGGAGATGGATTTTCCACTTCAATACTGCTGCTTGACGACTTACAAACATTAAACAAAAGCTGGATAAGCCGTATCTTTAGGCCCCAAACCCGCTCGGGCTTATGAAGCCAATCGACTGCGTGTGCCCAGGGGTTAAACCAGGATGATTCACCCGGGCAGATGAGAGATCCCTGCGCAGAGATGCACGGGGCCGGCTGTGCAGTACAGATCTTAGGCGCAGCTTTTGCCCTGGAGATGTGCACCCGTGATGAGCGGACAAAGCCCTCCTGAGGGGGCTCCCCGGGGCAGGCCCGGCCCGAGGTGTGTGCCCGCCCCCGCCGGATCGTGAGGGCCGGGGCCGCCCCGCGCAGCCGCCGCCCGCCCGCTCCCCCCGGCAGGACCCCGGCCCCGGGGACACCCCAGGAGAAGGACGTGGGAAGGGGCCGGGGTCGCCCGGGGCTCGGTGGCGGCTCGGCCCACGGGCCGGTCGCTCCCTGCCCGCCTGTACCGGGGGCCTGGCCCTGAGCTCCCCCCTGCCCCGCCACCGGCGGCATTACCGGGTAGAGGTAGAGCACGGCGCCCACCAGGATAAACAGGAAAGTAACGGCAAAGATGGCGAAGTCCAGCATGGCCGGGCCGGGCCGGGCCGGGCCGGCGGGAGCAGCGGCGGCAGCTGGGCCCCACCCCGCGGGCCGCCGGCGGGGCAGGAAGGGGCGGGCCGGGCCGGGCCGGGCGCACCGGCGTCGGGCAGGGCAGGGCAGGGCAGGGGGCAGCATGGGAGGCCCACGGCGGCTGCTGCTGGTCTCCAACTCCACCCTGCACGGAGGGGGCTACCTGGGCCACTGCCAGCAGCACATCAAGAGCTTCCTCGGCGAGTAAGCGCCGCGCAGAGGCTGAGGGAGCCCGTCCGTCCCCCGCACCCCCCCCTCCCCCCCGCCGCCTCTGAGCGCTCTTCACCCCCGCTCTCCTTCTCCCCAGGAAAGTGAAGCGGGTGCTGTTCGTTCCCTACGCCCTGCACGACCGAGATGGCTACGCCCGCACCGCCAGGGAGAAGTTTGAAAGCTTGGGTAAGGCTGGCCCGTCCCCGGGCGCCGAGTGCCTGGGGCGGCCGTGGCCCCGGGCGGGCGCTCCCCGTCCCCAGCCGCCGGTGCGGGCTCCGGGCAGCAGCTCTGCAGGGTCTGTCCTGCGGGGGTCTGAACAGGGGCAGCGCCGCGGAGAGGGGCTGGGCTGGCTCTGGTGCAGGCTGGTAAGAAGCAGGGAGGCGCTCCCTAACTTCTGCCTAGAAAGGATGCTTTAGAGGCCTCCGGAAGAAATCTTGTTGCAAACCACTTCTTCTATAACCACTTCAGGGAGGAAGCTTCTTGTTCCTGAATACTAAGTGGCAACTTTCTATGCTCCTTAATCACAAGGGGGGACATTTCTTCATTTCTTCCCATACATCTTTAACCTCTGCTCAGGCCGTACAACTGCTGGTGCTAAACGAAGATCATTACTATAATGTGCCTCAACCAGCCAGATATTTCCATAATTAACAGCAACAGAGCTTTGCTTCAAGCAAAGATCTTTCCAGAGCAGCCTACAGCAACATCTCCACCTAGTATTTATCACCATTCAGGATAACTTTGGACCCATTACTAGAGTAATAACCAGTACTCACTTCCTTGGGCAGCACACTTTGCTCCTTGTCTTGCAGAAAGATTACTGCTGTCAAATGTCCCTGTTCTTCTGGCTCTCCTGGCACTTCCTGCACTTAGTGAACCCCAGCAAGGCAAATCTGTCAAAGACAGATATTTAACTATTTAAAAAAAAAACCACCAAACTCGGATCTGATACTTCTAGTCATGCTAGACACCAATGATGGCACACCCTATTCAGACTCACAGCCAAGCTGAAGGCAGACAGCTTTTTCCTTATTTTCTAGTTAGCCAGTTATGCTCAGCAGGACTTTGTGCCTCAGCCTGCACCTGCTGAGTGAAACACTCTGCTCTTAGACACTGAGCATGTGTATCCATAGAGCAAACATTTCCTTTGGTAACAGCTGGATGCAGAAGCCCTGCACTAATGTAGGACAAACATAGTTTTATACTATGTTGTGGAGTCCTCTGAAATTTCCCTGCCTGTCTGTGAGATGTGTGGTTCAGGGTTGGGGGGAGGCAGGGAGGGAAAGAACATGCCACATTCTTCCACCAAACTGAAGTGGCAAAGGTAAATAAGTTTTCATTTAAGGTTATGGGCTGGACAGCATTCATGAATCTTCTGATCCAGTGGAAGCTGTAAGGAAATCTGAAGCAATATTTATTGGTAAGTTTTACTTTATGCTCCTTGGTAAGGGTTTATAGAGGGCACTAGATTAGTTTTGCTTAGAGCTGGAACTGTAGAGACAACAATGAAAAATTATTAGGAACTACAGAAAACAGTACTTTAATTGAGACCCTAAACTTAGTGGTGGGAAGTAGGAGAGATTTAGTAATGGATTTTAATCTCCAGTAAGTTTCAAATACAGGCCTAACACCATGCTCCCGAGTAGTAGAACAGCATCCGCTGTCAAACAGCCAGTGTCAGTGTTACACAAAGGTCTCAGGGCATGAGCCCATGGCCTGCCCAATAACTATTCTTCTAAAGCTTCTGTTTTTCTGCTGCTTAAAGCAGGGTACTACCCTGAATAGAGCATAGAAATCAGTAAGCTTGCCAAGTTTGTAAAAGCTTCAATTAAAACTGGTGGTGAAAGCATGTTAAATAAGATGGGCTCTTCTTCTGCAGGAGGTGGGAACACATTCCGTCTCCTGAAAGCTCTCTACGACAACAGTCTGATCCAGGAGATCAGGAAAAGAGTTCTTGAGGTAAAAACTACAGGACTTGGGACAAGCCTGAATGGTTAAGCTTTTGTTCAGACAAATCTAAGTTGCTTCTACATCTTTGTTTTTAATATACTTCAAATATTGAGCCATCTCATACAACCCGGTGAACTGAAATAAGGCTGTCACTAGTCACTGAAGCCTGGAAAGACTAAGATCAGTAATCTGACCTTAGGACAATTTCCCAGATACAGGAGTGCAAGATGCTGGGATCTACAATGCTGCGTAGTACCTTAAAAGTAAGCTCCTCAACTTAAAATGCCAGTGAAGAGCACCATAAGATTTAATTTATATCCAGAAATCCTGTTTTTCAGCTTGAGATGTCCACTTTATATCTGTTAATAGACACAGATCTGTGCAAGTTTTAGGTTGTCTGCTAATAAAGCAACAACAGAGTTGTATCCATATATGTCTTTTGATCCATGCATGTCCTGTTGACATTGAAAATGGTGTAATTACCTTGGGTACTCCTTGACCTGGAATTGAGTTATGAATGCCAGTGAGCCCTTCTGGTCAGCAGCCCCATTCTGGCTGGTGAATCTTGCAAGCACAGCAAAGATATCCATATTCAGATGGTCTGCTCTCTTCAGAAGGTAGTTAAAAGCTAGTTCAGATATTTCCTGCAACTGCAATGCAGAGAAACCCCTCTTCTTTTAATAGTGAACTCCAATACATGCATGAACAACTTTACCAGTCCTCTCTTGTGATAGGTCACAGAGGTGTGAGTACAGGACATTCAACAGTTAGTTCTCTGACAACCATGATATATACAAACTATTTACCACCTCAAAACCTGAATTCTTGTTCTCCTTTTCACCTGTACAGTTAGCAGTGAGATAAGCTAGAAGGACCAAGTCTGATCTGATTGCCGAGTCTCTGATATGGCTAGAAGATGCTGTAAAACACATGTTGTAGTTGTGATACTGCATTCTAATCATTGCTTTTGTCTTTCAGGATGGGATTCCTTACATGGGTTCCAGCGCCGGAACTAACGTTGCTACCATCAGCATCAATACTACCAATGACATGCCAATTGTCTATCCACCTTCCCTGCAGGCCTTAGGTTTAGTTCCTTTTAATATTAATCCCCACTACCTGGACCCAGATGTCAAAAGCACTCACATGGGTGTAAGTAAAATATGCCAGAGCTCACACAGTAACCAGGATGCAGAGGTGTAATGCATCTACGAGGCATTACAAAGTTGTAGAACATCTAACAGCAGCTCCTTAGAGCAGTTGGAAGTGCCAGTGAGGCACTAACACTTTATTCCCTCCTAAAGCTTTTCTTTTGAGTGGGAAGAGGAGTTGGAGGAGGTGGAACAAAGTGTTTTTCACAAACAGAAGCTGTGTGATGTCTGAAATATTGTTGCTTCATAGCTGGCTTTGAACTGGGGTGGGGGTAAGAGAGAGAAACTTGAAATGTTAAGATGCAATGCATGGTATTTCTGGAAAGGCCTGCCATAGTCTGTCCTGGCTGCTACTTGAGGTGCAACAAGAGGTTTAAATATCTAAAGGTCTGAAGGAACTGTCAGAAGAGGGTGATCTCAAGATTGCATACAGACTTGTTGTGTAAGAAAATACCTAGGCACTAGTGCCCCTGCAGAGAGCACACCCTGTAATTCCCAGTACGGAGCAAGCACATGCACTAGTGTAGCTAAAACACACTAAAACACCAAGCACAAAGAAAATGGAGGAGCTGATTTTTGAATAACCTGTCAAGAGCTAATTCCTCAAGGGAAGAATTTCTGTGGTGCATCTTTTAACAGATCAAAAACTTTCCTCTTTGTAATCAAAATTTCTTCATGGTTAGAGGAAATATTGAAAATTAGGAGACACTGAGGAGATGGAGGATCAGTGTGCTTCTAGAATTTAGATGAAGTTGTAGGTGCTCATTTAATCAGCTTGTCACTAGATAAGCAGACAGTCTTTTCCCTATAAATAACTTTTCCTATTTCTCCAAGAGGAGGCTGAAATCTCTGTGCTGTATCAAGTCCCTGCTGTATTCTTGTGTTTCCTTACCAGCAAGTCTTTCTGGTTTGATTTCTTTAACTACTGTTGCTCAGTTCAGCCGCAAACCCTCACGAAACATGGCAGAGCTGTTCACAATGCTTACTTGAGGACAAGCAATTTAATCAGTGGAAATCTGATTCACTATCCTCTTTCATGAGGGTGGCATCTTATGCATTTGCTTCCACCATCTTCCTCAGTCTCTTGTTCAGAGGGTGGGCACATAGAGACAGCATGTAATTAAAAAAAAAAAGAAAAAAAGCTGGATAAATTGAGTAGAAGTAAGTTTTAAGGTTTTTCAGGGCTGGGATCGTGTGAGTTCTGTTTCATCAGACTAGAGCAATTGCTGCTAGTGATGAACCATAAGATACATGTCTGTTAAAGTCAATACTGCCACTTCCTTCAATTCATTAGTGTAATGAAAACATTCTGTTTTGAGGGGAACTGCCTGCTTTGTTTAATGTTATGAAATTGCTTGGTGTCGTGCTCCTTGGATAACTCCAAGTCCTACCTTACTGCCCGGGCAGCTAAATCTACACTCATCATTGCAGGAGACAAGAGAGGAAAGAATTCGTCAGTATCATGAAGAACCAAACACGCCCCCAGTTCTGGTGAGTAGTGGTTCCCAGTCAGGAAGCTCAGGGCTGTAGCATGGTGAATATTTTAAATGCATTCTCACTAGCTCTCAGTGAGAGTTCCCCTGCCTGACAAGCCTTACAGAACTGTGGCATGGAAGACTAGGTATATCCTTACTAAGAGCTTCAACCTCAGATTTTGCACACTTGCAGAAAACGGGTTAGAAAAAATTAAATGCATTCTGCCGATTAGATGCCTGGAGCCCTGTTGCCAAATGCTGTATTTTATAGGCAGCTCTGATCTTTCCAGTCACTGGCCCCCAGTCATATTTTGTATGTTGGGGGGGGGTGTACATGCAGATGGTAAGATACCTCCCCTTCATCTTTTTGCAGATATTCTTAAGTTTACATTTTGTTTTAATAATTGTAGGTAGCTCCATTCCGTATTATTCGCAATTACAGTATGTCTGTCAGGGAAAGTGGGACCTCTGGGTTTCCTCT
Organism: Scolopax mira; assembly: GCA_004320125.1. Taxonomy (NCBI): domain Eukaryota; kingdom Metazoa; phylum Chordata; class Aves; order Charadriiformes; family Scolopacidae; genus Scolopax; species Scolopax mira. The sequence continues at coordinate 58,545 of BJBW01000723.1, read as the reverse complement.
CCCTGTGCTTAAGCCTGGAGCATGAAGTTTTAACTCACCCAGCTACCTGTTGCTTGGCCCAGACTGGATCTAAGGATGGTGGCAGCAGAAGTAATTGTGAAAAAATCCCACATTTTCCTTTTCTCCTTAATGGTCTCTCCTTCTTTAAAGGGAGGGGGGGGGGGGCGGGGGATGCAGACCCAAACACAAACAAACCAGCTTATAAAGTAAGGTAAATTTTGTTGACATCTTTGCTAGAAATACGTGAGTAAGAAAGTGTCATTTGTAATCATGATGAGCTGCACTAAGCCTGGCCTGCTGGTGACAAGCACTCTAGCCTTTCAAATAGCTTGAAAGTGTTAAATGTTTCCACCTACATTAGGGCTTGCGGGAAGGTGCGATGCTGCTAGTGGAAGGAGACAAAGCCACCTTGCAAGGAGTGACAGGAGCACGTCTGTTTTTGAGGTAAATCCTTCATTTGAATCCATATCCTCCTTTTAGAGAGAAAGGAAGAGAAACTTCTGTTAGACTCCTGGAACATGCTACCTGTCCCCCATGCCAGAAGTCACTTAATCCCTTGCTTCCATTTCTCTTTGGGGAAAGCATGAGTGTTAATTTATGCTCCAGAAGAGCAGGCAGTATGACCACTCTGAAGGATATCCGCTTACCCAGTAAGTGCTATGGCATCACATCCATTGATGCTTGTGTTTCTGGCCTACAGCTACCATTCACAGAAGCAGCCCCAGTTGTCAGCTCTGTTACTGAAGGCCAGGGGATGCCAGTTGGGCCTTAATGTGTTGAACTCTAGAACAAGGAAACTTATGACTTGAGTCATACGAACAGTACTAAGAAATCTAGCATGTAGATATATTAATGATATGTCTAATATGTCCCATGATGCAGGCAAGGAAGGGAGTCAAAACTCTGCTTGTTATGAGTAAGGATGCCTTGTTGTATCCCTAGTAACAGATGGAAGTGCAGTAGTCCTAGCTCTTGTTAAAGCTCACAGCAGGGTTTGTCTTGTTTACAGGGGTAAGAAACCAACTGAACACGAGCCTGGAACAGATTTCAGTTTCCTCCTGATTGACAGTAATCTCCAGAACCTGTAGCAAAAGTCACTATATGGGAAGACAATGAAGAAGAAGAAAAGAATCCCAGGGAGGCGGGAGAACCTTAGCTTTATAAATAAAGACAAATATGCATTAGTGGGCTCCTTTTTCCCCACCCTAATTCATCTCTCAGACCTCTCTCCTTCCAAGCAAAAAGGTAATTTTTATTGCAATACTTGAATAATGATAACTCTTCTTGGTCTGAAAAGGTCTGAACATTCATATATCCACTTTTGATTCCTTTTCTACCAAAAAAAAGTTACTATAACACAATTAAGACAGAACACTGAATCAGCTGTTCCTGCTGCCTAGCTTTACCTGTTAAATGAAAAATTGTTCTTTTAATGTATTTCCACAGTATTAGTTTAATTTTTGCACTTAGTAATAAAGGGAGATTTTATGCATTCAGTTACTTTTATTTGCTTCAGACTCATGTGAAATATATACAATGCTAATTATGTACAAAAGTGTGCATGTTAAAAATTGTCATGTTACAAACTTGCAAATCCTAGAAAAAGTGCAAAATTTTAAAACATCTTCCACCATGCTGTACAGGAAAAAAAAAATCCATCATTAGCCAATATACACACTCTTAAAACATACTGATCAAGACAAAATAAGACACAGTATACTCTTAAAGCACCCGAAGGGAAGGGAAAAAGATATTGCACAGAAGACTGACAGCAAGTTCATTACAGTGCCTGAAGGCTCATTTTTGGAAGTAGGTATTTCCAACACTCCTCAGAACTAACATTTAGCTCTTTAAAAAGGCATTTTTTGGCATTTAAAAATCCATTTGTAATGACATAACTGCACAATCTGTAAGAATTATCAGAAGATATGATTAACTGTTGCTGTAAGGCCTTTGTTTCCACTCCATCATTAGTGTTAGTAAAAATTCATCATCAGCAGCAAACTGAGTAGCATCACAGCTTCCATCAAAACACTGACCAAAGTCTTAAAAGCAGCATTTCTTATATTCTTCCATATCTTATATTACGTTCTCCTGCATAGTGAAGGGTTGAATCAGAACACATACTGCAATTTTTCCTTGAATTGTTTTTTCCCCTCAAGGCTTTCTTGAAGCAACAGCCCACAGCTACGTATGACTAAAGCAGTACTGTCAGGTGCAAGACTAAGTTTATTTTAAAAAGTTACTTGAAGGCAAAAAAATATGGCTCCCTTAAGAGGAAAATACTGTCTATATAGGAAGCTAAATAAACAAGTGGCCTCTAAATTCAGTTAGATCTATTATATATATGGCTGGATGTTTTATATTTCAATCTCAAAACATCTTAGCAGCTTTAACCCCATAATCTATACTGACAATCATCCTTCTGGGACAGAAGACATTATGAAATTGTTTCTGTGCTGAGTGTAATCACAGACCTAAGTTCTGGAAATACTTGCTAAATTTCTCAAGTCCAGCAGACAAAAATAGAAAGAATACACAACTACAGGTACTCTCTCCTGAAGAAGTGAAACACCTATTTTATCTGGGCTATCTGGGTAAATGGTAACTAAAAGAAAGATGCACCAGTTTTCTTCCAGAGATGCACTGCAGTAAGGTGCATTAAAACTGTTCAAAGCATACCTTTGATTAAACACTACAAGCAGTTCCTCACATAAGCAGTAAGATGAATAGCATTTGATTCAAACTGTGCAGAGTATGCTATGCTGCCACTCAGAGGCATTGAGGCATCACATGTAATAGTGAAGAAGGGGACAGTAGTATTTTACCAATTTTTTTTTTTTTTTTTAACTGCAGTAGCTTTTCAGAAAACCCTTGCTTCCTTTAAACATATGTACTGGCAAGAGCAATTAGTAATAATAAGGAGAATTTGTCTGCTTGGGCTGGAAGGAAAGACACCTTCCAAACACTTCAGTTGAGTCTAACATTGGTATACAGTAAACCCACATATGTATGACTGCACAAGAACTATTACTCTCCCCAAAGGGAGACTACTGACAAGTGTTATGCTCACAGCTGAAACCAACATAGCTTTTAAAATAAAAAGCATGAAAATCCCATTCTAGAAAGCACTAAAGCACATGCTTGAATTTCTACCCACTTATATATAACCTTATGTTATGCTTTCATCTAACAGAATTTATTGGATCAGCCTTAGGTTCATACTTGGATATGCATTATGTCCTTTTTTTTTTTTCCCAATTATTTGAAAGAAAAAAAATAAATCCACAGCATCTAGCCTCATCTAACAGCCAGCAACGTGCCTTTAAGATGGAAGACAGGAGTGCCTTCAGGTGACAATACAGAGCAAGGTTTATGCAGACTCTCACTGCAGGAGCCAAAGGAGGCTGACACCTCCTTTCCCTATTCCCCTCCCCAGCTCTAAGGCTCCCTACCATACTGTAATCTGTATATAGATACACACTTTTCAACTAAGTATACGTATAGAGTAAAAGCTTTGTGAAGCATTTGGTTGCTGTACACGTACGTTCTAATGATTCTGTAATTGAGATTGCAAAAGACTTGCAGAGGAAACAGTGAGGAGGGAGACAAGGTCTTGGGAAGTGAGGTATACAGCTCCCATGGACTAAGGCAAGAGGTAAAAGACCTACCTAATTATTGTGCATTACAAATAAAATCATCATTCCTGCAGCAAAAAGCAGACTGGTGTAGGACTATTACCAGTCTCACACAGAATTTTTACAGTGCAGAAACTTAGTTCTTTGTACTTCATTTAAAGGATACACAAACAGATCTCTGAAGAGGCTCCTTAGAAAGCAATTGATTGGACTATTTAAAGCCTACAAAGATTTTGATAAGCCTGTTTTGTGATAATATTCATTATCTAAGATATATCGGGGGGGGAAAGCTTGTTTATATCAATGTTGCAAATTAGCAAAACAATTGTGATATATGTGTGCATGTGAACATTTTTGGTTTCTTTGTTGTTTGGGTTTTTTCTTCTTTTTTTTCTTTTTAAATCAAACAGGCTTCCTAAAACCTAATTTCCACAATGTATATTAACCATCAGGAGAAGTGCAGTTAGTTTAAGATTGGAATTATTATACTGTGCTGATGTTGGTAAGGCACATGGATGATAGAAGACATGGTTTCTAGATAGCCTGTGAATGAGTATTAGATAACAATTATATTGATACAGAACAATTAATGTAAGTCTGATGCTAATCAAACAGCAAATATTTAACTTTCTGAATGCTCGTATAGTACAAAAACTGCACAGACTAGATGAGATTCTTCACTATAGATAAATAGACAACTAAAATACTACCAAGAATTAAGTACACTGATAAAGAGAATCTTGAAACATTTTTCTTGAAATAAACAAGAGATGTCTTCTAAATATCATCCTTTGGTATGCAAGTTCAAAACTGTGCTAGGGAGAAGTTACTCAATACTGATAACTACTTGATCTCATTTATATACAGATATGAAAAGAGAGTCAGTTTTCAGGTTTTTTTTAGCAATATATATTTACACACCTATTTACTTAGCTTCAAAGGTAAGTATATTTTAAACTTTGATAAATATCATTAGTATTATTCAAAAAATTAAATGTAAGAAGATACCAAACAAGAAGATCTTGACAAATGCAGTGTTATGAAACAACTGTCACTTTAAGACTAATTCTTAATCAGAATTTTCATATCTCACAGCTTTACTTTTTACACTTAAATAAATCATAGTTCAAAACCAAAGGAGAACCTTATTTCACCAATACTATGTGAAAAACAGAATGTGATCCTAAGCTTTATTGGACTTGAGAAAATCAAAGAATTGTGAAAGTCAGTTCACTGATTCACAGTGCACTGCATAACAGACTGCAATTCAACCAACATAAAGAGCTGGTCAGAAAAAATATTTACTACTTTTAATGAGACTTATACAAGTAAGTTAAAACCAAAAGAAACAACATACCAGCTAACGCTCACACTTGCCACCTATAACTTTTTCATGAAGCTGGTTTTAGACGAAGGTAAAGTGCAGACCTTGCCAGGGGGCCTCTGGCAAGAACACCAAGGGTGTGACAGTGTATACCTCCCATCCTCAAGGACCAAATCAAAAGGCAAAGGATGTCGCCATTTTGTGTAGAGTTTGTAGCCGCTCAAAGCTCACCTGTTTCCCTCCTGCTGCTGCTTTGTGCAGAGCACAAACAAGCTTCAAGTTTTAGAGACCAAGAACCATCCGCGTTTCAACCTGTCCCGGGTATTTGTGAAGATGGCCTAATGCTTGTGATGCACTGAAACAATGGTATTCAAAGCTCTTCATCATAAACTCCCAATTATTGCCATACATTATATTTTACTTGAACTGACACAGTGTATTCAATATTCTTTAAACTACTAAAAACATAAATTCAACTGTTGTATAAACATACCTAACCCACAGTAGGACATTTTCAAAGCCTTACATGAGCCCCTCTGTGCAAGTTACAAGAAGAACACTGATCTCACTAAACACTAAAAAAGACCTATATCCTCAATTTTCCCCCTTGATTCTGCTTGCCCTAAACATCACAATTTCCTGCCCTCTTCCCCTGCAAGAAAACACTTAACCTCATATACGCATTTAAACAGAACATATATGCATACTTACAAAACCCATCAACTCAATGCCCAAAATGAGGGTTTTGTTAACTTCCCATAACACAGAAAAATCTCTCATTCTGAGCTGAAATTCTTCTAAACTACACTCGATAAAGCTCCCCTGAAATCCTTCATGAAATCATAATGGACAAACATACTTCACGTTCTCATATACACACTTAATACTTACAGAGTATCCTTAGTATTCTTACTGAATAGCCAAGATTAAAAATATTGTTTTTCACTTCACTATAGTTTATTTGAAAATATGGGATGTGGTTTTTGGTTTTGTTTTGGGTTTTTTTGGTTGAGTTTTTTTTTGTTTGTTTGCTTGCTTTTGGTTTTTTACATACATGGAATCTGAAAAAAAATATCACACTGCTCTACTTTTGGAAGTGCAATGCACTCTCAGCAAATGACTGAGGGGAAAAAAATTCTTATTTTCTCTTAACTTTCCAGATGATCCAGTCTGTCACAGTGATTAGTTAGAATATTGCAACTATGCATAGACCCACTTGATCACTAGTCTGATTTATTATTTCATTTACAAAAGTTAAGAAAAAGCAAAACAACTTCCTTTACACAGCACACTAACCAGTCATTAAAAGGGATTATTTTTTTCCAGTAAAGAAATTGAGAGGGAGAAAATAGTTTTAATGAGACTAACAGAACTTGTAAAGATTACCCTTTTGCAGCATAAGGAGGTATCACTATTTCTACAAAGTTAATAAATATTGTGCTAAAAGTTAATGAAATGAGATTATGTTATGGAGTTCCTCAGGTAGTTCATCAACTCCCCAGCCACAGGGAATATCTGATAACATTTATAGGAGATACAACACACATTCATTTCCATAAATAAATAAAAATAACAAGAAAAGTGATGGTAAAGGGAAGAAAGGGGTAGCCAAAAGGGAACACACTAGCTAACAATCACTTATAGCTCTGCCTTATATCTATACTCCCCTTGCCCCATGGTATTTTCTCCTTTAACAGACATACATACACATATATACATATATATATACAAACATACACACATATATACACATGCACACATACCTTCGCATGCTGATCCAAAAATTCTTATTTTTCCCTCAGCACCAGGCTTTTTCAACAGTATAGGGTTTACCACTTAAATCATTATAAAAATGTCACAACAACAGGAAAACACATAACTTTTTATCATTATCACCTATCACTGAACAAAAAAAATAATCAGTAATGGCTTCTCCAAAATATAGCATACAATCCATAACTATTTTGTTGGACACAGCTGGTATTTTCCCAGGTATTAAACACATCTTAAAAATGGATACATTATCTGTTTCCCTGCTGTTTTTACAGAAGGAAAAAAAATCAACATGGCTAACAACTGGTCTGGTGAACACCAAGCCATGAAACAAACAGGTACTATTTAATTAAATTGTGCTGCACTATTATTTAAATGATTTTTACAGTGGAAATTTATCTTTTGTTTGCAGGAGTTGCCTTACTAATGAAGTAGATTGATCTTTGACCAATATAGATACTGATTCTTCCTCTGTATTTCTTCAAGATATTAAATACATTAGGGGATTTCCTGGTGTGTGTCTTAATTAACAATATAAGTAATTTTCAGCAGCAAGTACTTCCTACCTCCTTCAGCTCCTTCACCTCCTTTGAAGTTATTCATATCTGTGCTTTAAACAATTTCTGATAATCAAGTAGTGCAACAGATGTTCCTTGTAGAACAGCCTAAAACTGGAACTACACAGAAGAAGATAGCAATAGCCATTTACAGGAACAAATTGCGATAAATTGTTCATTGGGCTAAAAACACATTGAAAAAGTTATAACTGTGAACTTATATATAACAAAATAGAGTTATAACTCTATTTTGAATCTGACCACTGCAACTGCCAGAACTTTAATTTACTGCCAGGAAATTACAAAGCTGTCAAAGCAAAGCCAAATATCTTCTTTGTGATCAAGGAGCATCTGACCCTATTCAGCTTTAAATCAAATGCTACTTATCTTAAATTCAATTAACAAGCTTGGGTTTGGACGTTTTTTGGTTGGTTTTTCTTCTCTCTTTTTCATCTGAAACACAGTTTTAGCAGCTACTTAGAGAGGCATTCTGTGACCAAGTCAACACAGTTAAGGAAAAATACACAAGCAAGGTCACTTGCATGAGTACATATGCTTATTACTGTACCTCTACCATAGGTTCATCTTCAACAGACTTAAGAATGAAGCCCCTGAAAGTTGAAATATACATTTAAAGTGACCAAAAGATTAAACATGTTTCTGGAATCCATGAAAGAAGGTAGAAGCAGCAATCACTTGGAATCTTGAGTGTTATATTCAGTCTCTCCTGATGAAATCTGGCTGAGCCGTTTGCTTGATCCCCATAGCTTTCGGGAAAGCTGACCTGAGCGCATCTGTTTAAAAGTAATTCAGAGAAACAAAAGGAGGGGGAAGGGATAAGGTGGATAAATTAAAAAGGAATTCAGACACTGATTCTGGTGAAATGCAGACACTACAATGTACCGCACAAAAAGTTACGCCAACAAAAAGTTATTTGAAAGCAAACCAAAACTCACACTTAGGGATGATTCTTGGGACTGACAAAAAACAACAGACAAAACACAAAGACTAACCACAGTCTTCTCCAATTTAAACAGTTAAGGGGATATTGCCAAGTAATGCGTCCTTAATACTTAACCTACTTCAATTGGCTTAGAAAGAGTGTTTAGATTGCTATTTTGATAGGAAGGAAAAAAAGAGGTGAACGTCAAGCAGAAATAAACCAAAGTAGTAGAAAGAACATTTTATTGTGGAGATTTAAAACAGAAATTGCTAGAAGTGAAAAGGAAAAGGTAACCAAAATGCAGGGCAGTGATGACAGAATGAAGGAAAGAGCGAAAGGTTATCTATTGGTGTCAAATTTATACACTTTCAAGGATCCTGGGTGAAGTGCTCAGAGTAAAATTTAAACAAGAAATAATTCATACTGTATATTCCATAAGTAAAGACAGATAACAAGCAACCAGAGGCCATATTAAATCCAGCATCTGGTAGGTCTGCAATCTGACAACAATTTGTAAGAAACTATTTTAAATTTACTCCTTAAGTACAACACTTATGATTAACCAATAGTGATCAGCCTGGCAGCTGATTAGTTTATGAAAACCCTTGAAGTTTAATAAACAAGATGCATGCCTCAACAGCACAAGTTTAAGAACAGTGCCCAGCAATTAGTACTATAAATTAAGCATGCTTAAGAATGGTATCATTAGAGCAGCAGTGTTCTAGAAGAGGCACAGTGCTGACAAGGATTAACACTAACAGGTGATAAGCCTCCAGACTTCTCCAATGTTCCAAACAACTAAGTAATTGTTAAAAATTTAAAAGCCATTTATTGTACTTCATATTGGATAGTGTCAATGCAGAAACACTAAAGGCCAATCTTAATACCAAGCAGCATCTGACTTTATGTACAATAAAGACAGTTGCTCTCTCCCTTTACCCTAAGTATCAGTATCACCACTGAAAGCCAGAACTAAAACACTTGCCTTATGTATAAAGAAAATTCTAGTAATTAATATATTCCTTCCAAACTACTAATAAATCAATCAACAAATACATACCCCACATACACACATTTTTCAAATGTAATTACTGACACCATTATAGAAAACTAGAAAATCTGGGATATAATGTTGTCCCTTATGTGTCTGTGTTTGGTTTTTTTTTTTAAAATATCTATTTACATGGATATTAAGCTTGCAGATCACCTGAACTATATATATATATAAAAACAAAAAATCCTGGAAAAAAAAAGTCATTGTAAAGCCTCTATGTTCTTAAAAGGAATCCAGCCTTTGAAACATCACTTTCTCCATAGTTAGAAAAATAGATGTGATTAAGAACTGAAAAAAAAACCCAAAAAGCCTTCTGTCTAATGAGATACATAAATTTCAGCCTACAAGAGATCTTTTCAATGAAACAGGAAGCTTAGAAATGACAGTGACTTTAAAACTGCTGTTACAAACATACGTTTAACCACATCATAAGCAGCTCTTTGTTAGTTTTACAGTAAGGAAAAAAAAAAAGTCCAACTGGAAATCAGGGAAACCTCCCCTCCCCATCCATCTGCTGCGAGAAAAATCAGACTACTATTGTGTGAAGCCTGTTTCAAATATTAAACTACGTATCTCCTAGCTAAAGCATTTAAAAATATTGGCAAATAAAGTTGCTCTGTTTTCACAGTTAAAATACAAAAATAAAACAAAGACATACTTTTCTGGCTTGGACTAAAGGTTATGCAAAAGTGATTATCATATTTTCAAATAAATGCACTTCAGCACAATGGAGATCAGGTTATAAAGAGAAGCCAGTTTAAGCTAACACAAGGGCTTTGAAGTCATGACAAGAAGTACTCAAAGCAAAATCTATGTTTTGCACAAGAAAAATTGGGCATACCTATTTGACAGATGGATGCTCTGTATTTGATATTGCATATGCAGTACCAACAAGTTTATATTCACCATATGGAGCACAGAGCACACTGGGAACCAACACAAGTGATTCTTTTTGCATTGCAATTAGAGACTCTAACATAAAGAAGTAATTCCTCCCCCCCAACGTCAGTCAATGCATATTAACAGACATCTGACCGTTAAAAAAATAAAAATCAGGAAAGTATCTTTCTTGCTTTTGTTTCCGATATTCTTCTGGAAAATTATTTCATCAATAAGTGGCTGACAACGCTAACATGTTCAGAAAGGGTTAGTTACTATAACTTCGCTTATTCAGATGTGAGTGATAAAATCTGGAAGTTAGTCCAGCTGAGCTTCCCCATCTGTGATCCCTACATACCTTTGATTCTTACTGAGAAATTTCAGTAGAGCAGTCTCAAAAGTTATTTCTTTCCCACTGAAAACTGAAACTTGCTCTTAAGTTTACCCTGCCATAGAGGAGACCTCTTGCTCAACTGGAAAGCAGAAATAAGTGAACTTCCCACTGTTCGGTAGAAAAAGTTCTTGATGGTGGGTTTTACCTCTGCTGGCTTGCCAACACCAACGATAATCAACTTGCCGTCCTCCAAACCAACAAGGATGTGGCTGTACTCTTTGGTGACAGAAATGCAATGAATTGGCAGTCGCATGGCTAAGGGGGAGATGCTCAGACTCAGGCTGAAATGAACAAAACCAAATAGAGAAAGCACATCATGAATTTGTTTGCACATACTGCAAAGAATCACAGCGCAGTTGAAATTGCTGTCTCCAGGATGTGCTACAAAGCATGATTTCTCAAGGATCCAGTTTGCAGTTTTAACTATTGTAATCTCCTAAGGATTGATGTAATCGTACCCCAGAACAGAGCTCCAATAACAAGAAATGGCACAGATGGGTAAGTCAGTAAATTAAGACATTTTCACTGAAGAACAGTAACATTAGCTCCACAACTGCCTGAATGACAAAGCTCACCGCCATTCTGAGGAGCAATGGTGCTCTACAGACCACAGCACTAAGCAGAGTTTAAAACTTAGTGCAGAACTACATGAGGGTTGATCCTGCAGTTGCTGAGCTCCCAGTGACTAATCAGGTATGGGGACAATCACAGCTTGCAGATGTCAGACACAGCTCTTCCTATATTCTTTCTGTTCTAGGTGTATAATTGGGATAAATGCCTGGGCAGAAAAGGGTCTTTTTCTCTCCTTTTTCTTTTTTTCCCTATCCCCAAAACAATTTTTTCAGGAACACAGGAAAAAGTGCTGCCACTTACAGCACCAAGCAAAGTCCAGATTACACAGACATTTCTCAATAAGCTGTCATATTTGCATGTCAATAATAAACTTCTGATGGTGGTACATTACCTGTAGAGATCCCGTATGGAAAGAAATCCCTGTAAGCTGCCCATCACGATATACTCGCCAGTCACACACATATCTGACACTTCCTCCTTCAGGGTCTCAGAACCCAGATATTTTCCATTGACAGAATAGAGATGTAACGCATTCTTATCCTGAATAGATCAAAAATAAATCTGTCACAGAGGACTGACTTCATTAAGAGTGTACTATTTGTTATGTTTAGCCCACTAACAGGAGCTAACTTGGGCAATAACTCACACATGATACTGCTGACAAGAGTTTCCAGACTACTGAGCCTATATGCAATGTATATGTATACCAGGTCCATCATGGAGATTTTCCAAGCTGTTCCTTGTTACCTCTTGATGTAACACGGTAACGTCTTACCTATCCATCTAATCAATTCCAAACTTGCTGTGAACATCCATGCATTTTATGGACAGGTCCCTATTTTATAAGGATTTTTGTTAAGGAAGAAAGAACCTTCAGCCCTCCTGCCACTCTTCCTCCTCCTCACCCCAAATGGAAAAGCAGAAGGTAATAGGTATATGTCCATAGCCTAGAAGCATTTTCTGGACAAAGCTTTAATCTTGACAGATCTTCCAGCCTGACACTACCTTGGTCTCGTCTCTCCCCATCTTCCCAATGCATCTACATGCCTACATCCAATAAATTTGTCTTCCAAGAAACTTCTCATGCTCTTATAAATCATAACAGCTCTATCCTTACTAAAGCAGCTACTCAACAGACAGAATAAGCTGCCCTGTGAACCTTAGAGTTATCCCTCCAATCCAAAACTAAGAAACATCAGTAGTCACTGCGCACCCAGAACTTACTGCTCCCCTTATAATTTCTGTTTCTGTCCACAGTGGAACTTGTTTCCCCTAGTTTTCTATTTCAAAGCAGTTCTCCCAGGAATATTCATTAGTACAGATGCTTGTGCATCTTCCTTGCAGGTGTTTGGAGATTTTCGTTAAATTTGCAGAAGCACAGTGTGTCTGGGATTTAGCTTTTAATTAAATTTCACTCAAATTAGCTGGCAAAATAAAAAAAAATAACGAAACAGACACAGCATGCTCAAAAAGCCTCACTACTATAGAAAATAAGGATAAGTTGGGTACATTTGTGATTAAAGTCTTCAACAAAAGAAACAGAGGTATTCTATGAACTTATGTACCTTAAGAGTAGCCTTTCCTTCTATGCTGGTGTGGACAACTATATGGCCTTCCCAGGACACAGCCAGGTTGGGAACAGTCAGGAGGAGGGAACTCTCACAAGGTGGTCGCAAAGTCCTCACATACTGACCTTTCCGAATAGTGCGGACAATAACAGTCCCATCCTGCAGCGACCAAATTTAGGCAAGTTATTACTCAGTAGGTAAGTTACCACTACACACCGAGAAAATATTTAAATACAGAGGGGTTATTTTGAAAGCACTGAAATCCTTAACTGGAGATCAAGACTCCCGAGCATTAAGAACTCTACACAAAGCAGCCTTCCCCTTAAGGCCATATACTGTAGACATAAGAAAAAACAAATGCAAACAAGGCAAGAGCTGAAGGCCAGGAAGCAAATCAGCCATTTCATTGGCCACATTTATGAGCATGAAGTCAGCGCTCAGAAGGCTGCTAGTGTAGTACAGTAAGGTAGAGCATGAGAAAGCTGCACAGAACCCTCAGGGTTAAGGAAGCAGGGAAGAAGCCATCACAGAATTGCTTCTGTGAGAAGCTTAAGATCTCCAAATAACTCCACACACACATTAAAGCTTATCTGTGCAAAATAATACAACAGGTAGCTGAGGTCTATGCTGTTCAGAGCAGCTTGAGACAGCCTGATTTAAGCAGGCAGCAAGGGAGTTGGTACATATCTTCCTGATGTGCAAGGCTGAAGAAAGAAAACTGCGAAATAGTAACTTTTTAAAAATTATTCTTAATCAATTTCAAACATGGTCTATGATTTCTCTATGGACAAGAGGCAAAGAAGGGAGAAGTATGAGGGTGCTTACCCTGGATCCTGACACTGCCATATCCAGTTCAGTGCTGATGCCAACACTTGAAACTTCATCAGTATGCCCATAAAGGATCTGTAATGGCTTAGGTGCCAGGCCTACGGGCACTCCTCCCTGAGAGTAACAAAAAGTGCAATGACACATTCTCTTGCAGCTGAAGGACAAACAAAAAATAAATTTCTGGTATCTTCAGTGTCAGTTGTGTGAGATGTACATTTGGCACAGGCCAAAACCAAAGGCATAACTCACCCATTCCAATTTCAATTTATTGCCTATTATGTCAGCAGCCCTATTTACTGAAATCACAAGAATGAATGAACATATAGTTACTACGCGAATGTGAAAGACAAGAGTTACTTAGCTGACTTGCTTCTATCCCTTCAGATGCCCAGGTGTGCAAGTACTACAGTGAGCAGTCCTAACAGGAGCTGTTCACCCACCCATCCACTTTTTCTTCATGTATGTATCTGAGCTTGTTCAGCTCTTAAATTTTACCCAGGAACTAAGCACCGTCTTCTCAGCCCAGCTTAAAGAAGTTGGAATCTATTTTGCTTAAAATTAGAGCAAGCCTGTTCCATTTTCTAGGGAAAAGTAGGGAAGTAATCTTTCTCAGCAAGTACTGGTAGTATGATACGCAAAGGAAATCTTGCAATAATGCTCGATAAAAATATTCATTTTCCTATATGACTGCAGGGTGTCAAAATTAATGCTTTTGTTCCAGTGAATGTGCTGTCAGCAGATACAAACATGTTCTGAAACCAGTTCTAAGGCAAGACCTGTTCTTAGAAAAGTTACAGCAAATAGTCCTGTAGAAGACTCTTTATTCTCATTTCTGTGATAGATTTGACTGCCAACCAAGCCCTGAAAGCCTGAAGCATGCAGGAATGTGGAACAAGTGTCAAAATACACAGCTGGGAAAGGTGACAATGCAGACCAGGCAAGTAGAACACTGACAGTATGCTATCCACTGCTGCCACTTTGTAAAGATAAGATAAAATTTTCACAAGAAGAATTTACAATACATACATCACTTATGTATCCATTAAATAAAAAAAACCACCTTAGAAGTCTGAACAAAAAGCAATTCTAAATGAAGATAATCTGCAGAAGATGACTTAACTCACACTGAAAAGATAAATAAACTAAAAAGCTTTCAACATTTGTCCTCACTTGAGACAAAAAAATACTGTTGTGAGCCTAAGACCTCACCTTTTTGACCACACACGATTGGTGCAAAACACTTCTTGGAAAAAATTATAAATACTCCCAAAATACAGACAGCTTCCAGAAAACCACATGCAGTTTTGCACCACTGCACTAGTTTAACGTGCTGACTTGAGTTCAATGATAAGAACAAGGTGACCTGACCAAATGCACTGTCCATAACATGACAGCTTCCCCTGCAGTTAATTCTACTTCTGTGTTGTAACACCACAATTAAAAATGAAGACTTAAAATATGTAACAATGGAAATAGCCCCACATCTTTAGTGTGAGTACACACATGCATCACACAACCACTTTCATTGTCTGA
Source organism: Scolopax mira (assembly GCA_004320125.1). Lineage (NCBI taxonomy): Eukaryota > Metazoa > Chordata > Aves > Charadriiformes > Scolopacidae > Scolopax > Scolopax mira. The sequence goes on along the minus strand of BJBW01000723.1, from coordinate 43,481 downwards.
GAGCACAAGGCCAATATTTAAAGAATTCCAAAATGCCAGCATAAATGCAGGTAACATACTAATGTTACCTTTGCTAACTCTTGGTGTAGTCATCATTACTTCCAACAGAGGAAATGCAATGTTTAAGCACAACTATTGGAGCAAACAGCAGCCTAGAAATGCAAACACTGGGAGTATCAAGTAGTGTCTCTCTTCTATTCTCCCCTCTGTACAGTGGGGGATAATATTTGCCTACCCTGAAAACATCTATGAAATTTTTAAAAGTGCCTTGAAAAATTGTACTTTAGCCAGATAGTAACTAATGTGTATAGTGAATATTTCAAATACAGAAAACAATACAGAAAAATTACTAAGCTAATCAATTTTTGTGGACTATATCTTCCCTGAAAAGCTGAAAGGAAATCAATAAACCATGACAGCAAAATGGAGAAGCACAAAATAGCATTCAGAAACTGCTTCGAAGAGTATTGCCTAAACAACCTACCTGATGAACTATTTGCCATATCATACAAGTAGTATCTCTGGAGCCAGAAATTAAATGAATTCCACAGTAGTCTATTGCCAAGCAGGTCACAATATCTAGATAAATAAAACACATATTTGAGACTTATTTCCCATAGAGTGACAATATGCAAACAATATGTCAAAGTATCCTGATTTGCAAGCAGTATGACATGTTCCACTTTGATAAATGGAACCCCATGGCAGTGGGATGGAACTCAATGATCTTTAAAGTCCCTTCTAACCATTCTATGATAAGGCCTGATGAGACTGTAATTAAACAATGTACAGCCAGGTGTAGCCATGTGACATAATTAGCTTTGCTACCTAAAGACAGAAGTCTTATTTTGAAACTACACTAAACCATCACTACAATGATTAAAAAGCAATGCTCAAGTATTTATGTATAAGCATGGTTGAAGCATTCTTCTCTTCTTAGGCTGCAATTCCTTTGGGCAGACCAGCATATCAGGCAAAGTGCACTGGCTATAATTCTTTCCCAAAAGACCAAATATCAAGGTACAATACATAAACCCTTTCGTGTCACGATACAAAGAGTTACTAACCCATGTGCCTGATGTGCTGTCCAATCAGCTTGCCTTTTGTAAGAGATGTCACTCTGATACTATTGTCCCAGTGTCCTCCACTAAAGAGCAGTTTTGCATCATGGGATACTGCAAACAACTTAGAGGTGATCCCCAGCCCCGGAGCAAAAGGACCACTCATGTTGCGTTGTGTTCTGTAAGCAAATGATGAGCAGGTAAAAGCAACCTTAGTTCAAATCAATGTACTTTGCACTTTCTATACCCTTAAAAATTAATAAGAAATTCCACCTATAAAAGAGGCTCTATCTAAAACAACTGTAAGAAAGTATGAAGAACTGCCCATCTCAGAGTCCAAGATAACTTTTTATAATTGGTGATAAGGAAAAAAAATAATAGAAGTAGCTCTGAGAATGAAGAACCTCAAAATGCCACTTACTAACTCTTTACTACAACAGTATTATAGATTAGAGGTAATATTATTGAATATCAGAAGATGCACTGAATGAAAACAGCACAATCCACTGAGTGTTGAACAGTTACTATATTTTTTTACTGTAGATGCAGTCATCTGCACCTCTCCTCATTTGCTTACTTGGGGTTTGTCACGGTGGTATCTCTGATGAAGGTAAAATAGTTGGAGATATTTTTATCATAAGGTAGCCAACCATGAGTTCCAATAATGCAGTTTAGATTTGCTGTTACCTAAAAAATTTAATAGGAAAAAAATAATTAAAAAAAATAATCAGTGAAACCCAGAGGTGTATTTTCTGCTAGCCTTTGATAGTAACAGAGGTTGCATAAAGTCTAGTGCAGGCTTCTTGAGGATTTAGCACAAGTTTTAAAAGTGCACACACCCTAAAGGAAAAAAAAAAAGCTTAGCTCAGATGAATTAATCCCCATCTAATACATATTACCGAGTTAAAATAGTGTATGTTCTAAATGGAGAGATAGAAAAGTTGAATGGAGGGGGGAAATAAAAGAAAAAACAAAACCAAGAAAAAACCCCCAGCCAACAAACCTCTCTCAAACATTTCATTACAGCTCAGTCATTTAGTTTAAATTTCTTCTTCTGTTCTTTGAAATAGTAATCATTAAGAGTTAACATATTAACACAGGAAGTTTAAAAAAAATTGTACAATAGTTCTGTTGCTGATAAAGTAAAAGAAGAATCTAAATATTCAAGATTATTTTAATTAGATTTTTAGAAAAATCACAATGAGAATTTTAGACACGTCCAATTCCAAATGACATATGCACATACCACATTAAGCCAGGACAATAAGTTTGACCTACAAAATAGGAATACTGGAAAAGAATATTCTTTCCTGCAAAACGTAAGTATTATTGCACAGGGGCCAGTAAGCAGACTATACATACAGATGTACACACACTATTTTATCAATTTGCCATCTGTTATAGTACCAGCACTTGTATTAGTCAGTGCAAAAGTTAATTTTAGGAACAATGCAGGCCTTTGTAGTGTGCATACATCACATATCCCACAGTTCAATATAAGGGTTGGAATGTAACAGTTCTGTTACAGAACAATACCATTAACTTAATCCTGTCATTTTAAAGCTGTGCTCCATTGCATTAGGAATTTGATTGCTACTATAGAAGTGGATCAAGTGGGCAGCTTACAATACACCTCACTACACCTTACACTCATGTTGCATCAGCTCTTAAATGCCATTCAACAAATCAGCCTGGATTCCCTTCAGAAGAGAAATATTCAACTTGAGCTGACATTCATTATAGGTTAAAGGAATACATCTGAAAAGGAACAGTTAAGAAGTGTTTCTCTACGAGCTGTATGAAAAAAAAATAATCCTATTTGACTGTATGCAGTCTAAGAACAGTATTGACACATGCAACTCACCAAGATCTCTGGGCTTCCCTGAGAAATAAAAGAACGTGACTGATTCCTGGGGACAACAGCTTTGACAATGGGCACACCATCACTGATTCCCTAAAAGAAAATACATGGGTTTGGTCTGATTATATTCATGAGCTAAAGCACAAATCTAGAACCTGTAAAGAGTAAGCCCCAAAGCCTCTGGAATTAATGTCAGACCTGTACAGTACTCTAAGGCCCTGCTACAGGTATACTCATTTCACGCGGGTATGCTTTGTCGAAAACAACGAGAAACGAAACCCTGGCTCTGTCCTGAATCAGTGAGTTTAGCTACCAAGTTCAGTGAGTCCTCAGACACCACTAGGGTTGTTCTTAGCTGTCTTAGGCTGTGGTACCTAACTTAAAACTCAAATGAGGCCCACACAAGCGGCCAGCAGATACAAATTTATGTGATTCAACATCTATGGGGCTAACTAAAGAGACAGAGCTCACTCTATACACATTTCATTTAAAAATAGTTTCTTTAAATAGGAAGCAAGTTTACTTTCAGCTACATTGTGACCTTTTGTTTCAAATACATCAGAAGTTTCAGATTAGACTTTAAAAATTTCAAGTAACACATCTACCTCTATGAAGAATGACTTCAGTTCAGTGAGATGCTGGAAGAGATTCAGAGTAGAGGTCTCACTCTTAGTTAGTCTTTGCACTACCTCTTCTGCTGACAGCCTTTGTGGATGGGGCTCCTAGAAGACAATATTTGAAGGAATATCAAATTAGACAAACTGATAATTTTTTTAAAGTGACCTAAGATACTCAAAATCCTATTGGTAAGCAATAGGAAAATTAAATCTTTACCTAATTTCTCTTGTTAAAGTAAAGTAATTTCTTTTGAATGTGGTATGCGGAATTTTCAGTGTGATCTTTACAAACAGTAATGTGGCAAAGACTTAACATCCCTAAAATTACAAACTTATCTTACAAACCATTATTTTTTCATTTTTTCCACACATTTGATTTAACCACAAAGGTCTGATCAAAAGGGAACAAACAACGTTACCTTTAACAGCTGACAGGGAGTTTGCCCAAAATTGTTTATCATCCCTTCTAAAGCTTTCCTTTCTTTCTCATCTGTTAAAGCATCCAAATCCACAGCCCCTGGATCACAACCAGAACAATGAAAGGTAGAAAAAAAAGAAAAATTCTGTTGCCTTAACACATGCTACTGATAGCATGTTCACAAATGTGTTCTCTAGTACTAAAACCCACAAGTCTGATGACACTGGTAAGAGAGAATACTGCTTTGTACCTTCATAAGTACAATAATAGAACACATTGAGTGCCTCCACTGCAGCTGGTCCCCTCTGCTTGTAGCCAAAAATCAAATCTATCCATTCATGAAGGTGAGCAGAAACATACTCAGATTCCTAGAAGGAAAAAATGCTCTTGTAAGAATAAGAAAAGTACTGCTCCCTTCTTAAAGTATTTACTATTTTCTGTGAAAAAGATTTAATTCCTAAGAGTATCCCCAAACTAGGCATATACTAACGCATAGCGCAGAAGCGTAAGAGTATCCATTTGTGTTAAAGGCAGCGACTGACAGGTAAAAGGAAAAATTAATACAGTGAAGCAGCACATCTATACATCTAGACTATTGAAATGCAACTGTACAAGGAAAGGAAAGCTACTAGTTCCTTAGTACCATACAGAATAATCTATAAAAAGCAAGGGCAACCTTATCACCTAAACCCACTTAATCCTGCATTTTCTCTCTTAGATCAACAAACTCCCAAATGATCAGTATCTTGAGGCTATTTCCTTTCTTCTTTTGAGCATTCTATTGACACGCACAATGCTTTTAACTAAAAGTTTTAATGGTACTTGTGTATGTCCAACTAATGTCCAATGCAACCGCAACTCCATTTCTAATGTAGTCCTAGTATTTCACACTGAAGCCACAGTGACATTGTGTAGGTGCACCTTCCACATAGATAAACAATATCTTACCAGAGCCTTCCTGTGTTTATAAATGAAGTCTTCTGGGGAATGAGCCCACTTGGGAAGAATAACATCATTTACCACTTCTTTGGATATTTGAAGCTGACCCAAGTTAAAACCTAGTGAATAATTTGGAAAATTTTAAGAGTTACTACAAAATATTTCAAATATCTTGATTTCTCAATAAAGATTAAAAAGCATTCTTTTTTCAATGCAAAAAAACTGACATAGAAGGCTAAGTTGTACTCTGAATATATAAAATGTTAAACGATACATAATAATAATAGTTGTCCAAAGTACCTAAATGACTTCAAAGCTGAAATTCCAACTTAAAAAGCAGCATTAATCATTTATACACCTAGTTGTAAACATATCTGCATTTGCTTTTTTTTTTTTACCAGGATTAAGAGCCCAAAATATTTCAATTAGGTTATTCATAAGAATTAAGTTACTTATAGGTTTACGTGGTCATAGAATCAAGGCTTTCAAGAAGTCTTAAATCCCACCAGCTTTCATTAGAACAACTCTAGAAACTTAAATTTTTGAAAGAAAATTTTTATAACTTATAACTCTAGTATTGTAGCTAGCAGCACAAACATTCAAAACCCTTTTAAAATTGTCTAATAGGTAGAGAAGCGATTCCCTATACAATAAACGTGAATTAAAAAATGGCTGGAGTCTTGTATCAGAAAGAAGGATGCTGTCTCCTCAATCACCATTATATAATAATGAAACAGCTTTTTGCTGCTGATGGGTAAAGAAACTTTACATGGCTTTAAAATCAGGTGACTTAACATTGCATTGGAAGATAAGAGTAACAAGACAATATGCTGGCTGCCTAGAACAAATAAAACCTCCCGTGTTTGACGATGTCCAAACTATCACCCACTGAACCCAGTAAAAAGAAAACTAATTAATCTGTATTAACTTTTGCTAACTATTTAATCAGTATTATCCATTGCTTTTTCAAACATCCAAATGAGTACCTTTGATAATTCACATCAGGCAAACAACATTATTTTTAGCCATCCTTAAGTCCCTAAGCAACGCTTAGGCTGCTGCTTAACACAATTAGGGTTTTCATTAAACAATTTAATGCCAGAAGATGATTTAAGTAATTTCTACAAGCACACTGTAAAGCTTAAATAACAAATGTTGAACTGTATTCACAAATGCTTGTAACAATTCTTTTCTGAAGAATACAAGAACAGTTTTCTATTAAAATACTCTGAGCAGTCAGTTTACCATTTTGATTCTCTAGAAACTCTGGGAAGTAGAAGAACTCTGGGATAAGTTCCTTGACATCATTGGGGTTGTCCATGAGCGCTTGCCAGGTAGCAGGAATAGAGTGGAACTGCCTGTCAGCACAGTCAAATCTGTGGGTCAGAAAACAGGTTAGATTTTGATCATTCCTTCAGTAAAATTATAAGGAAGAAAAATAAAGGTATTACTTATTTTCTCACAGCATACCTGCCACTTTGAAGTTGGATATGAAGTGTTGTGAAAGGTTCTACTCGAATAAGATAATGCATGACACCAGCAGCATTTGAGTAATGTGTTCCATAGTGAAATTTGTCAATTATCCCAAGGGGATCCTCGAAATTCTCATATCTAAAAAATAATATAAATAAAAATTTATCAATACAACTGAGCACTACAGCTGATATATATGTGGATTACACTTATTGGAAGCAAGGATTCAAAGGAAACAATACAGTAATCTATAAGAGAAAAATAGATTGAGTTCTATCAAACACGAGGGCTCCAGTTCTGACTTAGAGTCCCAAAGCAAAAGGCTACTGAAAGATTGACATGTATACCAGATGAAGCTTTTGCATACCTGCTCTTACACTCTTCCCTAGGCTCCTCCCATTGGCTGTCAGAAACTGGATAATTGGCAAGACAGGCCTGATCTAGCATGACTTTACAACAGACAAAACACCCCACATCACTAAGCTAAATATCTGTCACTGAAGTAACTTAGAATCATAGAATGATTTAGGTTGGAAAAGACCCTTGAAATGATCAAGTCCAACCATCAACCCTGCTCTACAGGGTTCTCCCCTACACCATGTTCCCCAACACCACATCTAAATGATTCTTAAATACATTCAGGGATGATGACTCAACCACCTCCCTGGGCAGCCTGTTCCAGTGTCTGGCCACTCTTTCTGTGAAGAATTGTTTCCTAATGTCCAGACTTGTGACAGTTTCCCCTCAAGATTTAAAAAAAAATAAAAAAGAAGGCGTGTGTGACTGTGTCAGGTGTTGAGAAATATTAGGGTTTTAGCTTAAATAAGTAAGCTCTAACTAAAGTAAATTACTTAGGGTTATAATATGGTGTGCTTTAAGCTGTCTGCTTGACTTTACTTCACAGGAGTAGCTACATTTGCTGAAGCCTTTAGGCCACAATAGAGTTAATTTCCTTAATGATTTTCCTAGCAGCTGGCACTGCTGTGTTCTTAGTGCTGTGTTTATTCTTTTAATATAAGAAAAAAATGTTGAGAACACACTGATGTTTTAGTAGTATTTTCCTTAAGTCTGAGACTTTTCAGTCCCCTTTGTTCTGACAGCAAGTGCAGATGAACAAGAAGCATAAACCAGAATATAAGGAGGCTACAACCATTAGCAGAGACTGCAAATCAACAAGATAAGAGCAGTCAAGGGTCTGCCTGTCTGGACACAGAAAAAGAATAAGTTTTAGAAGGTCCCAAACCAAAAATCACCATAGGAAAGATGTGTGAACAGCGTATGAGGGGCAGCTGCGTAGGGTAAAATTGCTCAGGGATTTCTTTGTTCAAGGTCCCTCCCTTTTCAGAAGCACCCAGCCCAGGCTGACCTTGCTACTGCATCTTCCAATTAAATTACTTATTTTTATAAAATCTGATTCCTGAGACCCTGCTGTGGGAAACCTAGGGTTGAGGCTGAAGGAGGGAGCACACTGGAGAAGGTGAGTGAGGAGTCAAAAGGGGCACTCCACATGGGGTTCCACTGTGAAGAGACCTCTGGTCTAAGCAGTTAAGGAATTGGGTGGTGTGTGTGCAGCTCCTTGAATGGTGTGTGAATGCTAGGGCAGGGACTTCTCCTTTAACACAGGATTCAGAGAAGAGATTTATTTAATAATCATGCCCATTTCCTTTACTACTGGCAAACTCACTCTACGTTACTACACCACCATCTGGCTGATGCATTTCTCAGTGTCACAGGGCTAGTAAGAGAGTTATAGTTAAACATACTGTTAGAGAACGAATTTCATTAGAGTCAGGGACAGAACCTAATCATTCAAAGAAAATCCTCCGTGTTCCACCTTTTCAGAAGAAAGCTGGTTTCGGAAGAAGCCTGACAAGTGTAAACTGGTATGATAGCACACTCACCCCCTACACTACAGAAAAAAAGAAGGATCACTACACTTATGTGTGGGTGTAAGCATTTGTCATTCCTACCTACAGAAGGGTTGCTGGAAGTCACGGAACTATATTTTATTTCAAAGACAATGTTCTATGCTCGAAAAAAAAAGAGCAGGAAGCACAGATTTAGGATCAATGCTACCTCTCAGAACAGGCTGCAACTCACCAGTGTGATTTCACATTCCTTACCTTGAAGCAGACATGGGACACTGACTCTTCAAGCTGCTGGGCCAATTAATTGTTTCTACAGACTTTCAGTTTTTCACCTCCTCATCCGAGAAACAATTGAAAATTTACAACTGCAAATTTTCTTGTTTCAGCGCCATATAAACTAACTAATCTGAATGCAGCAGAACTGACAAATCAACAAACTTTGCAACTGCCTTTGTGATGTTATAAAGCTAGCTTTTAAAAATTTCATTGTCACCACTTCATTTTTAAAATGTGCCATTAGCCTGGAGGTTCAGAAAAGACAGAGAAATATAACTGACTGTTCAAATACATACTTCTCTTTCACAGCCTTAGCATTCTTCTCATTTACTACCCCTATGGGTTTGGACAGATCCCTAAAGACTGCAGGATTATTCAGGTCCAGTTCTTCTGAAGTATAATCTCGTAAAATCCAGGGGAACTGCAAAAAAAAAAAAAAAATTCATAGGTCAAATTGAGACCAAAACTCCATCTTTCAAAATAGAAAAAATACGTGTCTTTGTCAAAAATTTAAAAATTAATTTAATTACCACAGGATACTGAGCAAGATCATTGTACGTTCGTCCTGCCATTGTGTTCAGCTGAATAAGGTAGTCAAAGTTGGATATTTCTCTATTCACCCATTTCTGGAAGACAAAAGAAGATACAATGGAAGACACTATATCAAAGATACTACTATTGCAAATTACATGGCTTGCCAGTATTTATCTGCCAGAGGATAGCACAGGCACAAGACTAAGAGTGGCATTAAAGTCCAAATTTAATTCCTCCTAATAAAGTTTATTTTCCTTTGATTCAGTATCTATGCTACCTTTATTTAATTGAAATCATGTCCCTGACTGATGCCAGCACTGTTTTAAATACAAGGCAGCAGAAAACTAGCACCTTCAGAATAGGAGGAGAAGAAAAACATAAATCAAAGAAACAAAAAAGGCAGGTAAGAAGCTAATGAGAGGGGGAACAGAACTTTGAAATCCATTAGACTTCTAAGATCAACACTTATTTATAAATGGTTGTCCCATTGGTTAATGATACAGGAATTTGTGAACTACCATCGTCCGTGCACCTTTGCGCTGCTATTATATTTCAAACCAGCTGCGTTCAGAAACACTCCATATCTATCTGTAGTGTGAGAGAGACATTTAAATCCAGATATTTTCTCTACTCAAATATACAACATTTTATCTTTTCTCATTAGGGAAACAAAGAAAAACCAAAGTATTTCCAATATTTTAAGTAATTTGTAAAGCTTCCTCCCTCAGAGAGAACAGTAATTTTGGCATAAAGAGATGCAAGGTAAATATACATTTACTACATTAAAAAAATTATCCAAATTTACAGTAATACAGACATTTTGATGTTTTCCTTTTACATCAATATTACTAAAACCCTTAATACCGCATTTCCTGCTTAATTTTCACATGGGTTTTGTTGAAACCCCCTTTTGTTGAAAAGGTAACAAGGAATTTATTTGCATATGTAGTGAAAGAGGTTCCAAGATGTGCACTCAAGATCACAGACTAAAAACAGAAGCAAATCTGCTACATGCTTTCCTTTCCTGTTGGAACACTTGTCATAATCACATCAACAGAGCCTGGCTCTATCCATTTAACTCAGTAACTGTAAACACAAAACACAGCAATTCTAAAAATATGCATGTGAAAGTTCCAGGCCCAGACTGTGAGGGTACAGCAGTTGGCAGTTGCCATCTAAACACTGGGGGCAGGGAGTAAAATCAGCACTCCAAGACCTTCTTGGAAAAAGCAGAGGAATGCTCTGGACCATTTATACCGAAGTCTCGTACCTGCATCAAACCTGAAGCTTTAAAAAGTTCCTGGGGAGATCTGGTCCCAGAAATATTTGGAGAACGCAGTGACAATATTCGACTATATACTTTGTTTCGTACCTGTTAGAAAACAGCATTAATAAAAAAAATTATTCTGGAGACAGAAGCACACACATAAACAACTTCTCTGCTATTTAAAATGTGAAATAAATGGAACCCAGTTGCATTTTTAAACATTTTTGTCTCTTGCTGCATAGAACGTTTGCACATGGATGGATGTGACATCCTTAGAAGATATACAGGCAACATGTTATAGAGTGATTTCTTGTGTCTGTATAGATGTTACACAGAAAATCATTATTCCCACAGAAGTCTCTATTGTAAAGATTTATTTACTTAAAACCAAAACAACCCACAGCATTTTATAGGTGTTATTCATAAACTGACTGACTAGTATGTAACTCACCCCAAGTTCTGATACTTATATTTGTCCCACATAAAAAGGATAGCTTACATTATCCAGGAGGAAAAAGTTCACTAATGCTAAACCATAGAATACAGAATATTAATGATTTCCAGTGTTGGGGTAAAATAGAAAGTCTCCTTTGCTTTGTAATTAATTTGCTGAGAATATTTTAAAAGACAAGTGGGCTTCAAGATATTTAGATTACTATTGATGTTGAATAATTGTTCTGTAACATAAGAGACAGAGATGAAGACAGGAAAAAGAAGAATCTTGTTTTATCCCTCTTTTCATAATTAATCAGTTTCTAAATGCCAGACTGAGGTTTTCACAAAATGCAGTCTAACTTCCCATAATGGCTATATGTAGCAAATCTTTTGCTACTCGTGTTGCAATTATTTATGAAAGACACCAGACTAAAATTAGACACAATTAACGAACAAAAACTGACAGCTATGCTAATTGTACAAATCAAGGAAAATTGGGAAACTCATACCTCCTTATTGAAGTTGAGGAAGTAGTTGGTTTGATCTGTAAGGAAGATTTCCAAAGCTGACCTCCTCAGATTGTACCGACGCAAATGTATCTCTCGAATTTGAGAAAGATGCCATTTGAAATCAAAACCTACCCCTAGGAAAAGCACTTTGATTATTGAATTGGAATATATCAAAAACTTTTCATAAAGACATAATGAAGTATCATTTCCAATCACCACCGAGTCTCTCCTAGAAAAAGTAAATTTTTATATAGAATCATCTAGTTCCAACCCTGCCATGGGCAGGGACACCTCCCACTAGAGCAGGTTGCTTAAAGCCCCATCCAGCCTGGCCTTGGACACTTCCAGAGATGGGGCATCCACAACTTCCCTGGGCAACCTGTTCCAGTGTCTCACCACCCTCACTGTAAAGAATTTCTTTCTGGTGTCTCATCTAAATCTCTCCTCTTCCAATTTAAAACCATTGCCCCTGGTCCTGTCACTGCACTTCCTGACAAAGAGTTCATCTCTGGCTCTTCTGTAGGCTCCCTTCAGATATTGAAAGGCTGCTACATGGTCTCCCTGGAGCCTTCCCTTCTCCAGGCTGAAAGGAGATATGTGGCTTGATTAATCATTTTGCTAGGAAAATATTAACTTCAGCTATTGTTCATTGAAAAAAAGAGGCATCATGAAATATCTCATGGAGTACAGAATTTGGTTTTGCTTTCTCATCAAAACCACATTATAAACCTATTTTCTTGACAAAACACATGAACAGGTTCAAATAGAAGTTCTTATAATTCTCAAAAGGCCAACTTCTTGATATACTGGTTTTGAAAATTTTACCATTATTGGTCAAGCATTTCAATTCAAATGTTTTCATACTCAACTGTGTATATTCTATTAAAGTTTACTAAATTAACATAGATGATTAAAGTTTACATACTGCTACTTTTTAATCATTAGTTACTACTACATTTTAATCAATATATGAGCGAAACATCATTTTTCAGGTAGAACAGGAATGTGCCACTTAAACTGCAAATTAGAGGTAATGACTCTTTTTTCCCCAGTCAGTGAAATAAATTTTTTAATAAGTAAATTTTTAAAGAAACACTAATAATAGTGAATCAATTTAACAGCTCAGCATATCCGGATTCTTGTTTCTGAAGGGACCAGAAAGCCATGGACCACCAAGTACAATAGTAAGTACAGACCTATGACATGTATTTTCACAATTAATTTGGCATTCATTCTCAAAAAATCAAACAGCCTCCAAAGACAGAACACTGAACTGTGTTTAAAAGAAAGAGAGATCGATCATGCTCACCTTCCTCTTTTTCAATGCTACTGTCAAAGAAATAGATGTGCTGGGTAGTGATCTCCAGCCTGCCAGGTATCACATCAATTACTGTAATGAGTTCACAGTCTTCAGACAGTATTAGCTTTTCTTTCTGACTTTGCTCATCCTTCTCATCCCTACAAAAATACCATTAAGTGTTACAGGATTGGGTAAATTATACAGTTGCTTAGGTACTTGGTAAGAGTATTGTTCAGAAAAGAATCAAATTTGAATGGCACTAAAAGTACAACATAAATGATTATATGAAGCTATTTCCATCAGCAGTCTTGGATATTTCAGACTAGACTGCCCTTGAAGCATGAGAACACGAGGCTGCATTTTGCCTTCTTATTTAATTGCTAGGTGCTTAAATTCTCTGGCCCAGAGCAGAGTTGAATCCTGGTTCATGTGACTGAAGTTATCTTCAGGAGTGCCTGAAGTAATGGTTGCTTAGAAGTCCATAGACAGGACACTAGAAAAGCAAGCATTTAATAACATTTAAGGTACAAGAAAATACATTGGTATCCCTCAAAGAAGTGCCATATCCCTACTGGAATTCAACAGCATCAACACACACAGATGCATGCACATCATCACATGTCCACTCACTGGAGTGAAGCATTTGCCATCCTCCCCTGCTGCCCCACCCATCCCTCCCTTATATTTTTTTTAAGTCACACAAGTGAAGGAAGCACAGCAGAGCTCCTCTCTGGAATGCTCTTAAACACAGGGGACTCTCTAGCAGATTAATGCTAATCAAGCAAATACCCTTGCTATGCAGCTGACGGCACAGGGACAAGAGCCAGCCCAAGGTTAGTCTATGCCCCTGCACAGCCAACTGTCTCTTGAGAATTATAGCCAGAAGACAGAGTAGAAAGCCTCAACAATTCTGTAGCTTCATTTTCAGACCAACTGCGAACAGTGAACCACTAACAGCTCCTCACAAACATCTGCTTTGCTTTCTTCTCCCTAGGGCTCTTAGTCTCATTGTTAACAATGATAAATCCAACAGCAACTCTTTTCCTGTTCAAGACAGCTACAAAGCCCTCAATTGGATTGTTAAGGTAAGAGGGAAGCTCTGTAGTCAATCAACTCCAGAAGTTGTTTCTCACTCCTCATCCCTATCACAGAAACAGATTTCAATCATTCTGTTCTGCCATACTTACAAATTGGAACTGGCTGCTGTGTCATCTTCTGGTAGTTCGAGAACATCATCTTCCAAATCACTCACTTTCACCTGCTTCACCACCTCCAGAAGCAGAGACTCACTAGAGGGCTGTGTTGGGTGCACACCTACCACAGACAAGACATTTCAGCTCAGAATTTTTTTTGCAACAGCCTTTTAGAAAGCTAAACTACTGAGTGTATCTTCTACAGCAGAATGTTGGTTTTAAGTGAGTAAGAAGCAACCAGACTTAAAATACTTCCGGGGCAAACAGACACTAAAAATACTCCCTGAAGTACACCAAAATAAATGTCAATATATAACAGTATCACAAGACAAACACATTAGAATTCAGTTTAAAATTTTCCAATGTGGAAATTTACACTAAAATATTTCGCAGTGTTCTGCCAGCCACGGCTAAAACATACAGGTTTCATAGCAATACACTGCATTTCTTTTGTGCTTACAGAAGTTTTATCTTTTGTTGTTTCAGTTTTGATACCCCAAACATCTAAATTAAAATACAGTTTATACCACTACATCAGCTGTTTGGCACAATTTTGGAAAAATGTATCTACACATTTTATTCATAAACTCTAAAAGGTTTTAAACAAATACTGGCTGTTTACGCTGATCTTATTTCCTTCTCTTGAAAAAATAATCTTATGCAAAAAATCTACATGACTGCTTATTTTAAAACAAAGGAGTTGGGGATTTTTGTCAAGAAAAAAACACATTTCAATGAAGAAGGGGAACTTAATTCTATGCAATAGAAAGATGATGTTTCAAGTCAAAGCACCACTCTTATGTTACACATTTTACTATAAAGAAAATAAAGAAAAATCAAGATTTAAGTATTTACCATACACAGATTCTTAAATACAAAGAGTAAAGTATGTATCTTTCATCACTACAGATTGAAGAATCTCAAGTGAAATAGCAAATATGATACAACTTTACCTAAATTATCTCTCAGGTCACTAGCATCTTGATGAGAGTTGAAGTTGTAATTCTGCACTAATTTTAGTCTCATACGGGAAAAATTTTCCACATTTGAAAGTTTCCAGTGAACAAGATGCTGTTTCCTAGGAAAACAAAAATATTCATAAGAACAGTTAAAAGAAGGTAAAGATCTATATGAATCAACTGATTACAAAAAAGTACATATTTAGAAAAACAGTGGTCATCTACTTGTATACTGTAAAACATAAAAGCAATAAGCTGCATTTTAATTTTATATTTCATAGTGCAGCTGTGATCATCCTAAAGCAATTTATAGAAAATAAACAGTATTTATTTTCTATTGAAATATATCAAATCGTTTACACTTTCAGTTAATGACATTTAAAAGACTAAAGGAAAAAATATCTTTATCCTGAAATTCCCCTAAAGCCAAGCGAGGCAAACTGTATTCTTTTAAATTGAAATTAGTTTCATGCGTAAAACCTCGAAGTCTTTATTAATAAGTCTACTCTCTCTTTTCCAAAAGAGCTACCGGTAACCAGTGGCTCTGTAACCAGTTCAGCATTGCATTTCAAACTCTGCATTTAGATAATTAAGTGCAGACATTATAACAGATGCATTCAATACTAACTTCACATCTCAAGAACAGGTCATTTACTAATGTAGGTCAGGGTCAACGTGACTAGGTTCTAACCATGTGAAACAGTAACTTCGTCACGCAAGCAAACTCCTTGAAGTGTCATAGACTGTTTGATTTAAGAACTTCACTTACATTTCAGACCAAGGACCACGTTCAGAGAGCAAGTAAAGCTGGGCTGCTCTCCACTGTCTCATAGTAGCTACGTGTTGACTATTAAGCTGCTTTAGCATACTGTTGTACCGCAGATTTTCCTGTCGAGCCTTTCTGCTGAATGGTTCCACAAAATGCTCCTAAAAGACCATTAAAAATAAATCTAGCACTGAAATAACTCTGATCTTTAAAACCACAGTTTTGTGGCTTGCAACAATTTTCATAAGTTAAGAAGGAACAACAATGTTTAGTAGTAAAAGTTTATTAAAATTTAAGGTAATGCTCATAAGAGAAAGTTTAAAAAGCTTAGTATTGGAAGAAATGGCACCAAATTTTGACTTAAAGACACAAAGAAAGGGTTATCAATGCTGAATCCATATGAAAGCAATTCTTGATCATCATCAAGGTGGTCGGTATTGGAAACCCTATTATAATACCTATAATTTTTCTTTAAATTCTGGTGTTTTATAAAAAGACTCATTATATTCATCCTTTAGCTTCCTGAATAAAAAGGACTTAAAAGTATTCTTATTAAGAAGACTAAGAGAAAACAAGAGAAATCTAACTTAGCTATGCTTAAACTGTGTCTGGACCTTATACAGAAAGGTCAGTTCAGAAACAAATTTTCTGTACGTTAATCAGGAACTGTTTTCATTTAAAACATTTCATTTACTTAACTATTGAAGTAGGGTTTAAAAAAACACAAATAAAAAACCACACTGACTCATTTCATAATGAAGAAGTTCTAATAATTCAAAACATAGAGTAAAAGATGCAGCTCACAGCTGAGCAAAAATCTAGGTTGCTGTACTATGGGGAAAGGCCTACTGTCCTGAAATAACTCTGCTTACAGGCAAGACTCTTAAATGGAAAGAGCAGAATTAAAAAGCATATCCTACAAGTGTATATAGTCACATTGCCCATAAAAATCTTAAAACAATCAATCTGTGTACAATCACCTGAATTGGATCATCCGAGAATTCAGTTTCTCCATCTTTTAGAATGCAACTCCTCAGACAGTTCTTTTAAGAGCAACTTAGGCGCACTCAAAACCTTACCTGAAATTTAAGTTTGCTTTCTCCTCTCTCCCGGTCTCGCTTATGCATGTTCACCATAAATGCTTCGTAACAATCCTTCCAATAAAGTGCCATCTGCTCTTGATCCTGTCTGAATGAATTCTCTTCATACTGTTTCATATTTGGAATAATCTGGTTCCACCAAAAACAAAACAAAAAGCATGATATAAATAACATACTAGGTACGTACTACACCTGGTATGTGGCCTGTCTCATGGGGCTATTCAGGTAGTTTAGGGTCAAGAGGTTCAGAGAATAGTTTAGTATAAAATACCAGCTTTGGTAACTGAAGATAGAGAACAAGTTCCTATACTTTTATGGCTGAACAGAGGGGGAAAATGATACAAAAAGAAATCTGCTACTTACATATTTGTCAATATAAACTTGCCACTCATCAGAGCTGCAATATTCTTGAAAGTCCTCAAAGAAAGAAGGGCTGCCATTGGTAGGAGGTAATGAAGGGAGATGCAGGTTCATGAAGAGAAGTTCATAAATCTTGGATACCAATGTCCGAACAAGGGGAATCAAAAATGAGTAAGTTTCTGTCTTCTCTTTAATTGATCTACTCAAGATGCTTTCCAGCTTTCCCAAGAGGTAGCATGCTTCAGGTTGGCTCTCAATTATTTTTGTCTGAAGGAGGGTGTTTAGTTTGGCTGCTGCCATAGCACAGACCTACAAAGACAAACAACAACAAAAAAATGAGTGTGCTCCTCAAAATAATAATTTTGAGCACCCATCTTTTTAGCACAAGAGTATGTACATATTCTGGCTGTATTTCAGGCAGCCTTAAGGCACACGTGTATCCAATATGGGCACTGATCGCTTCTTCATCCTGTGATAACCAAACCTGAGTCAGCTGCAACCCCAAAGTCACACAGCTGCATTAAGACAATGACATACCTAAACTAAGAATCCTGGCTTTACTGAAGGGCTCATATTCCAGGCACAGCTCTGCTAACTTTATCTGAAATGTTGATTTGGCAGAACAGTCCAGGTTCACGTGCACTTAACGTATGTAAACCTGAAACTGCGAATAACCGTATTTTATGGTAAAAACAAGAAGACAGAATGAGAATCACTATCTTACTTCCACTATTGCCTACACAGTCCCATCTTCAAACAGCTTGCCCTCTACATCTTTATCACGCTCAGGAGGTGCACGCTTGACAGGACTGTAAATCTGCAAATGAAGAACCCATAAAACATCTTCCCAACAGAAGGACGAAGGACTGCCATCAGCTTGCTCACTGGTATGAGCACCTCCCCCATACACCACAACAGTTACATCAAACATGCACTTAAAACACAGTACCCCTTGCAGTAATTTGCAACAAACCTGTAAATTATCTTGTGCAATGAATCCAAGGAGCAACTGGACTTGCACCTGTGAAAGTCTGATTGCTTCTAGGCCAGCAGAGTACCAGACTGACAGGCTATCCATGAGAGTCACAAGTTCTTCCAAGAGCTATCGTAAAAACAGAAGACTTGCATCAAATAAAATTAACAACAGCTACTCCAGCTTCAAAGAGCTGAAGAAGAGGCCATGTTCACACTTCTAATTTACCCAAACCCAGAATATTATCCCAGAACACTGCAGTCAAACCAGTAATTTGAAACAATTCTTGACTACAAAAACCTATCTAGCCAGTAGGTTAACTCGAGTATCTCCCCTGAATAAAGCCAAAAATCAGCACATAGTATATATGCTTATGTTTTTTCCTAAAATTTAGCTCCAGTAAATGCCATTTCCTTAGAAGAAACTCCGTAAGCATGATTACTATGATTGAAAAGACACTATTATTAATAGCGCAGATACCATACCAATTTGCATTTTCTGGGTTCAGTATATATAGGGTTTTATTTCATTCTTTTGCTTTGTATTTCAATTTAGAGTGCAATGCTAATATAATTTACCAGCCACAGCAATATGCATAGTGCCCTGAGAAGGAAAACAAGACTTCTTTCATGAATATCTGATTTAGTGAAATGCCTGAAGCTTCAAAACAACTATTAATGTCTTTTAAGAAATAAAAACACAATTAGGAGGCACTTCTTTCTGCCAGTATTTCAATACCAGAAGTGATACAAACCTCGTGAAAGGTGCATATTTATAAGGCAAATGGCACATTTCACTATCCACACATATTTGCTTAAAACTTTGACACATTCCCTAATAAACTACTCTAATGTAGTTATGATTTCATTCTTTTGTTAAGCCCTAGATTTACACGAATGCTTCTATGGCCAATTGAAAGCTATCCTGCTAAGAATATTATGGTGCTTTAAATTCTCCTCAGGCACGGTGGAAGACAACTCATGGAAGAACTGTTATTTTCAATTCAGAGTTGGCAATAAGCACAACTGTCATTTGCCCCAAATTTCAGATCTCATTTCTAGCTAGATTTCATAAGGCTAGATCACAACAGAAGGCAAAGCTTTTATCAAGAGATGACTTTAAAAAAAGTTAACAGCTTTAAGATTAAGGTATGTTTACTTATAAATAGGCATTTTTGAGAACAACTTAGGAATTATTCTGTGTTGACAACTCTTAACTATTAAAAAAAAAATTAGCCTTAAAAAGCCTGAGTTTTTAAGGATTTATAGTGATATAATGATGATTTCCATGGAATATCTATCTTCTTTAGCCTTGAAAACATGGAAAAGCAATGACAACTCAGTGAAGAAAGCAAGAGCACTGTCAGAAGTTATATAAATGCTGAGGCAAATTATGGGTGTCAACATATACATCAAGAAGGCAGGAGAAACAGCCAGGTTTCTGGCTTCTTTCAGACAGAAAGCTTCTTTACATTACTACTTATTGTATTTGTTGGTCATTTCTTCTTCAGACTTCATGTGTCTGACTTGATATATAAAATTGAGCTATTTGCACATATATGCACGAATTTGTGTTGAAACTCCAATACAGGTTAAAGCCCAGAAGTGACATTTCTCAGCTTGCAATTGAGAGCAGAATTTTGTGTGATCTTTTATTCAGGACACACACACTGACTCATACATGTGATAAACAGTGGAAAATCTGTTCAGGCTAAAACTGACATTGTTACGTTAGCTCCTACATTTTTTAAATATTTCTCCAGTCTTAAGAGATCTGGATTTTCAATAACAAGAACAACTTATATGCCTATTTAATTTGCAAATTTAGCTATATTCCTTTTAGTAAGTAAACACACTTGTTTACTCATTAAAGAGCAAATCTAATCCAATCCATTACAAATCCTTGCTCTGTAATATCTATAGTTTAAAAACACATGCCTAGAAGAGATGACAATATCCAGAATGACAACTTTTTAATTTCAGCCTATATACAGTACTTCCATTATGCAGCTACTGTACCTTTTCAGTCCATAAATTTGAATTAACTAATCCTTCTGCCTGCAAAAAATCTTGTACAATTAGCAAGAGCTTGAAGGCATTTTCAGCATGTGTAGGGAGAGCTTTAGAATCTCTGTTATCAGTCACTGACCATTCTAGCATCTTCTCCAACAAGCTGCATGGAAAACAAAATCCCAAATTAATTATTTCATGTTCCAAGTGTAAGTGGCTTTAAAAAAAATAATCCAATTAAGTATTTAATTGAATCGCTTTGCCTGCAGTGTCTGCAGAAGACTACTGTCTTCTCCATAAGCCAATGAGGTAAAAGATTTTGAGAAGCTCATGAAACCAGTAATACAATTTCAAGACATTATGGCCACATAATACTACTAAATAGGTAGTGGAATATGCTTCTGGCAGTATGTTAAGACAGACCAAAGAAAAGTACATGTTTTTGGGAACATCCACTCCTTCCCAGCTTCACTAATACCCCTTACTTTTTCCGTTTTTCCTCAAAAGGAATGAAAGAATCCATCCTTGAACTGTACACTCACTTGAGTTTTATTTCATCAGAAGGTCGCAGCAACTCATTAGATACCCCCAGTTTGGTCAGTGCAGAAAACACCTGTCCTCTCTCGATCCAAGCAGCATCATCAGATTTTTCAATGCCTTTCCACATTATACACAGTAGAATGTCTGTAAGTAACTGTATGAGCTCATTATCACCCCCCTACAAAAGAAGAGAAATATTTACAGCCCTCCTAGTCTAGAAAATCTTCAAAATATTTCTTATTCATCACAGTCTCCATGCTTGCACATTTCAGTATTTTTGAAACCTCTGCAGTCTAAACTTCAATGGCTAAATACATGAAAATGCAAATATAAGAGAGTGACTTGCTTGTATGTTGTAAGAAATACTGACTTGACTTCTACATCACTATTCAACCTGATTTTTAGCTACCTTTGATTTTTTGCCAGCAAGTCTGCTCCATGCCTCCTCTGGAAAATAAAGAATGTTGAAATTCGTAAGGGACTAGGGGAGAGGGGTGCAGTTTGTAGATTTTACTTTGTTTCTTTGAATTTGGGGTGTTTTCAACATCAAGCTATTCCAACTAGACAGCAACAAAATGAAGCACCCCACTTCACTGTAAGAGCACTATATTGTTTGCTTTTCTGTTTGAAGATGGGAGGCAAAAAATCCCATCAGTAATAATCCATCAAGGAGATGATAAAAAAAAAATAATTACAGACGTTAGGAGAAATTAAGCTCATAGGAAGCAAATTACTTACTCCTTGGCTTTCAAATAAAGATAGATCAGTGGTGAAGCCCACATCACTTATAGCACCCAGCTCCTTGTCAGGCTGCCCCGAGAATGGTTTTGTGTTTTCTATAGGTGATGGTGTGCTGGGCTGGCTATCTGTCATCTGATTCACAATGTCACCCAACTCATAAGAATCAACGCTGGACAGATCTAAACTCAAATGTGAAGGATTACTGTGCCACAATTCTTCTTGGTCCTCCGACCTAAAAGACATCTCTGCTGTGGATGCATCTTCCGGTGGCATAACAGAGAAATGAGCAGGGACATCAAGGGATTTGTTGTCTTCTAAACTCCACTGATCAAACAGACCATTAACAGATACAAAGCTGCCAGTTTTCTCTCCTTCTGTCTTATCAGGATGATGTCTGTGAAGCTCTTCAGCAGGAGGCTTTTTTTCCTCTTCTCTTGAGGAATCAGGCCTGTTCTCTTTAAAGTTAATCCGGACCTCTGAGTTTTCTTTCAGGAATAGTCTAACCAAAGTGTCCTGCCAGCCCAGCTGCTGAGAAATCTGTTGAGCTGCATCCAATTGGGAATGCAAAAGGTGCAAAACCTAAGGAACAGGAGAAGCTTGTAACTACATTTATTCTAGCTTTTCAATTAGACATTTTATGATCTTACAACTTTTTTTTGTGGTTTTTTTTTAAACCTTGTAAATGAGCCACAACCAATTAATAATAAGCAAACAGCCACAAAATCATGTTTCTCATTAGAAATACATATTTGAGAAAAAATAAAATAAGTTATCAGAACATAACAACAAGTTCTCAAATTTCGGCCACTCTTCTGCAACAATTCCTGCAAAAGCCAGTTATCACAACAAGATATCCTATTCACCAACTAGCCTACAGAAAAATAAAATCTAAACTAGAAAATATGCTTGATTAGGAGCTATTAAATAGATAAAATTAAGAAAGCTGCAGTATTAATAGCTTACTGATAGCAGACATTATCATTTCACTTCTTTCATCTTGAGAAACCTTAGTAGACAATATAGTGCCTCACATCTACATTCAAGCACTACTAATTCCAGCGACACAAGGTACAGAGAGCTCAGTCTTGTGAAGAGTCACTGCTTCTTCCCTAATTTTTCCCTGCAGCCACAACCACTCTTTTGAAGCATAACATGTTCTATTAAAATAACATATTAAGGATACAAACAAAACTTGGATTATGGTCTTAGGCATGCTTTGAGAAAACTCAGTAATTTAAGGAGTCTACTATCTCTAACCTGTAGAAAATACAAGCTATTTGAGAATCATGATAGAGGCTTTGCTTTTTGTTTTGTTTTTTAAAAGGACTTGAATATACAAAATTCAACATTAAGTGACAGATGAGCTTCATTTATAACATAAATCATTGCTAAAGAAAGCAGTTGCAACAAATGCTGCCACTGCCTCTCAAATAAGTAATAAACATATCACACCATACAGCTTATGGGCTTGAAGGACAGTATCCCAGATTTAAAGATGATAACTAAC
The DNA here is from genome assembly GCA_004320125.1 of Scolopax mira. Lineage (NCBI taxonomy): Eukaryota > Metazoa > Chordata > Aves > Charadriiformes > Scolopacidae > Scolopax > Scolopax mira. Next base: position 20,775 of record BJBW01000723.1, on the reverse strand, counting down.
CTTTCTACAGATAACCACTCTCATGTTTATATCTGATCTATGAGCCAGATGCACTACAGCTATGAGATCTTTATAATTCACAGCAGGATCTGTACGGGAGAAAGAAATAAACAACACAAATGACATCACACAGGAGAATCTAACAGCTAAATATTAAAAACTGCCTTGGGGGTCACCTCTACATCCAGGGGTAGTAAAGGGAATACATTTCAGGGGACTAAGAAAACATTAACATTAGCTGAGACCAACAGGAACTTCAAACAGAAGAGCTATGAAATGTAACTGCTCTGGTTTTCCTGAATGAAAAAACAAATGTTTGCCTTTGAGCAGCAGGAGTTTACTAATGGTAGAGACAGCACTTGCCAATTACCTGCAAACAGAACTTGGTTAAGAAGGTTCTTAATGAGAGAAACTGTAACTGATGATTCATTCAGAAGTAGTCCCAGTCCAGAGTATCCCACTTCTCTGAGCCTGATACGGTGCTTACTACGTTCATAAACTTTAGTACATTTCAGCATCTCTTCCACAATCTGCAAGAAGTACATACAAATGCAAAATAAACACAAGGGCATCCAGGCCTTTTAAACTTAATTGTGTATGAAATAACATGCTGGTCCAGAGCGTACAAAGTTTAAAACCAAACTTAACCAACAGACTTTTTTTTTAATATCCCAATACTTCAAGAAAAGACTTGACTACTGCAGTAAACAATAACATCTAGCTAATTTAACAGCAAAGAGAAGAAATAAAACTAGAATGATTAATATATTTGCAATTACATATACTCCTGCAGTAAGGCCACTGAAAAACACAAATTTATGTTCAATTGATTAAGAACATATAATTCAATTTGTTACCTTGAACACAAGTTCTCTAAGCCTGTCAGAGTATCTTTGCTGTAGTAACAGAGCATAAAGAATATCAGCATTCCCTGGTTCAAAAAGCAATAAGAAAAGCTGGTCTGGAGTTGGGCTGGAATGAAGTAGGCTGAAGAGAACATCCAGAATTCCACAGAGCTACAAAATTAAGACAACTAAATTAATCCACAGTTCATTCAGACTTCATAATCTGTTTGGGGAAAATTCTCTTGGCTTTTAAATTTTACCCTTTGCTTGTAAAAAAGAGGGCATTTTGTCTGCTCAATATTACTGCATTTAAAATTAGATTTTTTTCTATGTATAGAAAAATATGTATCTATATGTATCAAACTGTAATTAGACCTACAAAGCAAGTTCAAGTTCTTTGGATGTCTACTAGTTAGAAACCACATCATTACAATTTCTGATCGGTTGAAGTTGAATTAATTTGGTTTTGAAAAATAAGAGAACTTTTCTAATGGCAGTATTATATATCACATATTTTCTGCCCTCTTTAGGGGAAACGAAAGACATCACAGTAAAAATATGGTGACCTTCAGAGCACTGTCATGTTTCCAGTGTGCTTCTATGATTTGTCTCAGCTACATCTAAACAGAAGTATGCATCAAATAACACTTTACTTGTAGTAGTTTTCTTTTTTGTTCCCTTCTCTTTGAAGCATACAAGATTTCTAAACACCAAGAAGCAAAATCAAAGTATGTATAGTTTAAACTATTAATTTATGCCATATTGGATACCTGCTCCTCTTCACTGGTGGCAGCTATGTATCCAACAATGCTCTGTATCTCTTCATGCGTTCCACCTTTGTTCAGGAAATATTTGATCAGTCCATAAAGGGATGTCCGTATTGTTCTCAGGTCATCAGGAGCCAAGTCACTGTCTTTACAGCCACTCCTATAAACCAACAGACAAAAAGCAACCTACAGAAGTTCTTCACAACTCATTAATAGGAATTTGATTGTGCTGGTTTTGTAATTTTTCATCTACCCAGGTATCATGGCACAGGCTATCAATTTTTACTGAAGGCAACTGAACAGTAATAAGCAATAGTACATCAGACTTACCAAGTCTATAAAAGCCCTGAAACGTAGACTTGTATCTATCTGGATACAGGTCAGGATTTCAGGTGTCCCACCCTCTACAGGAAAGAGCAAGGTCTCTAGCCAGTCTTCCTCAATGACATAACTATATTCTTAAGCAGGTATAGATCATCAAGACTGAAAGCTAAAATTTTAAATTCTGAAAAAAGTCCTACTTCAAATTCTACAAGGATATAAAAGAAAAAATACTTTAAAATGCTACACACCCTGTCTTTTCATAATAGTAATGATCTATAATTTAATTTGCAGTGTTGACATTTTGTAATTTTAATGACTTTTACAGGCATTTCTGGTATCATTGACATAAATCTTAGATAATCCTATCATAAAAATCAGAGTCGAGGAAAAGTAGCAAGCCAAATAAAAAAAAGGCAATTTCAAAAATGAAATCAACCACCAAAAGCCAACCTCCAGTTTGAATTATTAATTTTCTCACTCAGATGATGTAGAAAAAAAAACCCCAAAGAACCACATACAATAATAAGGAGGAAACAGAAGAGGTAGAAGTCATACCCATAATAAATCCTCAGTGTGTCTAGAAGAAACTGCACACCGTATTTCTTTCTGAAGAGTCTTCTGCTGTCTTTGATAATTGTAGAAAGATATTGTATATGCCCTATAATATAAAAGGTTTCTATTAGAACCTAGATAAAGTTTTATGTGAAGTGCTGTGTCTTTGCACAGTTGCCCAAGTCCAAGATCTCACCGATTCTGAAGGGGAAGTCTCCACTGTTCCAGATACTGAAGTCAAAAAGTAAGTGTTGATACATCTGTTGCAGAAGCTGCATGTTCTTTTCCACTGAGACTTGTTCTATCAACAACTGTACTGCCATCAGTACATTCACATCCATTAAGTTGCTTGGCACCTTTCAACATAACAACAGGTGTTAGCACTCAATATTGATTATCCTAGCAAGCTTCATTTTTTAAAAATAAAATTTTAGAATTCTTTTATCTTCTAGAGCAATATCTGCTTCCATTAAAGGAACACAAGAAACACAAAACCAGTCTAGTTTGAATAAGTCATACAACACATTATCTATAGCAAAAAAAGCAGAACATGAAAAAAAGACAAAACACTGTTTCACTTTATAGATCAAGACCAGTTCCTCACACCTTTTTGTTTTCAGACACAAGAGAAAGAAAAGCACATACTAAGGAAAACTTTGAAGACACTCGAGTCCCGGCAAACTAAGAATGTTTCAAAGAAGTCAGGACTTCATCCGTAACATTCATTACAACAGGATGTTTCTTGAATTTGCTCACCTTCTGTAACAAGGCTCCTAGGGTGGCGACTCCATGGGAGTGAATGAGGTTTTCTTGATTGACATGGTGTCTCTGAATAAAGTGTTTTATCATCAAGATGAAAGTTGCAACTATGTTCTTCTCCAGGCGTGCTTCTGCAAAACAGAACAACAGTAGCAAAAGCCTCATGGTTTATTGTTAGACCACTGCATAAAAGTAGAGGGGAAGAATCATATTCCTCACTATTTCCTGAATTTCTCAGCTCCTTTTCCATTTGTTCCCTAGCTGTAGGCTGTCTTTACAATTTTCCAATGCAGAGTCATAGGCATTCCATAACTCTCCAGAACAAAGTGACCCCAATGCTGACTTCAGTTGCTTCATCCATCTGGCTGCAAGTTACAAATTTCTCTTTCACTTAATCTTTTACATGTTCTGCAGTTATTCTTCCTCTATAGTTGCAAACTGAGATTTTCTAGTCATGATACGCAAAAAATTAAGAGACACAGAGAAAAAGACTTATTTTTTTTACTTTACTCCACCCACTTCATATTTGAAACAAAGAAGTGTTGCTTTCCCTTGCAAGTTCTGATTTCCCAATGGTTTCTGTTAAGATCAAAGTTCATTCTCAATATTAGCAGAGTTTTGAAAAATCTATTCTTAAAGCTTCCTTTCCTTTTATTTTTATTTTTTTACTTATTTTAATTCTAAAATCTGACTGTGTGTGGAAGAGGAAGGAGTCTGAACATTTTCCTAAAAAAGTAAAGGTTTGGCTAAAGGCTCAACAGTACTGTTCTGATGCTGTAAAGTGGCTGTCTGATCCAGCACTCAAGTTGTAAGAAAGCTCCTCCTACTGATACTAATAGGCTTTGCATCAAACATATTTCCCAAAATATTTTTGTTCCGATTATTTTGAAACAAATTAAAAATCTGCATACCTTTACACTAACATAATAGTAAATCATGAGAAAAAACCAATGGTATTAAATATATCTATATTTGAAATATGTTGATAAGTTAATTTTACATAGTGCTGAACTTCTGGTATTCAATATCCACGTCAGGTATCTAGGAACAGAAAGAGCCTTTCAGCTTTCCATATGTACTCTGGAAAAGCCAGCACATAATAAAATGGCTTTCAGTCAGAGGAAACCTTTTAAAAAAATCAAGGTTAAAAATTATTTCAGCTCAGCTGTACTATCCTACCTGACGCCTTTGTGGATGACAATACCACCCAGTCTTCTTCTACAGGAGTAACTAGTTCTGGAGGTAGAGTTTCCCCTTCAGACTTTTCAGGCATCTGTCCAAGAAAACTGATCTGCTCCAGCAATGGGAAGAGCACATTTACTCCACCGATACAGTTGATCATATCCTAAATCAAGAGAAAATGAGAAAAAAAAATATCACCATGAATAAAAACCCCTAGACTACATAACAGAACTTTATCAGAATGTTTCACTTGCCACTTTGAAACTAGTTTAAAACACTTTGTTTAATAACAGAGCCGCACAAGTTTTAGACGCTGCTATTACATACATATTCCTGCCAGCTCGTTTTGAAAGTGCATTTTTATATTTCCTTCCTCTCCCTCTGACATAAACTTATGTCAGATACAAAACTTAGAAAGAATCTTCTGCTAAATATATTTGAAAAACGGGAGAATTTTTTTTTAATTTTTCTTTCATTTTCTTTTCCAACTATTTGATGGTTGGACTCCATGATCTCAAAGGTGATTCATCCAACCCAGATGATTCTATGATTCTGATTTTTATGTTACTTGCAGCAAGCAGTAAGAAAAGTTTATACACCTCTGTGCTTTAATCACAATCCTGCAAAATTTAAACTTCAGGCCATTAAAAAAAAGCCCCAATTGATTACTTTTTAAAAAGCAACTTTACACTTACACTTTACACTTACTGAAGAACAAGAGTTCTAAGCCTCTTTTTAGAATTCAAGTCTCCTAAGCCCCTCTTTTCCCCCCCTCCTTAAAAGTAAGTATAGTATGAGACTTCAAACTGCTTCTGGTGCTAAGGTATAACGGATTAAAATAGCAGGATTTCTAGAAGTGATGGACAATGCTACTTAGTAAATCAGGGTCTCAGCAAGCAAGCCAGAGACACCTACTCAATTGCCCAGATTAGTCCAATGAAAACTGTAGCGTAGTAAAATTTTAACAGCCAAAAAACCCCAACATCCTGTAATCTATTAATGTGGGCTATCATTCTCCCTTCCCAGTCAGAAATGCTGGGGAGAAGTGGAGAAAATAATCCTTTTCTTCTTCATTGTTTTTACTTTTTCAATTGTTACTCTGTCCTATGTATCTTTATGATGCCCCCTCTCTAGTCCACCTCACTTATTAAGGTGAATTTAACAAAATTGACCAGTTCAATTGACAAAGTTTTTTAAATCTGCAAAATTTCTCATGACGAAGATTTCTGTGTTCATCGAGTGAAACAAGAGGCACCACAGACCTGCAGCTTTTGGAAACAGAAATCAATTTAAAGTTGAAAACCAGAATTTGTCTGAACCACAAGACAGCAGTAGCTGTAGCTCCTTCTAGGTTGTACCAATCCCTTCATGAGCTCATGATCAGCTTTTTTCCCCACACTCGTGTCCTCCTCAAGAGGGTGCTAAACCCCATCATATTTGTTAATGAATGATTTTTTCCCAAAACTTGTACTCACAATATGTTTTCCTATAAAGCTAGAGATATAAACACTCCTCACCCACCCCTCTTCCCACTACTGGAGGAAAAGAATAAATTGCAGTATTTTTGAACTATGCATATCATAGCAAAATTAACTAGCAAGTATCTGAATTAATTCTTAACATTAAACTCCACGAGTCAGCATATGCACAGTGTAGTTCCAGCAATATTTCCTTATTCATTAGTTTGCTAATTACTGTTCTTAACAAAAAAAGCAGTTCATATATATTCATTCATACATTGTTCCTGAAGACAAAAATGATGTGGTATTCTGCTGACAAGTTTTCTACAGTCTGACTTAGTATTTCAGTTTTTCTGAAAGCTAAGAGCCCTTCATCAAAAAGTCTGCCTATGAACCAGAAGTGGATGTATTCTATTTAAACTTAAAAGAAATAAATCCTTATTCATATTACTGTTTCTGGATGAAACTCTCACCCTGCAAATAACTTTATTTCCTCAGGTACAGAGCTAAGCCTGACTTTGCTTTTTGGCATTAATGTGTGTTAGTGATCAAGGAACAAATGAGCAGGCAGGTACACAAAGTTATTTATTAAGCCGGTGTGCATTTCATGGTTTTCTATTCCTCTCTGTGAACTAGCATGTAGAAGACTATTTGCTATTCTCCAAGAAGACATCTAATGGACATGTAACTTGCCCAAATGGTATTCTGTTTGTGAAGCAACAGGTCTAAACCACTAATATTAAATCTCGTTACCAATGCTGAGTTGACAAAATGGTGAGTTTTAATTTTACAGCAAAAAGTCAGATCTGACCCATCAGTGGCATGAGACTAAGAAATTAACTGATTAACCAGACAGACTTAAGAACCGTATGTGCTGGTTAAGAAAACAAAAGTTAAAATATAGGACAGTTTTGCTATAATATAGCAGGAGCAGGAGACTCTAAAGGAGACAGGTTTAAGGAGAAAATGTTAACTTTTAAGCTCTAATACTAATATAGCAGTAGCAATGTGATTACAACTGCTAGCAAAAATGGAACAAAGATGATTTGCATAGCCTGTAACAATTAGATATCCCAATGTATTCAACAATAAGGGAAGAAGTATTGCACAATTAGCAGACAGCAGAGACAGAATAAGGTATAACACGTTACTGAAAATTTCGTTTTTCTATGAAGTGAGGCTTTTGGACTGTGAAACCATCTAATCCTGCCAAACCCAAAACAAAAGTAAGATAACTAGATGAACTTATTTCTTTAAAAACCTCACTAGATTCTTGTAATATTTTAACTCCATACCTTGTTTTCTTTTGGGTTAGTCTGCAATTCAGTAATTTTTTTTATATGACTAACATAGCAAAAGTCACCAGCAGTAACTTAACCCTACTAATCTTAATCTAATTCGGAATTTAAGACAACAAGAAAACAATGACAGACTCTCCTAGAGATGATAAAATGCTTTCAAGACACAACATGCATTGAACAGATTATGAAGAGTAGTCCACTACCACAAAATATCTTCCTGCATAATGTATGACATTAAGAGCAGTAGCCTTTTTAAGTTCTCAATTAATGTAATGGAATACTACTCCAGCAACAGCATCCACCCATTAATTCTCATTACAAAACCATGCTGTATTTGCTAAATGGCATTTGCATTATAATAACAACTTCCAGCATTCCAAGAGTTAGGTGAGTATATACAACTACTGTCATATTTACATCAGGTTCTGCTTCTTCAGTATGTATTTACCTTGATGTCCCAGTTCACTACTTTGTTTCCAGTTAGCCTTCCATGTAAAAGATTTGTAGACAGGTCAAGACAAATTGGGTTTCTGCAGGCCTGTTAAACAAATGAAAAGGCTACAACACCATGTAGGAAACAAGTTACAGAACCCTGAACACGTAAGATTTATGAATGATGATATGTTGATATGTTTCAGGAAGTTAGAGCCACTGTGTTGATATGAAAGTATTTAAACAGTTTGGAACCCGTGGAGCATCATACATATTACCTGAGATTTAACACTCACAATTGTACAAGACAATTGTGTCCTTTTGCTAAACAAGAACAAAATCTACAGTCTCTGCACAAGATTACAGCTTAAGAAAGCTCTCACTGCTCTTTAGCTTCTCATAATAACCAAGGTGGCATGCTCACCCGTTGTACAAAACAGGAATAGCAAAGAAAAAGAGAAAGCATCTATACATATTCTGAAATTACTATACAGTGTGAAAACAATGAGAAATTACGTATTGTTTCATACCTTTGGTGTATAATGAAGCAGCACCTTACTGGGGAGATCTGCTACTTCAGCCTCTTGAGACTTCCATGGAGTTAAACAGTTTGGACCTATTAGAGAAGGGATATATAAATTATACATAAAATTGTATATTTATAAATATTTAAAAGTCCACTGGACATTGGATTGACCTGCATAAACTTTGCAATATTTTGTTGCAACAACAAATAGGACACTGAACCATATCTATTCAAGATATGCTTTGAAGTGACCTTTATGACCTGAATCATTCATTCCATAAGGTCTGCTTAAAAAGAAATATATTCCTGATAAAAAGCTAAGATATACAAAGATTGGAGTTTTTTTATACATTCAAACAGCTCTAAGACATTTGTAAAGACAGAAACATCTCTCATACTTGTCACCAATCTCTCTGTCATTAAGCCCAAATGACCAGAAAATGAGTAATCTTCAAGATATTTTTGTTTAGTAATACAAAATATTTTCTTTAACTGATGGAAGTGTTTTTATGCTAATCTCTAACAATCTCAAGTCATTATGGAATTTAACATCTTGAACTATAAGACATACCTTATCAGATTGATTTTTTTCAAAATGCTCCCTTAATTATTGACTCTTGTGGAAAAATCCTCAGATAAAGATCTCCTTTAAGTGGCCTTATCAAAACAAGGGCAATACTTTAAAGAGTCTCAGCTATAAACTCACATGTAAGCAAAAAGTAGCAAAGATTAAGAATTTACAAGTGAATATACTACCTAACATTTTGATTTTGGCAGATCTGTATATATGATAAATAGATAAGCTTATGCAAACATAACACTTTAAGTAAAATTTCATAAAATACTTATAAATCTATTTCTATTTCAGCTTATTTGTTATAATGCTCTCTCTCTTAGGTTAGCTCTGCTATTCTTCTGGATTGTAATGTCTTCATATGCCTGTGCAGAACAAAGCCAGTAGCCAGTAAAATCACCACTTACCTGCTAAATATAATGCTTTCACCTGAGGAGGTTGCAGTGCTTCATGAAAGATGATAACTGATCCAAGTTGGCCCTCTAAAGATGTTGGACATCCCCATTCACTGTCCTGAGTCCCTGCTGAGATCATCTTGGTGATGAGCTCTGGTTTTCCAAGCATCCCACCCCAGCTTCCTGTAGACAGAATGCCCCCAAGTGATGTCCGATGGGGCATAATAGGGGAGGAAAAAGGTGGATCCGGTATCTGAGATGGAGGAGGAGTTGTTGTTCTTTGACCAGCTGAACCAATGCAGCAAGAAGTAAAAGACTGAAGAGCCACACATGGAAGAAAGAAAACAAAACACACTGTAAATCTACCCTCCTATTTTTGCAGTTTACAAAGTAAATCTGAAGACTATCTCTGGCAAACCTGAACTAAAGAAATTAAACCAGGAGCAACAAGTTCTGCCATGCCCTGGAAAAGAAGCAATCCAGCACAGTAAGCCAAAAAAAGAACATACACTTTCCACAACAAGAGAGTGTTGTTTCTCCAATTAAGAGCAATTTAGTCACCTGAACTTTTTTATGACCTCTGGCAGGAGCAGAACCAGGAAGGACAGTGCTCCAGATACCCTGCTAAACACTTCTCTTCTGGATTATATTCCAAAATAAGATCAACATACCTGATCCTGTACATTTCTTGTACCAGTTTTTCACTTAAATAGATACTCTCACAGGAAGTTTACCTGCCCTACTTTTAGCTATCTGGATACTTGTAGTGCTTATTCTACAGATCGACCAAAATCCAGAGTTTTATCTCACAACAGAAATTACATTCACTCTCATCTGTTAGCTACCCAGCTAACAAAGCAGGTACAAGATTAGCATATTAATGGAACACACAGAAAATACAAGTGAAAAAAAGTTATTGCTGAAAACAACAGGAAATATTCTGAGTACTGTCACACCAAGCCTACTGACAGAGGTAGGATGTACTCAATTTGTGTCAGTATGCTCAGGTAATTAATTACCTTGGGGAAAACACCAAAATGTAATTAAGGTTAGGGTTTTTTGCTTTGTTTTTAAACTGAGGTGACTAAAAAAGCAATAATTAATGGTTACTTAATACTCCAAACTGTTACTCTGGACACTGTTCAAAGTTGAACAGAAGCCTACTAGCAATAGGCTAAGCTATCTTAAACTCTTACATAATTTCCAAAGGAAAAAAAGCCAACTGTGTTCTCATTGTTCCATAAGAGCCCATCAGTACAGGGGTTATGACTCAGAAGATGAACTTACTTCATTCATGGCAGGGAATCGAAGTGGGGCAGAGACCTTCTGCTGTCCATTGACGTAGATGTACACAAGGCTCTGACCAAAGGGCCTCTTTCCAGGCATGTGAACAATAGTTACGTTGTGCTGGTTAAGCAATATAAAATAATTAAGTCATTATTAAAAATCAGTTAAATAAGTGTATGGAAATACTTAACTTCATTTCTATTAATCTGGTGAGTAAACCACTTAAGAAAATAAATCCAAAGCATCACCAAGAAGATAAGACCAACTATGAGCTGCTTCCATTTTGAAGTAGTTTACATGTAAACAGGGAAGAGATATGGTTATTCTTTGATAACGAACATCAATCCTTAAGTATGGGAATAGAAAAAAGCAAGGCAGAAATACTAGCACATTTTATTCATTCACATAGCACCACAGCCACCTCTGCTTGTTATAATTCAATATAAAAAAAATCTGCATGTTAAAAAAAAAAAATCTAAGCACAATGTTGTAACCAGACTGTCAGTAACAAATGTCTAACAACATATCCATAATTTAGCTCAATCAACCACTAATCTACATGGAAGATTGCTTGCATTATTTGAGATTAGACCTATTTTTAAAAGATAAATTATTTAAGTATGATAGACCATTTGTAAAGCAACCAAAAAAGTGAACTTTACCTTCTAGTTAACATTATTATTCCAAACAAAGGTGTTTTTCAGTATCAAATCTTACCCAGAGAGAGTCAAAAAAGCAATGGTCGGGCAGCATCACTGTTGCATATTCCCTCTTGGTGCAAACTGCAACCACCAATACCCCAGAGCATGTAATAAATGCTTCAAACCCCATACCACTTCCTGTAAAAAAGCTACAGAAAAAGACAATGAAACACACAATCAAGGACTTACTTAAGCAGAATTCACTTAACAGTACGTTCACTAAGGAGAAAACCAACTTAAGTCATTGGTTCAATATTTACTATTTAACTGCCTGTCATACTTGTTTAAAAAAACCCCACAAAGACAACAAACTGCCTCAAGGAAAGACTCCAAGGCAGAGGACACACAGGCCAAAGGTGATCCACGCAGCTTTCAAAGCAGCTCGTAGGCATCTGTACTTCACATGGAAACACAACCTTGGTCACAACGAGTAATGCTTCAGTTTGACCCACACAACTTAAGCTGGTTCTATTGCAAAGCCCTGTCTGCTGCAGTCTCTGGAACCTACAATATTGTAATAAAGAAGAGACTGCCCTGCAACCTGTACTGTTTTCTATCAATTAAATTGTGTTCATCAGCTCCTGGTAAAGCTGCCAATATTGAGAAACCTTTCATTTTTTAAGCACTTGAAAAAAAAATTATATATAAATTGCAAACTGCTATCAAAACCTGCTATACACCATTATTCCAAGTGAATGTATTCATGTATTCATGTATTCATGTAACATTAATGTATTAACTCCTGTACTATCAAATATCTGCATGTATCAATATAAAACACAAATACTCACATAAAGCATGAATATTACAGACAATCTCAATAGACATAAGCTGTCCTATTATTAAACACTGGAAAATATAGTAGTTAGATCAATTTTAAGTTATTTTAGTTCAGTTGTGTGTTTAACATTTCAAGGTCAAACTGGAATTTTATACATTTCCTCTTTTTTGTATTAATCTCAATAGACTACTCGTTTAGTTTTCCAAAACTAGAATAAATGTCTTCAAAATTGTACATAAAATGATAGAAAACCAGTTGGTTATTGGTATAATAGCATCACATTGAAAGTTCAGCTTTTTTTTTTTTTTGAATTACAGTATTTTTACTTTGTGGTGCAATTCCAGCCCAGTTTTCTTCCTCTCCAGCCTGCTTCAGATTCTTAGTGGGACACATTGATGAACCCAGGAAACAGTGTTGCAGCAGTTAATTGGGGCTGTGCTATACAAATACACAGGGCAGCCACAGAAATCCAAACCTGCCACCATGGTTATCAATCAAAAGAAGCAACACTCCAAGGCACAAAGATTTGGAAAACACTAATTCTGTTACAACTAAAAATCGCTTTCTTCAAAATTGTCCCTGAAACTGCAGTGCAGTAAAATGGACTGAAGGGAACAGGTGATTCTTCAACTTACATCTCCTCATTTCGCATTCTGTTTGCTGCTCAATGTTAGCACCCAGAAAGTTAAATTATACCAAGAACCATCCATGTCAATCTCTACTATTTAAGCAAATGAAGGTGTCCTTTTCAGCCCACTCTCATATAGGAAACAGATTTCATTACCTTTACAGGAAACAGTGGAAAGACTATTCAGTTTTGGGGCAGCGACTGGATTTTTTTCTGCCTTTTTTGGGGGGGTTGTTGGTTTGTTTGTTTAATCTACAAGCCTTAACACCATTTGGAGTTACAGATATTAAAACTGTAGACAAGAAAGCATCATAACTGAGAAACTACATGCTTCTTTCTATAAACAGCCTGGCTCTGTTGACAGATAAGACTGCTTCCTTTCACAAATTAAGTGCTATATATTGCATTCTGTGAAGATAAGCAGAAATACCATGCGTCACAGGGTGCCATTTGTGCTACTTGAGGTAGTTATAGTGACTATACCTATAGAGTTGCTTCCTCTTGCCACTTTTGCTAGTCGTGCTAGGATCCACCCGGTCCTGGTCAAGGCAGAGCCAAGCGTTGAAAGAAAATGCAGAACCTGGCCACTTATGAATGGATGGAACAGCAATTCCGGCCATGCTGTGGTGCAAGTTGAAATACTGCAAGGCACTATCCATGCCCTGCTTCCGGGCCATGGCTAGAATGGCTCGCATCACTGGAACAACATAGGGGTGAGCTCGTTTTGGTTCCTCGGTCCTCAGGAGCCGTATTAGTTGCAGCAGCTCTTCTGAGCCCATTGACTGGCTCCCCAAAGAGCCCAGAATGGCAATCAGGTTCTCTGCACAACTACAATGGAGCGCGGAGTGGGAATTCAGTGTCTTAATGATACGGATGACCATGTTCGCATTGACACACGTGGCACGACTCTGCCTGTTAATACAGCAGATTCGCCTCAACCAATTCGAGATGAAGATCTGCAGGTCATGTGATTCTAGTTCTGGAAGCCACTGGATAAGCAGCAATAAGGGCTGGACATTACTAATGCCTAGTATTCCAACAGCCATGTGGTCACCTTCGACAGCCTGAAAAACAGCAGAGAACTCAGACATGAAATACAATAAAATAGGGCTGGAAGTACTGTTGAAAAGATGTAAGCATTTTAGCATTCAAAGCAAGCACATCTCACCATATTCATGAGTTCTTCCAGCAATTCCCGCGAGGGCTGACCCAGTGATTTTAGTACCTCATATATGTGTGCATAACCAATCCTCTCCTTGAAGACCTCCTGAGGATAAAAATCCCAGTCTCACTAACAAATAAAATGGACAAAAATTGCTTGTCTACTGCAACAGGTTCTAATTTAACACAGTATTAGACACAAAATAATTAGAATGCAAGAATAATGTTCTACAGGCTACAAATCTCTTTTTGATAATATGTCTGCTGTACTATCTCCAGTATGTTGCAGATGAGAAGGATCTCACCATAGCATGCAGAAAAACAAATAAAAGATCAGTTATATTTTAATAATTACTTATACAAGAATATAATTGCTTTGGTATAATGAGTGATAATTCTATCACAAAATATAAATAGCTTATTTTTTTAATGCAAACTACAACATGAAATTAAGTGATAACATTAAGAATTAGAAGCATTCAGATATTAATTTGAGTGAAAGATTTTCTTAGACCAGCTTGATTAAAAAAATCACCCATCTTAAACTCTTCAAAAATTATAAAAGTGTTTCAAGGAAGTTTTTCTGAAAACTAATTGCTTTTACATGAATTAAAAAAACCCAAAACTGTAAAATCCAAGCTGTAACATCCATTTATGGTTTAGTTAGTAAACAGCCAACACATACAGATTGGATACTCTTCTGACAGCTGTTTTCTACACTGAAATTAACTTAGTTTTTTTTTAAAAAAAAAAACTATCAGCAGAAGGGAGATGATTGCTTAAGTAAATACAGAAAGGAAAAATATGTTGCACTGGAAGTACAATTGAAAACTTTACGGACCCTTTGTGAATCACAGCCAGTCCCCACCTCTGACATATAACTCCTCCCAGGCTTTCCAGAGACAGTGGAGAAATAAGCATTCTAAGTAATGCTCTGGGGGGGCACAAGCAACCCTGTCATTTCTCACTCAGACTGTACTGCAAATAGCAACCAAATTAGATGACACTGACTCTTCCTTTAGCCTCCATTGTACAGCCACTTTCCCTGTGCCATGACTGGGGAATCCTTCAACCACGGGGTAAATCTAACAAACTCTGCAATCTAAGAATTTTAACACTATTTTTCTGCAGGCACAGATTTCAGTTAGATTCACAAACTAACAACCACACATCCATTTATCAAGCCACAAGAATAACTACAAAGGGCAGGCAGGAGAATGGCAGAACATCATTTGGACTGCAACAGTCTCCTGGGTCACTTTAAAGACATGAAAAAACTACAACAGAAACTCCTACCTGAAAATTCCTGCAAATAACCCTTAATTCTACCTTACATATTCATGGGACAGGTAAGGATTCCTTTACAAAGGTTCCAACTGCCATTAACACTCTGATCTTCTTGTTTTGATAGAAAGATGGTTCAGTGTCCAGCCGTTAGACACATATAGATGGGTAAGGGATGCTTATCAAGTATTCCTATCTGGCACGAATGTGTGACCACAATCTGTTCATCTTCATGATTCATCAAGATATTGTGATAAAAACACTAACTGAAAACAAGATCAAAAAACCTACTGCAAACAGACCTCTATATATGTTACCTTAGCAGCTGGAGACTTGTGCATTACTGCTGTGAGAGCTTGAATGGTTGATACTGCCAAGCAGTCTAGGTGTCCCTGAAACACCTGAAAGTGGTAGATACAGAAGTTACATACAAACGCGCAAAGACATTTATTTATGTCTTCATAATCTATACTGTGCCTTCTGCCAGGAGGGAAACCAAGAGTTTGCTAACATGCTTCAAAAATCATGTCCCCAACAGTCAAGATTTTGTAACCCCACGGCCTACAAGGAATCACATAACAGTAGACAACTAGCCACATACTTCAAGAGGAGAAAAGCATTCACAACACACATTGCACTTCAAGTATTCCAAGGGGAAAACAGGTTTTCCTCATGCGGCTAATGGACAACCTCAAGAGGGAGGGAGGAAAACAAACTGGAAAACTTCTTGCAGTATGTGTGTGTGTGCTGCTGGACAGTTAGGAATCTGCACTTAATACAAAGTGGTTTCTTTTCCATCCAAGTCCCTACACACCAATGCAACACACACACAAACTGTGAGAGAGAAGTCACACCAGCACAGTGAAGTGGCTGCCTCACCCATAGCCTCATTGCATTGATAAACATAGCTTTTTCCAATTTAAGTCATCTTTGGACGTTTTATTCCTATAGTTCTTGTTTATATTAATATTTCCATGGTGGGTTTAAGGACAAAAAAACTTTGGAGCACTACCTCACATCCATCAGTAAACCTCATTAGCAAAACTGTGCAAACAAACATACCGTTTCATCATCTCTGAAATATTATATGCATATCAGACATTTTTAAAATGAAATTTCAAGAATCAGAAGACAGTGTTAGATGTGAAGAAAGATTTACATGTGGTTAGAGTGTTGCACTGAGTTTCTAAAAAAGCCAAAGTTATTAGTTAGAATCACAATTTATAGGCTACCGTACCTTGTATTTAGCATTTCTTTACATTATTAATCAGAACAGATCATTCTACTATAAAATTAATACAACAACAATTTGCATTTGAAACTTTCCACAATATTTTGGGAAAAATTAAAGCAACCGACAATTCCTACCTCCCTGATTCAGCCTGTCCATTGTTTTGTGAAATCTGTTCTTTTTGACAAGCAAAGAATCAGAACATCAAATACAATCATTGAGATTCACAAACAAGGCCCCAGAATCCAAAACACCACAGTGCTGAGACAAAGAAGCAAAAAAGAGGAAAAGGAGGAAAAAAAAAAATCACCACCGGGTTGATAGAATTTATTTAGATTCCATTCATGTACTTCACCTTTTCCTTATAAGGAGCATAACTGAGGCTCAATCTACTGTAAATATCTGCAATTTGAAGCAGACTAGTAAAACCGAGGTTGAACTGAATCTGTTACTCAGAAAAATTATTTTCCAGAGACAGGAAATACTGATGTGTACAGCAACACAAGTTCATCTTGCTGCAGGAGGCTTAAAGTGGATGGTCAAGGTGAAGCACAGGAATCAATTTTCCTGTGATTGTGTCTTGAATTCAACTGAAGCAAAATACAGGTTAGGTAGGTACCTGGTCCTCATTCATTTCTGTCAGTAATTTGTTGGCAAGGTCTTTCTCACTCTTGTCTGCCACTTTATTGTTAGCATTTAAAAACAGCTGTTAGAAACAGAGACAAGAATAATGGAAATAGTTGCATTAAACAGTTACCTGCAGCCAAACCTTTGGAGGCTGCCTTGGATTGGTATTTCACATTAGAAAAAAAAGAAAGTGTTCTCACACTGATGAGACACAAATCCTCCATTAATATTAGTCTCCTGTTAGTTCTTACAATACCAAAGATTACATTTTATTTTTGCGAAATAGTAATTGCTTTTTTCCCCCCTCCAGAATTAAATGAAAATATGTAATCACTGAGACAAGGAAACACATTTATGTGGAATTTATACTTGTCACTGTCTTAGCAACCCTGATTTTATTTACAATATGTAACATGACAGGAGGTTCCCAAAAATTTACTTTTAAGAAATGAAGACAAGAGTGGGGCATTAGCAAAGAAAGGGATACAGACGTTTCACCATTTTCCCCTTCTGTTTCAACCTAGGTGGAAACTGAAGATACCTAGACAGAATATTTTAATCTTCAAACAGCAACAGCAGCAGATTTTCTGGGGCACATTGTCTCTAGG
The DNA here is from genome assembly GCA_004320125.1 of Scolopax mira. NCBI lineage: Eukaryota > Metazoa > Chordata > Aves > Charadriiformes > Scolopacidae > Scolopax > Scolopax mira. Next base: position 3,350 of record BJBW01000723.1, on the reverse strand, counting down.
ACAGAAAGAAGTGTTCTTTGATTTATATAGGTGTGAAAGCACATAGGTCAAAACACAAGTAATTTTGAAAGGTACATCGTGGTCAGGCGCACTTAACACTGCAGAATAACTACAGTATGTCTCAGAGGGTTATAACATTAACAAGTAGAAATAAGAATATTAAAGAGAAGCAAATGCAGACATGCAAAAAAACTCCAAATTTTTCATATGAGTTACTTCAATTCTGGTAACACGTAAAATGGAAAAATAGATTTTTATTACAATGTCTGTATGATTTAAAAGCTGGTTAGGAAAAAAAATAGCATACTGCTAGACGTTATTGTGCTTTGCTAAAAATCTGACTTCTTGGAGAGTTTAATACATAAGAAAAGTTCAGGATCGACAATGCAGCTTGTTAAATGACTCACAATAAAATAAGCACCCTCCTGATACCTCTAAAGTAGGGTCCCTCTTTGGATTGCACAGGCAAAAACCAACATTCATCAAAACTTAACTGAGCAATCTTGAAAAGCTTTTGTGCAGATCTCTAACCCTAGAGCACAGTTAAGGGATGAGAGCTTGCCCATAAATCTTAAAACCAAATATGAAAAAAAGATTTAAATTTTCAAAGACTGTTGAAATGCAAATGATTAGGAAGTATGACCAGAAGTATAGCCTGAATATCAAAATTCTTTGGGATATCTACAGCAATAATAGTGGTATGGATTTTATTTACCCCTCCTCCCATGGAGATTTATCGCATTTTAAATTTGCTGAATATCCAATAGTTCCCTGAGTTTCAGATACATGTATGGACTCTCCCTCTATCTGCAGAGCTGCCAAACATGCTTTACAGAGTTTGCTGGTGAGCCCAATAGCAAGATATTCGTAGGTAAAGAAGACCTAGAAATGGGATCTCCACTTCCAGTTAATAAGGCAAAAACCTAATTCCATAGCTAAATTAATCTTGGCTATTTGGCTTTGAAAAAGAACAGAGATACATTATAGTGGAAAATACAAATATGCAACACCTTCCCAGCCTCCATACTCTCCCCACTTCTTATTCTTGGGATTATTTTGACTATGAAACAGCAAAAAAAACCCCACACAACAACCAATATGTAGCAAACTGGCAGGACTAATATTCAATCAATCAATCACAGTAGTATGTGAGACTGTATCACAGGAAAAAACCCTCAAACAAACATATCTTACAACATATGTACAGGCAGAATAAAAATAAAAGGAGCAAACTGCAAAAACAGAGTAGCTGTTCCTGCTTTCTTAAATTCCGCCACTTGTTTACGTGAGAGCAGGAATGCAGCTGGAGTTTGCATGAACAGGTAAACATCACACCACTTGATGATTTAAGAAGAAACTGAAAAAGACATTTCTTATGCAATACAAGGTTAGTACAAAAATAGGCATGGATTCCCAAACAGAGGAGGAGAATGGAAAGGTCAAACAATGTATTTTCAGAAGATAAAAAGCTACAAATACTATCCAAAACACTTGCCAACTGGCATTCTGCCACTGATTATAACTACAGTTAAGACATAATACAAACACATTTATTCTTAATATATCACTTCACTGAAATGTTCTAATCCAAAATCTAAATGTATTGGAATCAAATTGCATACGGTAGCTAGCATTAAATATCTAGCATATCAGAGCTCAAAACAGCTATGCTACTAACATATCACAAAAAGAGAAATAAAATATTCCACAGAGTAAAATCATACCTATGTTCTTTTGCACAGGGAAAAATTAAATCTACAAAGCAATCAGAGGAAGACACTAACTTGCAAATTATGACCATCAGGGATTGAGATGAAAACATATTTCTGTAAACACTAAATCCTATGTAGAAGGAGAACAATCCAAGAACATTTGTAACAGCTTGAGCTCGTGCTTTATGTCAGCATTTTCAAATATTTTCATATATTTTCAAATATTTTGAAACACTTACAAAGGCACACCAGCAAGGCTTTTTATAAAACGGAAAAATATGCCTCTGAAATTAGAATTCAGGCCTCCATCTGGCAGCAGTTGTAAGTGACTTCCTAGTAATCCAGTGACAGCACATTAAAAAACAAAACTAAAAAAACCAGGGGAGAATATAATTGATTTCAGTAACAACTTTAACAGATTTTACAGATTGAGCAGGGTCTGAAAAGGTATTTAACTCAAGACTCAATAAATATTCATTGCTTTAACCACAAGACAGACAAGAAACACCTCTACTTCATTAGAAACAAAAATATTTTAGAGTAACTTGGATCTTTCAGATCTTTCATGGCATTAGAGGCTCTAACTCATCCAAAGTTTTATTTCCAGTATGTGGACTCCTATAAAATTGCATCTAATTCAGAAGATAATTAATACACATACAATATTACAAGACAGGCTTTGTTAAAAATATACTGATAAGGGAAAATTTACCTTGCAGTTCTGCAACAGTCGAATGAGATGCTCAAAGCAGTTACTGTTAAGGAAAATTGCCTGCAGAACAGGCCTATCTGCGCAGTCTAACATGGCTGTGATGGTATCTATAAATTTAAAACAGAATTGGCATCAAAGACAAAACACTTCCCAAATCTCACAAGCATTTTTTCTGCATATTACATAATAAACACAGGGGGGAGAATTATACAACAAACTATAAACTATGAGTTCTTTGATCAAGAATGACATGCATTTAAAGCAGAGAGCACTAGGCCTAAGCTAAACGTTTTGATGCTGTAAAAATTAACATGTAACCTACTAAAGCCAGAGGAAAAACTCGACTACCAAATATCTTTGATTGCTTTGGGGGTCTGTCTCAAGTAATTGCCATTTATGAGTACATAAGCAACATGCCTTTTATTTAAAGCACACAAACATTTGCTTCCTCATTAGGCAATTACTGTGCATTCTACAGCAGCCTTATAGAATCATAGAATCATATGGGGTTGGAAAGGACCTCTGGAGATCATCTAGTCCAACCCCCCCCGCTGGAGCTGGTCTACCTAGAGCAGGTTGCCCAGGAACTTGTCCAGGCGGGTTTTGAATGTCTCCAGAGAAGGAGACTCTACCACATCTCTGGGCAGCCTGTTCCAGGGCTCTACCACTCTCACGGTAAAGAAGTTCCTCCTCATGTTTAGGTGGAAGTTCTTATATTCAAGTTTGTGCCCGTTTCCTCTGGTCCTGTCACTGGGCACCACTGAGAAAAGACCAGCCCCGTCCTCCTGACAGCCTCCCTTAAGTATTTGTAAGCATTGATCAGGTACCCCCTTAAGCCTTCTCTTCTCTAGAAGAAAAAGACCCAAGTCCCTCAGCCTCTCCTTATAGGAGAGATGCTCCAGGCCCTTCATCATCTTTGTGGCCCT